>OX382176.1:14050976-14500329 GCA_947507545.1 Clistopyga incitator
GAAAACTGATGGATACGCGAGGGCGCCACGTGCAGCGCAACTGACAGCTGACGAGAAACGTCAAATTTTTTTTTTACGTCCACTTTTCCACGTAGATGGCGTTTAGTTTTTTTTTTTGTCAATCACCTGGATGGGTGTGAAATAACGAGATTCGAGCTCTAAAGGTAAAATGCATGATTTTCTTTGAACTCTTCTCTAAATATTTCGTTGATAAACGTTGGCCATTTGAAAAGCAAATAGCGAAAAACTATGGATTTATTGCATGGTAAGGTTCACATTGATAATGGTCCATGGATTTATCTCGTGAAATCAACGTGAAATATCAAGTTATTGCGAGATTTGGATGAACGATTGTAAGAGAGTATCCAAGAATAGAAGCATTGTTTTTTTTTTGTTAACATTTTTGAAATGGATTTTTTGAAGGTTTTCGACCAATACGTCTTTTCGCGAGTTTTCTGTCGTCGTTAATTCAGGTCACTAGATTTCGGTCGGTCGTGAAGGTCAAAAGGAAAACAGGAACGTCAAAGGATCGAGTCCCTTTTAAGGTGGAGAATGATGCACTTGTTACGGTTGCATGCGAGCGATGGGCAATCCTTTGAGGGTTTTGGCAAATGAGCAAATGTGCTCAAATAGTTCGCCATCAGACACACAGTGTACCATTACCACAGTGAAGAGGATTCACCGTTTCACGTGTGTAACGGATGAATCGTCGGCAAGTTGGACCTTTGATGATTCGCCGAGGGCTGCCACGTGCTTCGGCAGGTATACAGGAGCGCTGAGAACGGAATATTCCGGTCGGTTAAGTCCCTCATGCTTAGCCGAGGCGTGTAAATCTCCTGATACGCCCGACGAATGGTACGGTAGCCTTGAGCGAGTCCGGCCTGTCGATATTCATCCTGGTTGAGCACGCGCTCGTTCTGTGCGTTTCCTCATAATCATCAATCGATTCAAAACCGGATATCTAGCAAATGTCACTTGTTTCGAAGCGAATTTTTCTGAATCTTCAGCAAATATTTCTGCTGTGCCTGTAAAATCGGTCTCTACGAAATAAATCATAGAAGCGGTATTTCTTTTTGCTGGAACGGAAAATATAATGAAAAATAGCTATAATAATAAATAAAGAAAATAATCGCATCTGTAATTCACTCGTTTAATTAAAGATTTAGCTTAATGTTACAATGAAACAATTTATCTGCTGGTCCTTACTTAAATCCTTTTTTTTTTATTAATACAGTAACGGTGATTGTTATTACAGTATTTATACGATAATTTATGAGGATGGAGCGGCCAAGAGCCCGCGAAAAAAAAACACAATAAGAAAATACATCATCCGCGTGAGATGCGGACAGCGAAGTCGATGATTAGTCGCGTGATTTTTCATTCCTCTGTGGCTCAAATGGCCCCTTTCTCTCTTTCACTCTCTCTCTCTCTCTTTTTATGACCGGATAGCTCATTTTGTTAGTGTAACTCGAAGAAGTTCCGCGGTTCAATTAGAGGGAGATTCGTACTGTCTTTCTTCTCCACTTTTCTTCATCTTCTTGGCTCAGGAACTTGCCGACTTGGTACGGAAACGACGAGCGCCGAAAGCTCGTATGGTACGAAATTCTCATGCAATTTATCTTCCATCTCCCTTTTTCACTGATCTTCTCTTTCCATTATTTGCCATTCACACCATAAATTCAATCGGAGAATCCGTCGAGGTCGATATATATATATATATATATTTGGAAACTTAAAAATATAACCACGAATGTTGAAAAAAAAAAAATTTGGTACCCAATTTATAAATGTAGTATTTATACAAAAAATTGAGTTTAAGGGAAAAAAAAAGAATTATTTTCTTTCAATTTCCAGCATTTGCCAATGAACAACAATTATGGTGAATTTTTCTGTGGAGATATTAAATAAAAGTTCAAAAAATGTGACGAAAATTTTGCAATATCGACTTCGTTGATTCATCTATGTTGAACGTTAAGGTTGAGACACATTTTATTCTCGCAGAGATCACTTCGAAGTGCGAAGGCTTGAGTGTCGCAATGTTCTAATGGATAATGAAGAGCCTCTCTCTTTAGGATATTAAATGGGTACGGTATTTACAACGTGTGATATTTTATAGTACACATGGATAATTTTCGTAGTGCCGATTTAAGTATGTGACTTATTATTTAGTGTCACTTTTTTCGCATCCTTTTATTTTCTCTCTCTCTCTCTCTTATTAAAACCTCAACCGCCTTTTCCTAACTTCGATTCCATCATAATCTTCATAAACGTATTATAAATAGTGATTAAACAGCGTTGGTCACTGATTGTACGACTTGCTCGTGTTTCGATAAACATTCAAGTGTCGCGCCCGTTTAAAATTCACACTATAATGCAACGCACGTAATTTCATTCAATGGGTTTTCTCACCTCATTTTCCACATCGTTTAACGAATCAATTAAATTTTAGAAACGTCCTTAATCTCGATAACGTATAAATAGAAGTAAACAGCGTTGTATTAAACCAATCCGTCTCAAAATCCATTTATATATATTTAATAATAATAATGACAATAATAATAATAATAATAATAATTAGAATAATGATATAACCATTCTCATTGTTCGTTAATATCTCGTTTGGTTAATTACACGTCATTTACACATTTGGGTAATTCGTAACGCGGACATTAGGCGAATTTACTGTTTTCAGTCACCCGCACATGCTTATCATGATACAATCATACATGAATATCCAGCGAAATTCGTCAACGTGTTATAAACCTATTAAAAAATATTCACAATGGTCTAACATAGACAACGATAGTATTGCTACCTATGATAGGTACTTACTATACACTGTTACATCGTTTGATATTAATTTTTGCCTCAAGAATGCTTTGAATATATAATCGAAAGGTTAATTTTATCGGAATTTACTTGGTGATAAAAATGAAAAAAAAAAAAATACTTTATTGAGTTCTATCAAATTTCATTCGTAGTTCAAAGTAATATTTTCTTTTGATGTAATAACAACGATGAAAAAGTATTGATTATTGGGGGCGGTGTGGGATTCTTTTTCGTCAATTGAAGAGAATTGTTATGTTGATACGAATTCATTCATTTTTCCGATAGGTACAATTTTTTAAAGTGCTTCTCATCAATTGAGAATTCTTCGTTGTGATCGTTTTTTAAAGACTGCTTGACTATGAAGTTGTGGAATTAAAAAAAAAACGGCACACAGAAAATTTTGGATGTTGAAAGCATTTTAAAAAATAAAAAAATTCAATTGCAACATTGTAAATAAAATGAATCCCGATTGACAAACATTCTTTTTCCCCAATTAATTAATCGATATTCTCCGTAACTTCAATAATGCTTATTTTCTTTATATTTTTTATCACCGCAACTTCTTAAGATTCCAATGAAATAAAACCTCTGCGAGAGTACACAAAAAGCATGCTTAAAGGATAAGGTCTCGTCTCTCCTTGTGCTTTTCGCTTTCTTTCTTTCTTTTTTTTTCCTGTTCACAAATCCCAATAAATTCGAACCTTTTTCGTCTAGTAATATTCGATGTACAACATAGTATTTCGCGGAGAGTAAACTAATTAATAATTAGTCTGTTTTTACAGCGAATTTTTATTTCTTTCCTATTATATGTATATGTATTTATATACGAATTATACAACTTTCGTCTTGTCCATCGATGACAGAAAAATCGAGGGTCAAAGTGTAAAGAAAGAAGAAGGAAAAACGAAAACAATCATCAAGAACTTATTACACGTCGGAACTGTGTGAAACTTGTACTTTCGCGACTGCTCTCGCATCTAGAGTAGGTACTTGCACGTCGTACGCCTCTGCAGTATCGAAAACCGCTGGACCATCTTTAACTTTCTCTTACACAAGCGCAAATCGATCTACTTAGTTCATAAGATCCTCAAGTAGATTCGTGTGCTCGTTGCGAATGAAATCTGGCAATATTCCAAGCAATTTGTGCTCGAATTTGTATTGCTCCGCAGAATACAAAGCCTTTCTCGTCCCTTTATCTTCAGCTTGTCTATTTTTTTTAAAAATTTCTCTGTAATTTTTGCGCGTCAAATCTCAACATTACGGTTTTTAAGGTGTGCACTTTTTCTGGCGATACCAGCACATTTATGTCAAGCTACGTTACACAGAAAAAAAATCCGTTTAAAATCCAAATACCCGTATTTTTATCCGTAAAGAAAATATGAAAAAAAAAAATCAATTTTTACAAGGATGCTTCGCTCATTAATTATTTAGCAAAAGTTTCATTTGATAGGAATTCTAGTCCTTCTGGAGAAAAGAGGAAATAAAAAAAAGATCATCGGCTTTGTGGTTATTAAAATTTTTCATTCTGAGTAGTTATAATGCCAGAAATGTAATATCAATAAACGTTTACACTTTATCAATTATCATTATAAAAAATATATGTTTGTTGAATCTCCATTGACATCAATTTCCTTTGTACCGAAATTTTCGAATTCTGCTCGAATAGAACTTTTATTAAAAATCAATGTACGCATCCTTGGAAATTATTAATTTTCGAAAATACCTTTACTTTTATTACTGTGCACAAATATTTCGGATTTCGAATAGCCCAAGCTTCTAGAGTGCATTTGTTACGAATTTTTTGGAGCAGAGTTGCAAATCTCCGAAATTCAATGTTTTTTCCATGAACATTTAGTTCACAAAGTTTCATAATAATTTGTGGTAAAATGATTTTTCATATTTATCGTATTGTAACATATCTGCAGGTATTTAAAAAATAAAAGAACAATGGTGGAAAGAGTTCGTTCATATGAATGAAAAATGAAGTAAATCACTTTTACGTAGCGAATATAAAAAAAATATAATAAATTTTTTGCTAAGAGCTGCAGATAATTATCGCCGATTAATTGAAAAAATCAAAACCACTTTTATGAAATAAAATGATTGAGCTTTACAAATCTGCTCCAGATTTTTTCGAGTCCTGTTCGAGAAGCTCTTACTGATTTTTCTCGTGCTTTAATTACAGCAGACGCTATTCTTCGAACGCAGAGACTAAATCAATGAACCGTAGCTGTGCTTTGGTGAGTTTCTAGGTGATTGCACTTTTACTGTTGTTGTAGTTACGCGTAATTCGGGATTCAAGTTTCACTGGCAGCCCCTTGAAGATGGAGGTCCAGTGGACCCCTGGAGTGATTTCCGGCGGGTGAAACGAATATTCGTGAGTTTCGTGCCCGTTTATAGGGTTTGTTATTCATCAGCACGGTAATATCACCGCCCAAGTAGCGCAACGACATCCGGGGAAGGAGAAACGTCGCCTTTGCACTCTCGTGACGCTTAAGGGTTTGAGGATATATACATTGTAGTGTATCCTCGAGAGGCTCGAGTGGCGCAGGGGGAGAGATGCAAGCACAATTTCTCGATGGCCCTCGATCTCTCAGAGGCGAGCAGCCAACAGTGGCGGCTCGAATTAGTTACGCCCAATTATTCCTTGTCTAGTAACCGGACGAGCTTGCGATTCTGGGACTACCCACTAGAATTATCCAACAGGCGATCAGCAGCACCAGGCTCGATTCTGAAACACACAAAAAACTTGAATAAACGGTGGAATATATTTTTTAAATCAATATATTCATACCGGAAGTACGATATTCATTATTAAGGGGCTATGCCATCAGTGTAAAAGCTCTCAGTTCAGATGATTTTCGGGAATTTTAATTTTGCATCCCCTTCGCATATTAAATTTAACGTAAACATTTTTGTGAAGGAGCTTTTTTTGTTGGCCGTAATGTAAAATTACGTAAAAATTTTTAAAAAGTGTCCCTGATAATAGCTCTGAAGTCTGTACTACCACTAACCAAAATTCCTTGATGTATTCGCTTTTTATGAGGGCTAAAAAAATGTCCATCGAAGCTTTAATTCGATTTTCATCTATCGGGCTATTTAAATCGAGACTGCAAAGTGGAAATTGCAAATTGCTTCCTCATTATCCCGCGCTTTTTAAAAGGCTTTCTCTGTGGCAAGGCGAAACTCGACTCTCTCATCCTTGCTCATTGGAAGCTCGACGAAAAGCGGAAAATAACGAGGAATCAATGTGCAAGATTTTACTTTGCTACTTTATTCTTCCAATATCAGTAATTTTAACGAAACCCAATAATACAATAAGAATTCGCATCGCGAATTCTCATTGAAAATTTTAATATCTCCGTTCTCATCCGCTAATCGTAGGAATTTTATTTATTTTTTTCAAACGACAAATCGATACAAAAATCTACGTGGAAATTTCGATGATTACACGAGTGACGTTCGTACGACACACAATTATATTTCCCCGCCGATTAATCGAATAATTGATCATTTTCTAGGAATTAATTACTGCTTAGTAAATTCCCCGATTAAACTGCGATATTTATCTCTTTGCGAACTGCAGGAATTCGCGTGGTAGCATTTTATCTGCTCGTTTTCCGCCTTTTCTTTATCTACACACTAAAATCTCCGTCTGTGAATACATTTTCACCACCAATAGCGCAAGCGTGCGCTCGGCAAACAAGCGCGATGCATTCGAGGCAAAATGCACCGGCAGACTTGTCAGTTCAATGAATTCACCGACTAATTCGAACCGTTGTATATCCCGAGCGCCCAGCTTTCCGGTTTTGTCAATAGTAGTCGAACGAGCGAGACAGATTGCGAGCGTACGGATCTGCGCTTTAATATACAAGGCATTCTCTGTCAGATTAGCACTTTTATCTTCATCCCCCGAAGCGTTTTTTTCTTCTTCTTCAATATCTCCACAACTTCAAAGTGAATTTTTTTCCTTCACTCATTTCGGAGTGCAATTATTAAAAATATTTTCATAATAATCGTGAAAAATAAAAATGAGACATTAAAAAATCGTAGTTTCAGATTTTCGTTAGACTGGACTTGAAAAAATTGACATTAAGTTCTCTTAGGTTGCATTAGTATTTTCTTTATTATAAGAAATGTCGAAAAGGTCTATTAAAAAAAAAAAAAAAAAAATTTGTGCACTGAGAGAAAATTCCTCATATACATTGTAGTGCGCGTAAACCGCACGAGGTAGACATTTGAACCCGGCAGTGCGTGCGTTCGCGTATATAACCAGTTAAAATCATCGATTGTATTTATGCGGAATAGCTAATGGGCGGATGTGGTCGTTTGGCCAATTACAAACGATTCCGAATTTACAGTGTATCTCTCTATGGTCGTTTACGTATTAATACGCGTGTGTGGGTCGTGCCGTAGGCGTATTGAATTTTCCCGAACAAGCTTCGTTATGGTGAAGCACTACAGTTACTTCGATGTCAATAATTCTTTTCACGATTAATTTGGGCTCTTTGTGCGGCTACTTTATCGGGCACACAATTATCTTGATAGTACAGCCAATTTCGAGTTTTCCAATAAATAGATCACGTATTTTACAACCATTTTTGCATGTCCAAAATAATGAGTTCAGCAAAGTACTACAAAATTACGAAGCCTTTATTAATTTGGAGCTTTATTCACTTGTATCAGGAAAAAATGAATATCATTTTATTTTATGGGCAGTCAAATAATTTATTGAGAATTTTACATTCTTATCCTGATCAGTAATTTATGAAAAAAAGAAAAATGTACGGGTTTGTGTTAGTCTGAAGTTTAAAAAACGTTTGTCAGGATATTCCAATAAAACTAGGGAAAATTATGAAATTATTTTTGTTTACTGACGTTGAAGATTAATGACCAACACGTACCGAATACATTATTTATTTTGCATCGGAAAAACGAGACTATTTTTAATGCATTCGAGCTCACATGTGTTGAAAATTTTTGTAATTGGTCACCGGGTGGCGTATCGATGAAATGCTCAATATTCCCAAAGGATTGATCACCGGGTCGTAAGTTAATAAATGAGCGAATCAGCGAGAAATCGATTCATAATCAGTCCTGCAAAACGGCAACCAATTAATTCCATTACGAAAGTTTCAACACCAAATAAATTTGCGCGTTTTCGTTAGGATTTTACAAGGATACCAATTAACAGAAACGTACAAAAAACGTTGTTTTCATTCTAATTTAAAAAAAAAGCAATAAAAAGTCTGTCAATTATCAAATAAACATATATTCATTTTGTGTATTCGTTGGCAGTGTCGTTACATTATAATTTTGAGCAATCACGTAAGAAATGAAAAAAAAAAAAAAAAAAAAAAACCTTAACAATCCGTCACCGGGTGCCGCGTCGACTGAATTTCTGTGCTCGCCAATAAATCGGTATAAATATAATATAATCGCGAGATTATACGTTCATATTTACGAGTGGACCAGGATTGAAACAATTCATAATTGTCCGGGAATTTGCCAGCACATTAACTTCCCTTACGCTCTGTTGGACATTCCATCGACATTTTTTCAATAACATAATTAAGCTTACTGGAATTCGAGCTCGTTTCGCTTTTTCATCGTTAAATTCAAATGAACAAAGACTCTCCGATAAATATCCGGTAAAAGGGTGCTTAATATATTTTTAAAAGCCACAGCTATGCTCGCTCACGTTGTGCGAGCACAGAACAACAGTGAAGAGAGGCCAAATGGAATGAAAAAACACGAGGAAAAAAGCCGGAAAGTCCAGCAAAGCGTCTTTGTCCAATTAACGATCGATTTTTTCCCGCTCGTGTCGCGCAATTGCCTATGGAAACCGGAGAACGGTAAATATAGCGCGCTAGGCGATGGGTGTAAGCTGCTAGTTCCTCTCCAGCCCACTGGGGGGCCAAGCGTCGCCGCGGCGTCGACGTTTTTGCTTTGCAACGATGCAAACACACGTACTTCGTTAAATCCTGGCGTACGTGTGAGTCTCTGGGGTCACGTAGCCTCTAATTCTCCATCCTTCCTTCTCACTATATTCTCCTGCTGTGGTTCCCTCTACTTACTCGTCTCTCTCTCTCTCTCTCTCTCTCTCTCTGTATTTCCTCTTTTTCTCATCCTTCTTTCTCCCTTTCTACCGTTCTCACTATGCCACGATATCCGTTTCATGTGCGATTAAACCTGGTCGCGTCTCACCCGTCGATTGACTCGGAAATTGAGGAAGGGTACACACAAGTTTCCCGATTCACGATCCCTCAATACCTGGACGTCCTGTGTAAATGGGACGCACCTGAAGTGGAAAGCCTAATGAGATGGAAAAAAGTGCTGACGCGAAGTAAAATTTAATGTATATTTTCCATGCCCCCGCCTGTACTTCATGTTTTCATAGAGGACTTGGCACTTTTTAAAAAGTCTCCTGCCGAGGAGACCTTTAATAAAACCCGTGCGAAGATAAAATGTCGCAAATTGCTTCTTTATTAAACTGGGCCTTTGACGGTTGTCCAAAGAAATTAAATAATGACAGAGCAAGAAAATGCTACGCGCTTTAAATTTAATTGGTCCTCGAATAAAAAAAGGATATCGTTATCCAACGACGTATCGCTAATCTTTGGGACAGTGTCAGCCTCAATTTAATTCGAGATAATGAAATCGTAATCCTAAACACATGGTAACCTATTCTATGGTAAAAGGACCTGACGATAAAGTGGAAAAGTCACTTCCTTCGATTATATTCCCATTTAACGATATCGAATAAAGGGAAACGTTGCTGAAATTCGACTTTACAATTTTTACTCGAGCCGTGTAATCGTTCCTTTGACAATATTCCTTCGAGTTCCGGAAACACGTTGGCTCTTCTTTGAAAAATCTTACCGTAAACATTTGTCGCTGAGTTTGGGGGCGTCTTCGCCGTGAAATTATCCTCCTCGTCGAAGAACACATAACTCGCGTTAAAACCCGTGCCGTCCAGTCTATCGTTGCTCTTGAACGTAACGCGGAAGAACTTCCGGTCGCTCTCGACGTCAAACTCCTTAAGTTGGCCACAGTGCCTCGAGTGCTTGCGATCTCTGCTCATGTAGTTCGAAAACTCAACGTAGTCGCTTGCAGAAACAGCTTCGCAACTGAAACAAATTTTAATGAGATGTTATTTTTAAAAATAATAAGCCTTTCAAAGTTACTTTCCCTCATAAGATAGCTTTGTGTTAAAAATTTAAAACATTAAAAACATTTTTTTTTTTAAAGTCCATCCGAAGCACAACTTTTAGCTGGTATACATTTTTTTGAGAATTCAATATTTTCAAAAATTCAAATTGAATTTTGTATTTGATAAAATTTTTGATAAAAATTAATAGATAAAAATTGTAAGTAAACTGTTCTATGAAATAATTTGTAAAATATATTTAATAAAAATGATGAATAAGCATCGTAAACGTGAGAGAATTCTCGATTGTTCAAACTTGAACAAATCCTCAACATGATCATCACGAGACTGTTCAGTGCAAAACGAACAGGGAATCTCGACGAATTCCTCAACTAGGAAGTAGTAGAAGTGGCTTTAAAAAAATCACAAAATTAGATACTCGAGGATAAACGTTTTTTATTATTTTTCTGCATCGTTCTTTGCAAACTGATCTCATTACTTGCCAGTGGCTGCATGAGGAGTAAAGTTATTCTCGTTACTTGAAATCTCACTGCTAAAACAGCCTGAAGAAGAGGAAGGCATGCCTTTGAAATTGTTTCGCTGTTGCTAAACAATTTCAAAGAATTTCCGGTCGATGTATCAACTATCCATTATAAAAATCCTGTAAACGGATAAAAGTTTACTGGCTTTTTAACGAAATTATTCGCATTGAGGATACAAAAAATTGGTAGATGCTCAACATTACTAAATAAATAAAATAGTTAAGTTTCGACATGTACGTCGTAATTTTGAATTTATCACCGTGAAACTTCACTTTACGTATATCGATTTTTATTTATAAAAAATAACAATGAATTTAAATGAATTGCAAAAAATTGATAGGCATTCATTTGAAGTGACTGCAATTTTAAAGAAACCATCGAATTCATACATCGTCCAATTTATTAACAATTATCATTTTCAGGCTTTCAATTTATTGCCTTTTTTTAAATTCTTCATACATAAAAAAGACTTGAATTTTGAAGACGTTCCGACAGTGAAACTAGAATACATTTCCGCAACGAAATTCACAGAATGTCCAGTGGAGAGAAAAATACGAAATACGAAGAAAAGCCTCGGGTTATAAAAAACATTGATAGCTCAAATAAAAGCCGGCAATGGAATGCGGAAATTTCGTTCGGTGTATCGCGAAGAAAGGAAAAATAAATCGGCGGGCCACGAAGGAAGGAAGCCCGCAGGCACATTTGTCGTTGCTCGTTGACCTAAGTGGCAATTCGTATGATTGATCCTTCTTCGAGCTGAGAAAAGCTGCACTTCACGTATGTCTAAGGATATATATATATATATATATTTATGGTATATCTGTACAGCAACCCGAGTTTTACTCATGATCCGTTCAACAATTTCCTTCGTATTTCTTCCTGTTTACTCTTCGCTCTCTGCTTCATTCATATCTCTAGTCGTCATAGTCAGAGTTACGACAGGCATTTATCAGTTTCTCTCTGCAACGTTAGCGCGTTCAGCCGTCACGTCTCTGCTATTTTACACTCTCTTATTTTTCGTTAAATTTTGAAGCTTCGATACATTCTTCAAAAGTAAAAATAATCCAAGTTTTTGTTGTTGTTAAAAAATTGTGCGAAACTAAATGAGAAATGATTATTCAAAGAAAATGACCACTTGCGAAATAAAGATGATGATATTTTTGCAAAACGTAAACTCATGAATTTAGAAGATCGATTTAACGATAAGCAAAAAATATTTGAAAAATTCTTTTTGATACAGTAAATTTTCTTTTTCATATTATATACATGGATATTAAATTCTTTTATACGTGAAAAATAAATTGGAGTGCCAGGAGGTAATTAAAAATTCATTGAAACCGAAAAAAAAAATGTATATTCAATGTTTCGAGGATTTGACTGCAACTCTTCCGGCTCCGCTTCCGCTTGATGATTATACTGTGAAACTCACTTCTGTTTCTAACCCCTTCGCTTGTAATCGATCTGAGTGGGTTCTAAGCCCGCTTATATATGGAAATCGAATTCCCAACAGTTTCTATTACCCCTGAGAATATATTCTTCGCCTCATGCTTCACTGCACCTCACTCCCACACTTATTGTATACACGTATGCGTACATGTTGCTCACGAAGCGCTCTGAACATTTCACGTCGAATTTGAGCATTCGAGAGACTAAGTAAGGGTTAGAAACTAGCCAGGAGAGCCGCGATATGTCCTTTTCGCTATCCAATAAGCAATTCGTAACTTTGTTCGGGCTAGTTTGATTTAGTAGAAGCAGTCCTCTCGGAAACGGGGAAGTTAGCGTGCAAGCGTCAGAAACACCAACCAACCAACCAACCAACCACTGTCACGAGAAACGAGGATCGAACACATTAATTCGCTATACGTGTTGAGGAAGGACCCCTTAATTGGAGTTATCCGCTCGTCGACCTCTCTGCTGCTGTCCGTGTTTACGTTTGATGGTCGATTTTGGAGCATTTCACGCTTCCAGCTTATGTGCAGTAAATTATGAAATATCTGCATACACGCTCCGATGTTCCAGGAATATGACGAGGCTCACTCCACGGGGAGAATTTCAAAAAAAAATATTTTTCTTCGTAGAAAATAAGATTGAATACATTTAAATATTTAGATCCAAATAATCGAACACCTGTTGGCACAATTGTCTCGACAGCCTGTGTCACTTCAATTCTATCAGGATAATGAAGTACCTCGAGTCATGAGGTTGGACGTTGTTAACAAAACCCTCGGATTTGTGGCTCGACTTTACTATTATTGGATACACGTATACACACGTCTGTACAGGAGGAAAATTAAGGGTGCGAGTTGAAGGGCAGAATTAAATACTTACGGGAGAACACCCTCGACGTCGAAGTAATGAAAATGCAGGTGCACTCGCTCGGTCGGCTGACCATTAAAGAAGTAGTGACACTCGGTATCGCGAGGATACAATCCCGGGTAGTTTGGCGAAGCGAACGTACCATTTCGAGTTTCGTTACTGTTGAATACGAACGCGCAGGGGAAGTCGGACTCTTGCTTTCCAGTCGTTATCCCAAAGTCTGTAAAACACAAGAATACAGATGTAAAAGATCAACACTCGAAATGTTTTTTTTTTTTTAACTCCAAAAGTCGTGAGGGCGTTAGATAGTCGTCATTCGGATTTTTTATTGCCATTTCTAAAGTTGACCCTCGGTAATTGACAAACGTTTAAAAAAAATTCGACGCTTCTGGCGAATGGTATTTTTTTTTGATCACGCAATTTTTTTTTTCTTTCAGTTTGAAGATAATAAAACATGTCATAGTAAACGAAAATCCTTCGTCTTGAATTTTTTCTCCGAGATATAAATAAATAAAATACGTCTCTTAAAATGCAGTGAAGATTTTTTTGAATTCACAAAAAAGCGGAGATACTTGAAGGGAGGTTATGGAAGTATTTCGAATATTTTGAATATATGTTGCCCGTTTAGCCCTTGTCCGTTTGGCAATGTAGTAATATCGATTTTATTGCAATAAATAAAACCCGCAATTTCGAAGGTCGTTGAAAAATGAGTAACACGATATTTCGGTGAAGCGTAAAAATGTATTTGCCGGGGAGATTGATGCTGGAAAAGTTGGAAAAATATTTTCCACTCTCCCTTCGGATTTTCGTCGAGAAATGTTCTCGCATCGAGAAAGAGTTTTTTTTTCTTCTTTGAATTCTCGGAGCAACGTTTCATTCGCAACATTCGAGGGTTTAGAGCTCCCGGATGCAGCACAATAGTACATTGCAAAGGTATTCCTAGCAATTTGCTGGAAATCGTTCGGCTCTAACAATGAACTACAAAGGATTCCACTCTTTTTCCGGAAAATGTTGTGTATCTATAGAAGTAAAATCTCAGAGTGGAGAGACAGAATTTCGAATTTTATCGAAGCAAACAACTAAGAGGTGCTCTTCTCGAGGTGTCGTGAAATACCTTCTTTTTTCTTGAGTTTATCGAAGGTACTTTGAGAGACACTTTGTTGTGAGAAACGTTTTTTTTTTCGTTTTTTCGTTGATAAACAAGAAAATGGCCGTCGTTGAAAGCCGAACACAAAAAAATCATTAAGAGGATTAAGAATATGAAATTCAATACTGCGGAGCTACCCATGGAACATTTTATTTTATTTTATTCATTTTATTGAAACAATCATTAAGAGGATTAAGAATATAAAATTCGCTAGTGCGGAGCTACCCATGGAACATTTTATTTTATTTTCTTCATTTTATTGAATTATTTTAGAGATATATGATTATTTTCGTTTGGTTTGAAGTTTGCTTTTCGTGGATTACTATTATATTTATTTATTCGCTTGCGATAAATTCGAGGTGCTGGTTTGTTGTATTTATTTTATTTATTTTTATTCAATGCGGCAATAAATTTATGCACCGACTGATTTTCAATACGGGGAGCCTATCGATAAAACGAAAACAAACGGAAAATAAATCGGTATGCG
The DNA here is from genome assembly GCA_947507545.1 of Clistopyga incitator. NCBI lineage: Eukaryota > Metazoa > Arthropoda > Insecta > Hymenoptera > Ichneumonidae > Clistopyga > Clistopyga incitator. The sequence continues at coordinate 14,065,448 of OX382176.1, forward strand.
GTTTTCTGGTGGCGGGCGGAAGTGGACTCTTTAAGAGGATTGAGAGTCTCCAATTAAATACTAAAACTACCCGGTGGCTAGAAAGAGCCTTATTTTTCTTTTTAATGCGTCGCTAAAGGGAATTTCCAACGGTTATATACGCCGTGTGCAGCGGTGTACGTCGTCGTGTACTTCCGGTTTCTCTTCAGCGGTGGTGCGCCTCCAACAACCCTCGTTGCGGTGTAGTCGTTGGAAATTCTCTCCGTTCCAAGCGAGAGCCAACCGAGCGCGAGCTTTCGAGAGCACCAACTTCGTGAAACAGCCGAGCTTCGTACCCCGCTCGTGCTTCCGGTCACTGTTAGCCTCTCGACGAAACCGGCAACCACCGAAACAATGCAAATGTTCCGGGATTGTCTCTTTGTCCCGGACTCGAGGGTGAATATACGACTCGCGGGACAGTCTTTCCCACAATTCATATTACTGTAATATCGTACACCTAATAATTGAAGATGCGAGTGCCACAACGGCAATAAATGAAATTTTCGTCCGAGCATCGGACGTTCGCGTGAATATCGATTTTCCGGATTTTTAGTTTGCAGACATTTTTTTCCCGATCACAAATATTCCAACAATTGTCGCGACAATTATAAGGCCCATTTAATTACAATACTTTTAATGGATTATAAATGTAATATAATGGATATTTGAACGGCAGTCAATTTCGGAATGTTCGAAAAAAAAATCTACTCATTTTTCCGTTGTTATTTAAATCACAATTCATTTTTTGAACGATCAAATGGAAAATGAATTTGTCATGGAATTCCACTGTACGTCAATTTTTGTCGAACAATGAATTTCAATTAAAAATGTAGATGTTCATTGAAATTAATGCATTTTTATAGCTTTTATTCATTGTGAAAAGCTTTAATTTCACCATTTCAATGTGACTCGGATTTAACGACATCAGTTGGGACGGAATATATTTCCAGGTACAAACGGAGCTTTGCTCGGGGTCATTTTTGTGTTGAACGTTTGTGAATTAAAGCCGGTGTGTGCCGTGAAAAATTGAGCGGAGTTGGCCCAGCGACGATGATCCGGGTGAATCGTCACAATGAATCGGTCTGACCGGTGTGTTAGTAGAGAGAGAAAGAGAGAGAAAAAAAAAAGGTGGACAATGAAAAGTGGTCAGGTCGATGGGCATCGAAGCGATAAATCATTCGATCCTGGGGCTTTTTCCGCGTCGAAGGGCTGTCCGATGACAAGGGACTCATTGACTTCCTCTCCGTGTGCGTGCTAGGGGGTGATAATTTCAAATTCACCCGATATTTTCCGCGAATATATCGAGTATTTATATAAATTCCATTTGGAAAATTCATCAGAATGCAGATACACCCTCTACTAAATTAATGCTAAATTAATACCACTGTATACACGAGGTATTTAAAATATGAGTCATCATAACTGACTTCGCAGGATAATCCTTCGATATTCGATATGCAGAGCGCACAAATTCCTCTTCAGTCCCCGAAAAACCAATTAACTCCGAGTTACCGGTATTTCCTTCGTCACACAGATTTTTTACCGTATTTATTGTAATCAACACTTTTATTTGCTGATTAATTTTTTTAACGTTGTATTATTATTTTTTTATTTTGTATACTTTCAGTGCATTTTTGAATTCATCTTCTGTACGAATTTCAAAGATTTGCGTTCTTTCCAAAATGTATTAATTCGTCGAAAAAAAAAAAAAAAAAAAAAAAAAAAAAAAAATCTTTAGAAATTTTCGATGCCAATTGATACGACAAATTGTCATTTCCAATAATACGAATAGGAATGATGAATAATTACTATTATGTTGTGCTAGCCATTCGATATCGAATTGGATTAACGTCGACGAGCATTCGCCGATGAAATTCAACAGGCCCGAGTTTCAAACAACGGATAACAAATTATGGGAAAATCGTGTCGGTCGTGGGTCACCAAAAACCCTTTCATAATCGCAGCTTTGTTTTTCCTTCGTTTTCCGTTTATCGAGGCATCCTATTCTCTATATCTGGCATTTCACGAATCGATCCAATATTTGTTGTGGATATGTTCCACCGGCGTGTACCATCAGACCCCCATAAAGGGTACCTCTATAGTGTAAACCGCTTGTATTGCTAACTCGTTTACACGTGGCCACCGAGGAAGCATATAACACAAAGTATAGCACGTTTACAGCTGCCACGCAGTATAATAACGTCGAGAGATTATTGCTAAATCAGCCGGGTACTGCTGATTTGGCCGATTACGCTTTCAAGTTATATATCGGAGCCCCGTGTACATGCCCAGGGGCTTTCGTTCCACCCGATACTCCAGTTAATACAGACTGATTCAGAACCAGGCGAACTATCGATTAAACTTCAAGATTTACGCGATTTTAACTGAAATATGGAAACTAAGTTTCATTTTCGTAACAATTTCTGTGAAAAATGGAATTTTTTGAATGTTTGTTTTTTATTTTTTTATTTTTAATTACCTAAAACAGTAATCCTTTTACGGTTAAGCGAACGTGAAATTAGTAATATTTATTTATTATTGTTTAGCTATAAAAAAGAAAATAGTATATTATATACGTAGTACAATTTTGTGAACAATAATAAAAGAATCGCTGAATTTTTATGGACTATATCGCTTATGAATCGCTGTGTACATTCCAAATTTGCCATATTTCGTGGTGACCACAGTTAACCGAGCTTTATCTGCCTCCTATCGACGGTGCTTCGCTAATTCTCATTATTTCGATACGCCGGGATCAGGTGAACGGGGTAGTCTGAAAATACCACGCGCGAGTTGAACAGAGCTGGAAATAGCAGTAAAAAAAAAAAAACAAAAAAAAAAAAACAATTCTTTTGTAACTTCAGCAACCTTTATTTTGCACATAAAGAATAAAAATATAAAATTTCCCCTCATATCGTAGTCATACGTAGTCGTATAATATTCATAATATTATAATATCGATAATAGCATGTAGGACTATTACAAATACGCGGATTTTACGATAGCAGAATGCAACCTCTTCGTGACCGTCTAATGGCCTCGGATACTGATGCATCTCGCATTACTTCTGCTGCGTTACTCTACCTTTTGGATCACGAGCAAGTCCGCACAAAATGTAGAACCTGGTCCTATCCCCTTATGCCAATATATATATATATATATATGTAACGACGAAGCAGAAAGACCCTTTACATCCGGATCCTCGGGAATGTTTGCCCACAGAGAGCATCGTAGTAATAGAGCTCGTTTCGTGTCGCGTACCACCCACTCGAGTAAAATCGAAGGGAGCGTACGTGTATATCGATGTACTTAACTTTGGTTGTAGCCGCTGGAGTGGTCGAGTAGAATTTATATGTATAGGGTGTAGAGCACCGAGGGTAGGAATTTAACCGGCGTTAGTTTTGTGTATGACGTCGGAGACGCCGGCGGATGCAGGAGCGTTCTTTTTGCAAAGTGTGAGAGACTCTCGTGTCTGTGCACAGCAGGATGTATCTACTGGCAAGGAGATAACGCGGGTAAAGTGCAGTTACGAGAGGATATTCTTTTACAAAAATATGGGCGTCATTCTTCGTGAAATTAAACTTTTTTTGGTCAACTATTTTTCACTATTTTCGGCCCCTGAATTTTTAGGAGATTTTATTTCGTCTGAATTTTTTATAGATTGTTTTCACGATGTTTTTCCTAATACCTACTTTCGATAATAACAAAAATATTAAATTACCGATGATACGCTGACTTTTATTTTTCAAATAAAATACTGCTTTTTTTCTTGACTTAGAATTTGTAGGATTTGAAAAAGTCGTGGTATTATGAAATAATTCAAGTAATTAAATTTTTTTTTTTTTTTGTAGATTGCGATCTGGCTAATTAGGGAAAATATCTAAGAGGGTTGGAAAATAAGTGGCTAAATAGACAAGGAATGTCTCATAGATATGTGGGTTGCATTTATTACGACTGCTACGCGTCCTATCATAATGCAGCTTGGGGACTTGGCATTACGTGCCACTTCGCCGGGTGTGCCACGTTGAATATTCATGTTATTTTTCTTCTATTAACTCGTGTTGCTCGCGAAAAAAAATAAACTTCCGAAGTGGAGTCTGATGGAATTTTGATGTGATTTTTGGAATACCATTTCGTCAATTTTCATTGACAGCCTGAGGAATGAAAATTATGCAGGGATCAATTACAAACGAAGTTCCGATTTCTGGGAACAAAAAAAAACGTACACCAAATATTCTACGTTGAATAAAAAAAAAAAAAGTGAACCTGAAAAAAGAGTCGTATATAAAAATGTATTGTAAAATTATAACAATAATCTCTGCTTATAATACGATCTCTAAATTTTTGACTGAATAACCAAAGAAAATGATTTCTGTAAAAAATGTGAAATTTTGATTCTGTTTTGTTTTCCGCAAATTCAAAACAAAAATTCAATAATTCGAGAAGTTTATTTTTATTCATTTGTAAACGGCAATTGCAAAATTAATCCGGAGCCCAAATAACGACTACCCTAGCGCATATTGTACGGTAACCGTGAAACTCGACGTGTCTGAAAAGCTTCGGTCTCCGATTTCATTGTTTGTGTCCTTCTTTCGTCACTCGGTGGTCGTGATCGTGTGATCCGTGGTTTTTGTTTGCTCATTTTGCGTGCCAAAGGCGCCCAACGTTTTTTCTCTGTCGCAATGCTGATGGTAGAATTGCCCCCACCCCCACCCCCAGCCCGCACCTCCTCCCGGAAGAGAGACAGTTGGTCCACGACGATATTGGACGTGCCCCCTCGCCCCTGTGATTGTACGTCAACCAAAGACCAGTCGAACTGACGATTCGTCGATAAATAAAACAGAACCTGACGAGGGGCCAAAAGCCACACGAGAATGTATATATATGTTGGCGATAGGGTAAAAAGGCTGGTGTTATATCTGTCTATATCCTGATTGCGTTGGGGTGCGTCAGTGTGGGGTGAAATTCGAGTACATCGACCATCACGAGTTTTGTTACCGGTTACATGCACATTCTAGTGTGAAACCTGTATATTTTTCAATTTACCACCTGCAGGAAGAAAAAGGGTGAGAGAAAAGGGAGGGAAAGCGCGGCAGCCCGGCAGAAAAGAGCAATAAAATATTCAAGAAAAATATATTCTCCCTCATGGCAATTTGAATATTAATAAAAAAAAACACACCCACACACACCTTTTTAAACATCGACTATTCTGCAGTATTATTGTTTTATTTATTACCATGTATACGAATGAAAAATTGATGAGTAATCTCCAGAAAATATAGACTGATTTGGTTACAATGATAACCAAAACAATTTGGTTTTTTAATCATGACATTTTTTTTTGGAACGCACGATTTTCCAATTTAGAAAAAAAAAAATTAGAACGTAGAAGAGAATAAACGTCTACGTGTTCTCATATTTTTCGCTCTCTAGAACCGAATATTTAGCAATAAGATACGATTTTCCACTCGCTTGAAGGCATATATTGTCCAAGCTGTATTTAAATTCTTTTTATTCACCGGATTCTGCCAACCGAATTTTCTCTCCTTTCATTTTCCTTTTTTTTTTGTCTCCCAACTAGCGTGTAGCCTTTTCTTCTTTCACCCTGTTTCAATGTCGACCCTGTCACGCACAAAGGGAATGAATACGAGCTGCGATTTAGGTTGCCGGGCTTTCATTTCCGCGGCGAGCATGTTTGCGTTTGTGCTGATTCTTTTTTACCCATTTTCTGGTCTCTCTTTCCCTATCTCCTATCCGCGCCCCTTCGCCTCTTTTCGCACGCCATACACACACCATACTATTACCGTTTTCTCTGTACCAGTTCGTCGTCCGCCTCTTTTACGCGGGTTTGATGCGTTTTCCAGGTCTTTGGAGTGGAACGAGGATGTACTCTCGACGCCCCCGCCCCGCCCCCGCCCCTCCCCCCTCTTTCCCCCTATAGTCATGTTTCCTTGCTGTGAGGTAACGAAAAATTAAATAATACCAGTATCGCATTCTCGACACTCATTTTCCCTCTTCACGCTCCCGTTGACGCTCCTGTGAGCAGCTCATAAAAAAATTACAAGAGGATTTCAGCACGAACAAACAAATTTTTTTTTCACACCACTTCATTTCAGTTTTGTACCGTTTGAAAAAAAAAAAAAAAAAATCAAAACCATTACCATCACGTCACTGGAATGTCAGTGGAACGATTGATTTTTTATAAACCTTAATTTTCATTTTTTTCTTTTTGCCGCTAACTAAAGTGCATTCTTTTTGTTGTTATTCGTATTGGAACTAATGCTGATTTTATCAAATTGTTGGGGAAGAGGCTGATAATAACTTTTATGCTCACATTTATTCTCCGAGTTACTACCTCATCGTGTCCGGAAAAACCTGTCTACTGGTTTGCCAGAGAGTCGTGGCAACCGTTCAACGACTTCCCGTGAAAATTACCAGGGAAGATCGTAAAACCTTCATTCGCGCAGTTGCAATTGCCTCACCCTTAAGTCTGGCTCGTATAGAGGATCGGATATATACGTTAGTAAGCATTTGAAGTGGACCAGTAAATTTTTTTTTCTGTCAGCAGAACTAAAATGAATTTGGGGGAAAAAAAAACAAAGAAATCCAAAGAAATATATTCGAGAGAATATTGGTATCGTTCGAATGGCGTTGAATTTTAAAAAATGGGTTTAAAGGTTTCGATTGCGAGCGAAATCGTACGGATGTATAAAAAATCAGCTTTTCCACCACCTCGAAAAGTTATGCGGAGCAGAATTTTTTTTTTCCGGCTAATCGACAATCTTTTTCTACATTTTTTGATTGTTTATGATATATTAATTTATATATATATATATATATATATATATTAAAATTGTCAGCGTGAAAAATAATTTTTTTACTGGACAGCCATTGAATGTTTCCATCAGCCAGGATAAACAATGGTTATTTATGGTGAGGTACGTTAACGCATTATTTCCAAAAGTGCACTGGAAGCTCAACAGCAGCTACTTTCAACGACGACAGAAATTTACAATCTTTCATAGCCGAACGAAGAATTCTGCGTGTTTGCAGTGGAGGAAAGCGGAGTGGCTGCGGTTTAGTGAGCGAGGGAGAGAAAAGGAAAAGGCGCAGGGGCTTCATTTGAATTTTAATTCAATTCCAGTTGACCCAAAAATTCTTGAAAATTTATTCGCATTTCCCCGCCGCAGCACGTTTCACTCGAGTGTGCACAGAGAGAGAGGGAGCAAAGCTCATAGCTACTCCGAGAGCTTTTTTTCTTCCCCCTCTTGTGCACGCGGCATAACCGCGTCCGAGAAGAGTGAAGAGGCCTCTCCTCTCGGAGCGCATAAGCCGCATAATTGGCTCCGGTTATTGTTTTTCCCTTTTGCTTGCGGTGCTCCTATCTCGGGTTTTCCGTTTTCACGCACGCCGCACTCCGAATCGATAAATTTGTACCGTTCCTGGTCAGCCGGAACGAACCAGGTGGCGGCAGAGATAGAGGAGTGAGAAATTTATTATGAGAAACGAAAAAAAAAAAGCAGGAATACCGAAACCAAAAGGATTTACAACTAGGATCATTGTACGAATTACAAACGAAATTGTAAACGCATGGTTTTAAATAGTAATGAGACTGGCTAACGGACCGTCGAATAAACATTGAAATTAATTGTGTTTAAAAAGAATTAACCGGATAAATGTATTTTGATAGTCATGAACGTGTCTTGAATACAGAAGAAATTTTGTAAATGTCGTTAGTCAACGTTTTCCTTTTTCCCTGTCAGTTTATACCGACCCAAAAAATTGATAAGAATTTCGGCCCACAATTTAATGTCCCGCGGATTTTTTTTTCCGTCGGAATCTGGTAAGAATAAAAATAAATGATTTAGACAAAAAATTGTATCCCTTTTTCAACACAACGAAATAAACCAAACTCTCCTAAAAATGTACCGGAAGTAAATGTTCTCATAAGAGCCCAAAAGTTTGTAGCTCTCGATTATTGCTTCTCCCTGTTGAAAATTAGCGACCCGATAGAAAGGGACAAAAGCACAACTCCTGATAAATCCAATTTGAAACTGTGTGTGCCTTTTGCCTATTTCTATCGCCTTCCACCGGCACTTTTTAACCGGGTTGCACTTTGTTTGCCCAGTTTGAAAGTAGCTTCGTAAGTAGAGCCACTGAGTGAAGGTAAAAGGCATCGGCTCGCCTATCTATACATCTATACTACATATATAAAGACTGAAAAGCCCAAAACCGACACAGAGCCCTCTATATCAGCCAGAAGCAAGCGGCTCGGTTTTTTTTATTTCTCTCCAGCGGATCAAGCTCGCTCCAGCTGTGCTATACGCTTGACTCTGCACCTCCGGAGTACACGTGGCGAATCCGTAAAATTGATAAAGTTTCGTTGGAGGGAAACTTTTATAATACCGCTGGCCGCCGGTAGAGGGCTAAACGAGCCCTCGTTCGGTTGAAGAATGTTCAAGTATATACGAGCTGGCAATTTATGTTCAGCCCTGGAAGGTGGAAAAGGCATCATGCTGCAGGCCTTCGAGCTTTTCGCTGCTTTGACCTCGTAGTCCTTGTTACTTTTTCCTTCATCTTTTTTTTTGTCCCAGTAAATGTCTATATATACAATATATATATATATGTGTGTGTGTGTGTATACAGGAAAAGTGGTAAGATCCAAGCGTTGAGTATAGGGAAAAGCTCGTCTGGTGTAGTACTTGGTAAGATCCTGCGCTTTTACGCGATAAAGTCCATGTTCCGGCTGGTGCGGACAGTGTATGAAACCCTCTTAGGAGATATGATAAGGTCTCTTGTACACTACTCTCCGACAAAGTGTAACTCTCTCCGGAGAGAACCTTAGTGCGATAGCAGGACGATGGAACTTCCATCGTGAGCACATAACGCTTTCAAAGCTACTATGTACATCGTTGTCCTGTAACACGTTTGAGAATCGATATATGCATGTACGCGCTGAGAAAGTGGGTGGGGATGTGCAGGGTGTTTGAGGTCCCTTGGGGTAAAAGAGGTTCTATTTAAACTACAATTTTGCTTTTTTCTTTTCGCTTAATCGACAATTATCTTATTGCATATATCACTGGAAAATAGAAAATGATAATTGACACGTGGTTTTCAGAAAAGTATACTCGACGACTGCAACGACCAATATATTGCTGATATTAAATGTTTTATGAAATACAATTGAAACAAATTTTTTTAAATTGGCACAGTAAAATTGAAGCAAATTGCTGAAGACTACGGTAAAAAAATAAACTTGACATCGCGCTTGTATGGTAAATTTAGTACACCAGTTTATGAAGAAAAACTTGCAGTGTATGTACATAAAATGTCAAGTAGATTTTTTTTCGCAGTGTATACGATATATTTTGAGGTCAGAATCGTTTGCAAGATCTCGGGGAAAGTGAGAGGCGATAAAAGAAATCCAGCGCATGTCACACACGTTACTAGCAGCGCCCTCTCGAAACGAGCTATTTATCACCTTTCGAGAGAGCCGCGTAAGAAGAGACTCTCCTGCAGAGAGTAAAGAGAGTCTTCCTCTTCTGTGCATATATTCCAGGACGCTCGATTTGCACTTCCTTTACCCTGCTTCGTCGTGAAGTCCTATTTCCCTCCCTCTCCCACTTTCGTCCTCCTTTTGCATCTCAGAGCTTTCTGCTCGCAACGTAATCTACATCATAAAGGATCCACCGAGCTTACGAATTCTCATCTTCGTAGTTTTCGTCGTTGAGTCACTCGTCACAGAGGAAAGAGTCGAAATCTATACCGATAACGTTGCGATTAAAATCTGACATCAACGTGACTATCCCTCGAAGTACCTTTTATATCCCGAAGCCCTTTATTCCCCCCTTAAGACGCTTCAACAAACTTTTCAGCCCCCAACTGTTTCTACCTTTTTTTCTCCAAGATCCAGAAGAATTTTCTCCGCTCCAAGATCAAGAAGAAGAGAGAAAGCGGGACTTTCCACGTTTGGGGTACCGGAGACCCGAGCATCTTCCTCTCTCTCTCTCTGCTCCTTTCGGAAATATCGCACTTGCCAAAGTTTTTTTCCCAGTGAGTGGAAGCGAACCGGAAACGTCGAGTTATATTAAAACGGTATAGTCGACATTTCGATGTATCCGTGCGGGACAAGTTCGAAATTGTGCAGATGTATGTGTGCGTATGAAGGGCCAGAAGAACACTAGATATACTAGGACGATGGGAGAAATATGACTTTTGCCACTCGGAATGTACATTTTGTACGTGAAAGGAGAAATAATACATATGTGGGAACTGAGTTACAGGAAGCGCTATGTTTTGCAATGGGGATCGTCCGAATTGCGTGAGTGAAGAGTTTTTAAAAATTCGGAGGATTTTCAAAATTCTTTACAGGTTTTTCCAAGTTGGGCCGGCAAGGCTCAAGGACTGTTCCAATTTAAAAAACTTGTGAACAATGAAAAAAGTGATTTCTCTTTCTCAGTGTCAATTTCCCTTGTTTTATTCTTCTCCATCATTAATTATGATCTTCATACAAACCGCTCCATATTCATAACCAGCGGAAAACCTCCGACGAGATAATACCAAGATAATACCTTAATACTGCAACGACCTCGAAAAAGCATTACTATTATTATGAGTATTATTATTATCCCCGAAACCGCGGAGAGTTTATACTCAATTTGATATGTGTATACGAGTGCGAAACAAGTTGGAAATGGTCCACAGACTCATACGTGCAAACAGAGGCTGGGAAAAAGTCGCTATTGTCGTTGACGTGAACGATGGATGCCCTTTGGAGAAAATGTTGCAAATTTCATATACAAAAGTACAAACATTGTATGTATTCATGCATACGTACATACATATATTTATATGTGCCGAGGGATTAGACGGGAAGCGAGATGTATAACAATAGGAACGTCCGAGTTGGATGAGCGAGTGGCTCATGACCAAGTGTGTACTAAAATGGTGAACAACCGAACGGATTCGTACACTGGAGAACCAGAGGAGAAAAGTGAGACGTCGGTTCCCGTTGTTTTCGCAGTGAGAAGAGTATTTCTATGCTTCCCGGTCCGCACTAGTGGTGGAAACCCTCCCCGACACTCGCCCCCTTGTTCGGAATCGTAAATCCTTGTGGGATGATGGCAGGCCACCCCGACTACAGTCTGGAAATGGCCGGGCGCCGACTGGCAACTCCGATCGCATACTGTAGGTGACCGAAGGAATATGTCGCTTCGAATTTTCACGGTTTCGATGGAGAGCACTCCGCGCAATACGGACCCGCGAATCCCAAGCCAAGGTATCATACTACCTATGTACTTTTGGGAGGGAGGGGGGGAGTGAAAGGCCAGCGTATCATTCCGGGAGTAGCGTAGAGTTTTCAAAAGTTTTTGTCAACGCCAGCATCGAGATTGCCCGATCGTATTCTTTCGGGACATGTGGAAATGTCCCGACTAGACGGTGGTAAAATGCAGCCATGAAGTAAACACCCGAATGACATTCCATTTTAGAGCTGCTTCACAAGGAAAATTGGCCTTTTTCGAAGGAGATGATTCAATGCTTCGCCGGTATCCGAATTATTTTCTTCACTTTTCTGGCTCTCGTATGATTTCGTGCACTATTCTTCTTTGCATTATTTCTCACAAAAAAAAAAAACGTCTGGAAGATGATTATTCCTTGAAGCTTCAGCAAGAATGACGTCAGGGATACATCGAAATGTATCATCGTTACGTGGGGACTTAGCGTATGCCAAAGGAGGGAGAGGAAATTGAAATTTTGACACGTCTTCGAGACGAAGTTGCGTTGGTTGAGGTTGAGATCGGCACCTTTGTCACCGTGTGGCAAAACCGCGGGAACTCATATATTTTCAACGATTTCACGACGTCGTCTGCCGATTTGGAGTATCGATAACGTATTCGGTTGTAAGGCGAGGACAAGACGTCATCCATCATCTCGCGGCCCTCGTAGTCGTCGTTGTGGCTCTGCTGGAGGGTCTTGTACATGCTTATGTGCGTATCGAGATTTATACCTCGCGATGGAGACATTTCTACGTGGACAGACTACAAAGAGCGTCGACCAAGATCAAACTTTGCATGAGAGTGCAACGTTAGAAAGGATGATTAATGAATCGCTGAATTTATCTCTCGCACTCCATGAAAACCATTTCTGGTACACCATAATATCTCGTTTTACTTACTTTCCGTGAATGAGTAAGTGGCCTTGAATCCCTTGGCGTAGCGAGACGAAATTCCACCGCGAAATTCCAACAAAAGTCTCGCGCCGTTGCTCATCAGTGGCCTCGGCGGTGCTGCACCACAAAACGAATCGATCTTCTCCATTTTCCCGTCTATGTGCACGAATGCCACCAAGGAATCGATGCCCTCGCATCTGTAATCAATTTCATATTCGTTTTATTTTAATTCTCAAGCTGCAACGAAATATATTCCCGCGTAATGAAATAAAGTTTGAGAGAAAAATAATAATTGGATACACGAAATCTTCAATTGAACTATTTTTTTTTTAAATATTCAGACTGAAGGCTGGAACGCTCTTTTATTTAACAAATATATTAATTGACATTCCTATTAATTTAATCATTTCTCATGCACCGAATATTCTGCCTTTGCTGCTGCTGCCGCCTGGTCAATCATCCAATTCCAATATTCCCGATAAATCTAGTTTACCGCATGTCCCCATACTGCACTCTCTGTCAATCAGTGCCGATTGTCGATTTCCATTCGTGTATTTTGTACCCCATCCTCACCAGAGTCTTCGTACTTCCGACGTAACTCAACCATCCATTCGCCAGCGTGTCCCTGCCATTTATGTGCGTCCCCCTAATCTACTTCTGTAGCGCTAACAACCCATGCTTTCCCGCTCGAAAATCCGCCATCTTTCTTTTCGCTTATGGCTGCACAACCTCCATAGCTCGCGTCTGCATAAAACATCCTCGATAACCTCGTCCGTTCAAAACTCTCCGTAAATAACGATTCCATCGTTTCACTGATATACTACCATCATTTTCCATCCCTTTCCACATATTACCCAGCAAAACTCAGTCCATACTCTCTTAAAAAGATACGACACATCCAAAGTCGAAATATCGAAAGCTATGAAGATACGTTTCAAACGTTCTGATTGGTCGTCGACGGCTTTGACGTGAAGCCAACTTCAGACTGTTACGAGTGCGCAGTCACGTAACGCGCGAGTTTTGAATGGCTGTTTTTTTCGCAGTTGTGGAATAGAGCACACTTTTCTTATTCAGAAATGGCGTCACGTTGGGCCACGAGTTCTATAAACTTGGAAATATCATTTTTAGACACAGGAAAAGGCATATAAAAAGAACGGAGCGCGAGCAAAGCGAGTATGTTGTTGCTAGTACATCCAAAAATATGACGAGCTTTCCTTGCTGGCAAAGTATTTTTCTCAATATAAAACAGAATTATCCCGAAACTCTTGTAAAACTTTAAACCGGGTGTTACTAGAAATTGAATGTCATCATCAAATCCTGTTGCATCTTTCCTCTGCACTGTAATTTTTGAAATCCAAAGCCTCGCGTCTAAACTCCAGACTAAACTGTCTTGCTAAGCGAATGCCTGCGTTGAGTTACACCCCGAAAACTTGCAAAGCTCAATACAAACAAGACAGTGATCCCTGTGATACGATAATTCGCAATGTTATCGTTAAATCTCTCATCCGTTTCCGCACTCGTGCAAAATGCCGAGCGAAGGGAGAGTAGTCGTCAAAAATCTTTATTCAATCTCGTCGGGGTTCCAGGAAAATCTGAAGAAAGTTGGCAACACAAACGAACGTGACACAAAGTGTGCTTTATGAGAAAGTCAAAGAGACAACCAAGACCGCGGCGAACTTTCTTACCTCTGACACATACATCCTTGTAGTAAATGTATATATATATATTTAATGCACTATGTTATGGAGAGCAGAACTCGCTTTCTTGAATTTAAATAAGAATTCCGGTTGCAAGGTACTATCAAAGCAAAAATTCCGCGTCCTTTTTTCCTTCTCGTGTTACCCACCATATTTCAGTCTCTCAGATACATTTTCTTCGAACCTAGTCTCAGTGAAAAAGTGGCAGTCGGTGCGACAAGCAATACGATCATTGTTTGCTTCCTCATAGAGGAAGCTTTATTGTCATGACAATTTTTTTTTTTTTTTTCGAGGTTTTCATGTCAGCATGCTCAGAATCATTTAAAAGATCGTGAAAAATGGTTTTTAAAATTTGCCTGTACGTGTGTTCAGGAGCCGAAAATTCAATCGTCGATAACTCGCGAATGCCACGATCGATCGAGCTCAAATTTCTCACGCAAGTAGAGCAATAACTCCTCTCGAATTGCTGTGATTTTTAATAAAATAAATCTATAAAAAATCTATAAAAATGAGGTGCGCCGGTGTTTTATGTGTTTATTCAAAACAAGGATGCAAGTAGAACCTTGCACATTGTTTCCCCATTTAATTTTGCTCTTTACAAAGCTTCCTCTACGAGGAGGCCAAAATCAATCACGATACTTCCTCGTAGAAGCTGTTTTGTAAGGAGCAAAATTTAATGAGGAAGCAACGTGCAAGGTTCTACTTTGCATCCTTTTTTTCGTACGGTTATCGGTAGTCTGTGTATTGAAGTAATAAATAAATTGACAGGCAAAGTTGAAATAAGTATATGCAAGAGGCACAAAAATTTTAATGGAAAAATTTCTTTCAAGTTACTCACTCCTTGGGATCGTCGGAGGGATGGTAGAGGTTGAAGTCCTGAAATACGACCTGAACTCTCTCCTTGCCTCTTCCTTGAAAGTCGTATCTGCAGGTAACTCTCGAGGGGTAGGGATTCGGATAGCCCGGCGACGTAACGATCCCCGTCTTCGTAGAGTCGCTGTGGAAAACCATGTCGCATGACGAGGCTGAAAAAAAAAAAACGGAAAATCGTTTCCAACGTTAGAAATGGAGAGAAAGCATGAAAGTCTTGGACTATAGTAAGTTATAGGGGCGCGGAGCTTCGTAGCCACGACGAAGAAAAGGATGTTAGCTCGGCGAGAGTCTTTTGCCGACGCCGCGCTACACACTCCCTCACATTTTTTTTTTTTTTGCAGATATGGTGAGTCCTGCTGGTAGTCGATATTGGAAGAATCGCGAGGAAAACGTGTGGCTATGCACATATAGCGTCGCCCAGAAGTAGAACACCAGTCGAGTCATAAATTCACGTGAATAAATCGTCCCTTGGTTAGTCCCTCGCAATGTGAACCACGTGATTGCTCTTCGGCGATGCGACGCCGGAACAATGCTCTCGAAACAATCGCAATTCCAACGGGGGGATTATTTGTTTTTCTAATTATTCGATGACGTACAAAGAGCAGAGGAAAGTCCCTTGTTCTTTTTTCTTGAATAGTAATAATAATAATTTTCGTTTGATTTTATATTCACGTATCAGTTTTATTATTAGTATTAATTATAAAAACTTAATGTGACAATCAGTCACAATTTCATTATTTTTTTATTTATAGGAATTTTCGTAAAATCCTGAATTTCTTGCCAAAATGTCGAAAAAAAAAAATCCATTTTTTTTACCACGTTAAGTGCGTATTAAGTTGCGGAATTTTATAAGAAAGGAGACTTCCATTAGTCTTATGGTCCATAGCACCAATTCGTTCCTCCATATATCAGAAAAAAAAAATCTTCCCATTGTATTCTGCAGCCCGGAATGATCGAGTATACTCGTTACAGTGAAATTCTTGTTTCTGACCGTCACGAGACTCGGGGGATCCTGTCCTTACATGCCAGCAATATTTCATCGATTTCGTGAAAAGCGGGTGCTGCTGGTGATACAATTTTTGAATACCGCTCGTCGCAAACGACCAACACAAATATTCAAGCATTTATTGGAATTTCTCTCTAAAAAGAAAAAAAAAAAGAAAAAAAAATTGTGCACCGTATTTGCGAGGCTCGGACTCGCGAGACCAAACACACTCATGCAATATTCATTTTGTAGGAAAAGAGAAGAAAAAACAAAAAAAAATGAACGGCGAGTTCGAGTCGGAACATTTTACTATTTATCTTTTCGAGTCCCTTTATTTTCCTAGGGGAGAAACAGTAGAAGCGCGTTTGAGTTTCGCTAAAAGTTCTTTTGTATCCATACCCAAGTCCTAAATCATTTTAGCGTCGATGCACAGAAATGTTACGCGTCCGTAAATCCCAAATCTAGGAAATGAAGAAATATGTACAAGACCAGCTGTCCGTAATGATGAATTCTTGAATTTTACGTATTTATCGATACTTTACAAGGGCCTTTTCGAGGCAGTATCGACATGCGTCAGGGGGTCGTAAAAGAAAAAGTGAAAAATCTTGCTGTTCTAACTGCAATCGATTGGAGAACGTCTAGAGTCACTTCACGGAAGAACGAATACGAGGTTTACGACACCAGCGACTAAACAAAGGTCGTGAAGGATTTATTATCGCGACTTTATGATTCGGCTGTGTCGTAAAGTAAGCTGTTGCTGATATATGTCGACAAAATTGATAAACCAATTCCATTCCATTGACCTCTTACGAATAAATCAACCCTTTAATTGCCAAATCCAATATTTCAATTGGTGACGAAAAAAAGTCTCATCTGTTCTCACTTGAAGGCTTTCCACTGGTAATAACGTTTGCCTTTGCCTTTTTCATGTGCATATTTTCAGTGAACGCAAAATATCCGACAGATTACGATTCATCATGTTGAAGCCAGAAAAAAAAGCATAAATTTATTCGAAAATTTGTTAAGAAGGACTTACGGGATTTTTTTATTTCATTAAAAAATCCTTCGATGTAGTAAGTATACTCTCTTAGCAATTAAATCCTCAAACACTAATAACCTGAAAGGGCAAAACATTTTTTTTTTAATTCGATGAAACAAAAGTGGTGTGCCGACCAATTTTCATCGATAATTATTCAGCTAACTCGTAGCTTAAGTCAGCTAATGAAGCACTTTGGAGTTGGATATTATACAGCAAGTCGTGTAATAACTTCCTGGGTGAGAATATCGAGCGCGTGGCCCAGATACATGAAGAACCTTCGAACATCGAAGCCATGGAAGTGAATTGAATATTTAAGACAAACGCGTTAGAGTGTGAAAGAGCTAAATAAATCACGGATAAGTAGCTCGAAGGTATCCTCAGCAGATAATACGCAAAGTGGGTTCGGGAGAATTCGTTACAGGAGAGCGCCGCTGGAGAAGGAGAAGGGTAATCCTCGGGCGTGCCCGAACTTTCTTAATGGAGCTTAGAGGATGCGTTTTGCATATCCTATGTCGGGTAAAACTGGAAGCCCCGAAGCCATGTACCTAAAGTCTCGGTTGAGGGTAGCTGCTGTTCGCTACTGGTATTACTCCGCTGCTTGGTCGCCCCTCTCAGAGACGTACATGTGAGAGAGAGATTATTATACTGAGGTATCGCTTCAACGCCCTTCCTGATGGGCACCAGCAAAATTCACAAGCCCAATTGCTTTTTTTACTTCGTTTTTTCCTCGCTCGTGCAAAAAATTCAAGAGCTATTTT
The DNA here is from genome assembly GCA_947507545.1 of Clistopyga incitator. Classification (NCBI taxonomy): domain Eukaryota; kingdom Metazoa; phylum Arthropoda; class Insecta; order Hymenoptera; family Ichneumonidae; genus Clistopyga; species Clistopyga incitator. The sequence continues at coordinate 14,082,987 of OX382176.1, forward strand.
ACTTCCGTTTTCCCTATTCCACGGAAATTAATCAACCGCTTAATCAAGCAAAAAACCGCAATCAATATCCAATCAGCGACGTTCGACGTGAGCGTCTCTGGGTGGCATTTCAAGTATTCGCTCTCGAGATCGATCCTCAGCAATTGACCCGAAGAACAAAGGTCAACCGTGAACGTCTGTTGCCTTTAACCCTTCTGAATTTAAGAGTCAATAGGATATGTCCGGTATTCTATAAATGAATCGCCAGCGTATGAAAAGGCTGATGGAACTCCAAGGTTCACGTTGACTCTGTAGTTCGAGTGGCTTAAATAACGGAATTCAATGATACCTTATGAATGTGAGAACATAAACAGCATTTCGAGATGTAAAAAATTCAAATTTCAAAGCCTCATATTAACGAAGACAAAAGAATTTAATGTGTAATTCGACGTATTGTTTCATTACTTTTTACGAGAAATCAAAGTAATGACGTTGCTTTTAACGATTTCGATCGTCGAGGGAATGAAAAAAAGATTGATTCGTGGAAATTCGAGGAGCGCTCGCTGGGAACGACAGCCACGAGGCAACGGCTCGTGTATTGGCCGAGCTCAAACGTTCTTAAAACCTCGAGTGCCACGTGGGTTAAGATTCTTGCGTTTTCTATGCTCTTCACTTCAACACTCGCGATTAAATGAAGAACTGGAGATCCGCGAGAAGCCCAATGGAAGAATAGAGAAGATGGCACTCGTGGCTTCTCTCGATTTAATTTGCATTCATGAGACGCGTGTTCTCCCGCTTTACCTTGGCGAGCGCGCGGCTCTTCGTGGTCTCAAAATTCTTCGGTGGAATCTTCGGCGTCGCATTCCCTCCGTGAAACCCTTTCTCCTCGTGGCTTATACATTGCCAAAAGGCACAGGGGCAAATCGGAAGAGCGAGGAAAGAGAATGGAGGCGGAAAACTAAAACTCCCGGGGCTGTGGAATCACTTATCGCGATCGATCTTTATATCTTTTGCACTTCTCCTTTTTCCAAGCTCACCGGACTCGAGCGATGGTGAAAACCGCAATTGCTGGAAAATACTACACGGGCATGCATAGATATCGAGTGTTCGAATCTGACTACAAGAATAATTCCTTTAATTCAAAAATAGCAAATTAATTTTTTTTTAACTTTGGTACCCCTGACACATCAACCAATATTTGAAGATTGTCAATTTTCTTAAAAATGTGAAAAAAAAAAAAAACCCATCCTCGTCGTCCCTAAAGACAATTAGCTGCCGATGCATCCTTTGATTCCTGCAAAAATACATTTAGCCCGTTAAACTGTTAACCCCGTTTCCTGACAATAAATTCCTACGTCCCGTTAGCACGTAGCTTCGGAGAGGCCGGTATGCGTGTTCGCAAAGTGCAAATCATGCCCCATCAGGGATTAGCGTTATCGGATAAATCGTTCGAAAAGTTTCTCTCTTCGGTGGTGTACGATGCACAAGCGATTTCGCCTCGTCATGGAAAGCACGGATCGCAAATCCACGTAGGGGGATATCCGGGGCTTTTGGGAAGGGGTGGATGGCTTAAAACCTTCGCTTTCGTCGTTCCAGTGAACTCGGCAAGACTTTGGCCTCGTGTATAAGGTACACCATGGCGATATATCTACAAGTCTCAAATTAATTTTCATCATGGACGAAACAGGGCTCATGGCGATGTTGGGTATTTCGGTTGTAAATTATTAATACCATCGCACCGAGATTCTCTCGCAAGGGAATCGGTACAGGGTCGTTCCGATTGGGGGGCGTTAAGGGGGAAGGGAACGAGATAGAATTGGGAGAGGGCGATAGCTTTGCCTCGCTGACTACAGCGCTTTTGAAACTGCACGAAGCGCGTTTCCTAAAGCGCGACAGGGAGAGCGCATTTGCCGTTGGCTTGGTGGTTTAATTAGCGAATCTACCGATTACGAACACACTGACAGCGACCCACACTTGGCTCGTCCTGTGATACGAGGGATGACGAGCCCCGGCGGTCACCGTCAGCGACCCAAATTTAACCTTAACTACACGCGATCGCTGCACGAGGAGCCTCACGATTCATAATCGAGCTGTCCCCGATTTCCCACCAGTGCATTAATTATAAATGTATCGCGCGATGAGCTATGGATGCAAATTTGACGGATATCGAATTTCGGCAATGTCGGGCATGGCTTTCGATACATCCGACAATTTCCGGTGTCAGGGTGTCAATTTGTGCTGTGATGAGAAAAACATTTCAACTCAACGGACCAAGTTCGATTGACAATTGTTTCTAAACGTGGACTAGACATTTTTCTCCCGACAAAGTCGCACATGGAATATATACATACACGGTGAATGTATAGGATAAAAATTGTCAATTATTCGAGATTTTTCGGATAAGTAATTCAACGAGATACTGTGGAAAGTTGAGGTATCTGCGGTTGCAAAAAATATGCTAAGTTAGCTGTTAAAGGAGTAAATAGTAGCGCTTATTCAGGAACAAGTGCATGTGGTTTTTCCGGTCGAGTGCCGTAGAAAGGGTAATATTGACCGCAAAAAAATTACCCATCCAACTGCATAGTAGTACAAGAGAGAAACAGAGAGAGAGAGAGAGAGAGAGAGACAGGGAACAAACTGTGACCTCCCACAAAACGGAAGCTACATTTAAAAAAGAGACGAGTGCACGCAGAGTGCAAAAAATTTCAGCAAACTCTGGAGGAGCGAAAAAGGGTCACTACCCTTCCATTCACTACTGTTTCCCAAATTAGAAATAAACTTTTTTAGCTTGATGTACATATATCCCCGCGAAAAATATATTTATAAAGTGATTTTGGCTGTGGAAATAGCAAAGGTTCCTCTGTGCTTACACATCTTGTCGAAGTGATAGTAAAATATAAATTGATGTAGATTTTTTTTCCAAGATTCGTTTACCCTACGCAAGCTCAGCATTTCCAGAAAAATCATTACGGCTGTATTTACGGTAATAAGGTAACATTAGGAAAAAGAGTGAGCGAAGGAGAAGGATGAGGAATAAGAGTAGAGGAGGGAGGAAGATGAGGAGGAGAAGAAGGAGAAGGTAAAAGGAAAAAGAACGAGAGGGGAACGATCAAAAGTGGAAGGAGGAGAAAAAGCGGGAAGTAAATTTTAATTTTTCCACTGCACGTAAAGTCATCACCCAGCGTTGGAAAATTACTCGACATCTATATATAACGCCATGAACCCTCGCTGGATTATTGGAGGTGGCACGAGCTATTTTTTCGAATCAAGTCCTCGGCCACAAGACCAAGACTTTTCAAATGGTTTTACCCTCACACTTTCGCAACTTCAACCAACTCTTCCCTCAGGTTATCTCGGAAAGTCTCGTGTTCTCTTCGGTTGGCTGTTCTGACGGTGTTGCTGCTTCTCCACGAGTCGATTTTCTTCGCAGTAGTTAGGGCGCTGATTGATCAGCCGCAGCTCCAGCCGTGCTAGCGGATGCTGTGGAATCTTTGAAAAGCTCGGGGATGCGGTTGCCGTTCTGCCGGTAATACTGTATAGTAATTTGTTCTCTGTTTTCAGGAAGTAGCTAAGGAAAAAAAAAAAAAAACACGTAAAGGAAGAACTGGTAGGAAGGGAGAAAGGGACGATGGGGAACGAGAAATGCAAGGGCACCTGAAGTAAATTTCGTTGGAGGCACGAGAGTTAAGTAACGAAGTATCTCTTGACCTAAAACTGTACTTTGGCTGTCTGCTATTCTATTTTGTTACACTATAAGTTATTTCTTGGACATAATTCGCAGAAGCAGTGGAGGAAGTCTCGGCGGAGAGTTGAATTGTGAATTCGCAGGAAAAGGCAAAAGACGAAGAGCGCGACCGTCGAGCGGAGAAGTGAAGCGAGGTCGTCGTGGCCCGGATGTAAGGAAGAACCGGGCAGGAAACGAGGTGGCCGATGGAATGAACGTCAGAGGAAGAGATAGTCACGAAGAAGCAAAGTCGTAGTCGCCGTCCCCGTTGTCATCGTCGCCGAGCGAACGGCAAGGACAGAAGTACGAAGGAAAACAGAATACTAAGAAGCAAGAGGCCGGGAAGCTACTCAACGCAGATGCAAAATGGAACAGAACTCAATTCCCAATGAGGAAGGTAGACTCTGATTTATCGGTTTCTCAATAATTTTAAAGCCCCTGCATTTCAGTGACTTCACTGTCTATCTACATCCTATTCATTCTGAAGATATAGATCGACCTCCCTGACATCGACCTAAACTTATACGTTTAACAGGGTTCCATCTTCCATGAATATTCATCAATTTCGCTTGTCTACCTGTGAAATCAATCCGTCAACGATCTTTCATTACTTTTCATAAAGACAAAAATCCAATTAGTTGAGGTAACAAGAATTTTGCTACCTCAACTTAATTCAGTAATTTCACTAAACCAATGGAAATAAAAATTTCCTGCAGTAAATATTTCAAAAATGTGATCAAAGACTATCTTTTACCTTTCAGAAACAATATTAATAACGAACGTCAACGTGAATTGTAATATTGAAAGCTAAAAACTATGTTTTTCACTAGGACAACTCTGACTTTGTGTCGACCGTCCAGCCAATCGGGTTTTCATTAGCTGATGACAGTGCCAATACAGGAGGTCCGTGAGTTGAACTACGACGAAAAAAAAAAAAGAAAGAAGTACCTGGCCCTTTGTGTCTCCGGTGTATTTTCCAGGGCAGAGCACACAGGACATTGAAAAACAAGGGAAAGCTCGTGGCAGCAGCCCGACAGATGCACAGTCGAGTCTCCGTCAAATTAAATCAAATATTTAAATGTGTCTAGCGTGTTGGTTATATGACAGGCGAAGCCTAGTGGCAACGGGTACAATATACCGGTCGGGGGGCGCCTAATGAAATCGAACAAACTCTATTGGTCATTCGGTGGCGTTTATCGGAGTTCCGGTTGAACGGCTCGATTAAACCAAGCGGCGGTGGTACCAGCGGGCATACGAACCATACCACGTTACATCCCGTGACCAGGAATTCAGACTCCCTATCGGCTCGCCGATCCTTCACCATTTCCATCCCTTGGCAAACTTTCATTCGGTCACTCGCCTCATTCGCCGCATTGAACATTCAGCTGTATTATGGATTTGTATTTTTGGCAGATTCCTGGGCCACGATAGAAGAGTTGACCTTTTGAAATAGGCGGTTTGGGTTTGTTGAACTGGACAAAACGACTGTTCGCTGTTGAATGAAAATTCTGACTGACATGCTTGGCTGCGGATGAGTTTTCCTAGGACATCATGTGTGCATACATGAGTGTGTGTGTATTTATATACATGAGAATTACACGGTGACGTGAACGGGCATACATCATCTTGGCAGGCTCCTCTCGGGGACGGGAACGCGATCTTGGAGGTGCCTTGAAGACGAGGAAGAAGGAGAAGGAGACGTTTCATGGGTTTACGTTCTGGATGCCTCTACGATAACGTCTGCCAAGGGAAGTAAATCGAAAATCGCTCTCCCGTACGCGGTTCCGTGTGGGGTAATCGCCTTGCTTCCTCGGATCCACAATCTAGCGCCCGGAACTGTCGTCATCCCTCGCCAGGCCGTATAAACGCTCATCGCCATATTTCTCGGGGAGGCAAAACGATGCTGTCACTTTGGTGTCAGGTTTGCCAAGAGCGCGGCACTCGAGGCGAGACCTTTGTGATTGTTAGAGTCTCGAATGTGTCAGGAGAGAGCAGTCGGGTTGAACGATCGTAGGCATGTTGGATAAGCCGATAGACAAGCCTCGACGGAAACAATATGACAATCAGGTTGGCCGCTTTTGCCGCATTAAATTCGGATCGCCCGACGGCTTGTCACATGCGGTACGAATAGTCCGATAAGAGGATGACGATTAGGACTGCATCTGTAGCAACAAGGAAGCATAAGAAAGAAAATGAAATATATCGGAAGGAAGTGAATGAATGAGAGGAGAAAAGTAGAGAAAGGACAAGAAGCGAAGTAACAAAAGGAGAAGTAAGGGCAGGTAGGACGGAAGAGACGGAAAGGAAGGCGTAGGGGAGAAACAAGAGATGGAACAAGGGGTCCTTATTCGTCGCCTGTCCTTAACAACGCCAAGCGCCATATTTCTCGGAGGGTGCGAAACGATGTTGTCACTTGGTATGGTACAAGTCGGTCTCTCGAGGCTCGAGCTTTGCCATTGTACGAGTCTAAGGAGTGTCAGGAATGAGCAGTCGAGTTGGATGACCACAAGGGTGTTGGATAGAGCGATGGGGAGAAAATGGGGGGATGGAAAGAGAGTGGCAACCAGCCTCGCGGCTTCGGTCACATTGTATTGAGTCTAGACGACGTCTTGTCCCATTCGGTGCTAATAACCTGATCGGAAGATGTTTAGACCGCATCCACAGCATTAAGAAAAAGAAAAATAATGAAACAAGAGAAGGACGAAGAACAAAGACGAGAGGGATGGATTGAGCGACGGAGGGTCCTTGATCCAGTCGCTTTTTCATCGCCGCGCTTATTCCTCGGTAAAGACCTTTTCTTCCCTTCTCCCTGTTTCTCTTCTCGTTTAGATCCTATTCTTCCTCTCTTCCGGCAGAAGGGAAGTTAAATCCAGCATTTAACATCCGGGCCATAGCTAATTTTTCTTTTCTCACCCTACGTAGTGAGGGAGCTTTTTACATTATATATTTGTATGTGTGTGAGGCGCTCCCGGAAGCAGCTTATAGGATCCAACGGTTATATAAAACCTTGGGAAAAATAGCAATCAAGACTGATCTCCCGCGTTGCTCGTCCTCTGTACACCGGGGACGTATCTCGTCCACGAGACACTGAAGCGACTGACTAATTATCCTGATTGACGTTGAGCCAAATTCACCTAATTTATGAACATCAGTAGCTCGCTTGGCTCCCCATCCAAAAGCAGCCTTTCCAACTACCTTGGTTACAGTCCGTTTAACTAGGTTCACCCAGTCTCTTTGCTTTTATCCCTTTTTCACCTTTTATTTTATTTTATTTTTTGTTCCACCTTTCTCCTGTAGTATATACTCGACCCTCCCATTTCCACCTTTCCATTTAGCACCATTCAGTGCTACATCGGCCTCTAGTTTTTTTTTTTTTTTTTTTCTTCTTCTTAAGCAGCAAGGAAAAGACTCTCGACATTACGTGACACTATTGTCTGTTTGTCTGAACAACGTTTGTCCTGCGTCAAATAACAAATTTATGAACAGTCATTATACTGGCTCAGCGAGCTTCTTTACGTTGCCTTTGCCATTACCTTCTCTCATTTCTCGTTCCTTTGCTGTGCTTCAACATTAGCCCCTTGAAACTCGAGCTGGTGCTCTGGAAAACGCTGTTCTGTAAGAACTGAGTGTCCCGTCGCAAAGAGAAGAGGACAGGTCCAAGCATAATCGGCGTATACACTGCTCCACCTCTTATTGTTCATTCTGACACATTCAACGCCTGGTGCTTTAATAAAATACTGAGGAATAACTTTGGAAAAATGTTGAAATACAGTTTCGAAAGCGAGGGGCACAGAAACGTGAATAAGATACCTTGAAAAACCCGGATATGACTTTATTCCGGTATTCCCCGATGATTTTCGCATCCGGACAGACCTAAGAAATTGATAAAGGCAAGTTTTTCTTGATCGGAAATTTAGTAAGAACTTTTCGCTGAAATTGCGAGCGAATATTCGTATATCAGACGCAGCAGGAAAGCTCCTTGTGGAAGGAGGTTCGCAGGATTTGGATATAAAAATTTCTCAACGATTTGCGGGTACAAATATGAACTTGCCTGGTTTGGAAGGTCGTCGTTCCAATTACGTTCCCTCGTCTACAACTTGAATTCGCCCTTTCACTGCTCGGAACATCCCTTTACATTTTATCGGTTAACGTCACAATGTTTACCAGATTTCTTAATTGTGCCGTCAAACTTACTGGATTTTTCCACCGGATTACTTCGAAACTAAAACGTCAAGAAAAAATATTTAAAAATCAACTGCGAACTCGGGATCACAGCACGTAACTCGAAAATGCGGTGGCACCGATATTTTACCTTTCGCCAATATTTTTTCTCTCAGTCACTGAAAGCAATATACGTCGGTTTCAACGAGGAGGAAGCCCATGTAACTCCAGCACAGGACTCTTCAACCTCGTCGATGCCAACTTCACTGCGCTCCACAATTGCCACAGCCACACACGTATTCCGGTGCTGCCACAACGTCCGCGTTACTTCCGCAATTTTCTTCCGTTCCGGTCGCATTTTTTCCTTCATTCGGCCGTAAAAAAAAAGAAAAAAAAAAACGCGCTGTGTTACAGTTGGCGTAGCAACGGCATTGCTGAGGGGAGGCCCGGAGGGCGTGAACGCATCGGCCTCATCCGCTCAGTTCGCTCGGAACAATCCTGCCTCCCGAATCGCTTTGATCCACAAAGTGCATCCTCCGATGAATATCCTTTGTTCTCGTTTTTCCGGTAGGTAGTGACAAACTTTCTCTGTACAAGATCTGTGAAAGGGAATGAAGAGAAAAGGAACTACGGAGAGTTCGAAAGGGAAGATGAAGAGCACGAAAGTTGAGGGAAAATCGGCTAAAACGATTTCCAAATTTACTCAAAGATAAAATATCTTCGGTACTCGAGATAAGCGTTTATGTGCGTTCATTCGTGAAAGCGAATGAACGCACATAAATATTGCTTCCATAATGTACGTCGATGCGGGACGCACCGTTGGGGAGTATTGTAAAATGTCTTTTGTACCATAAGTTTAGGTAGAAGAGGACGTCGGCATATTTTCTATGGAAGTCCTTCGGCCGGGATGGAGATTAAAGTCACCGAGAGGAGGCAACATATTAATATGAGCCCCTCCATGTCGTTCGAGCCGTTTTTGTCTCGGTCCTTTCAGAAATTAACCATTATTCAACAAATTTCTTGGCATCGATTTAAGAGCTGGATAAAATTGTTATTCATTTTATACATCAATTTTTCCTATTTTTCTCTTACGAGATATAAATATTTTAGATAAAAATACATCTCTCTGTTTTTTTTGTGGGCGATAAAAGATTGAAAAAATTAATTTGTTTCCTTGGAGAAAAGAGGCTGAACGGACAGTGAATGTCTCATCTATGTATAGGGCGATGTGTGGAGCGTGTGTCTGACAGAATGTGGAGGAGAAGCCGGAAATTCACGTAATGGAGGTTTGGAGCGAGGTCGATCAGGCGGACAGAACTGGTAGCTACTCGAAAGCTTCCCATACGCGACTACGCAATTCTATCCACCTCGGTAACTGTCTACCTATCGCCTCTGCTGCTCCGTTATCCCCCGAAGCAAAATTCCCTCTCGTATCCGGATGACCTTTGACTCTTTATCGACACACGATACCGGGATATTGGATTACGTCACTTGCCACGGGACTACGTGCTAAGGTGCAAATCGTGTTGCTGCTACCACTTCGAATAAAACTGAACCTGTCGATTATTCATATGTTGTTAAATCCACTGTCTCCGCAATTCGATCGGTACATAAATTTTTATTTCACCGACACTTTCCGGTTTTACAACCTCGGAACTGTCGGGATGTATAAGCGGACATTCAATAAGAAACTAAAAGGGTTTCGGGGCTACGGAAAATTGATACTTTATCCAATTTGATTTCTGACATTCGATGGAACACATTTTTTTTTTTTGGACAACGTCAAAATTCTACAATAATAACGTCGGACGTTTGCTATGAGCAGATTTTTTTGTTAAACCGCAATGACTTTTTTAAATGCCAGGAAAATTTGACAAACCATCAAGATCGAATATGAATTTTGAAGAATTAGATTTTTCTATGAAATGTTGAGATTGCATCCATCGCGTGTTATACGAAATGAAGAGTGGTTTGCAGTTGCTACTCGATTTCTTGGTTCAACATAATTTCGAGGACTTTCGAGGAGCAGAGAAATGCAATTATTGAGCTTAGCACTTCCACTAATCTCTGTCTTCGCAGTGTCGCAGCTTTCATTTGGTGAAAATCATCTCCATGGAGTTTCAGCTGAAGGAAGTCTTGTGTATGGTGTAGGTTAAAGGAGCTCCTTCCAAAATCTGCATGGAAGCCACGCGAACACTGAGTCTGTTGCAACGGAAGCGGCATTTCCGGTGGAGCAATCAACTTCTCATCCGCTTCCTTCGGGAATTCAGCGACCCTACCAGTTTACCCAAGTTGCTTGTTCCAAGATGTTCCTGCGAGTTTCTGGTCATGGGAGATAGGGGCTGAATACAGTTACAAGTTGGAGAGGCCTGGAAGAGATTCAAGGTTCGATTTGAATCTCTGTAAGTGGGAAACCCTTTCTGGCTTCGTAATAATAGTACTTCATAACTGTTCTCTCATGGCCTAGAAATTTTATCGACAATTTACCGGATGATTTGACTATGAAAAATTTAAACGTAGTCATAAAGTTTCCGATATTTCGACAATTTACTGGACGATGGGATTTTTGGAAATGTTTGGAAATTTAATGTAAAATATGACGTTCATTATGAATTCTAAATTTTTCTAAAATACTTGAGTACGGTATTACAATTATTGGTAATTACTGGTATTTTATTTTTCAAACAGTGATCCCCTGTTTATTATTTTCGTATCGCTTTTTGATGAATAACCAGGAGAATCTTAGCCGATATAATTTATCCAGCAAATGTTCCATTTATGGTCTCCAGTATGCTGTACATTATAACTAATATGCTAATAAATTATGATGTCAATATTGGCAGGAACCGTTACAAAATGTTCATCGGTCATCTCATCAACGATAATCCATACCCATGACCAGGTACGTGTATAATCCTCGCACAGCAAATGTTTGAATAACCGGGTCATTCGCTCTGCACTCCACCTACAAATTGAATGCACGTGATACGCCTCTGGCAAGTTTCGGTCGACCGTCCACAGTTTTGATAGTCGATCAATCACCAGTTAAATAAATCTGCAGAATACAGGCATTTTAAGCCCTCTGGTTATTCCTTAATATTTGTTAAATTGTGGTACGTTTTTTATAGAAAAAGTCCTTCATTATTATTAAGATTCCACAAAGTTACCATTATGAAGATCTGTATCATTCATAATTAATTTTTGCTCGCTCATAGAGAGACAAAAAAATTGGATTATAATTCTGTGGCTTTTCAGACCCATTGTCAATCCTGGACTAACTTTACACAAAATTATGTGCCCATCTTGTTTGCATTAAATTCAATTTGCATATGAATTTACGATCTGAATTTTTGTTTTCCCATGAAACGCGTATTATAAAATTTGGATGATTCTCTATTTTGTTTTTCTTCTTAAAAACGAAAAGTTACTGGCTAAAAATGGGAAATATTCGGATCACGGGTTTGAATCTCCGTATAATTATTATTGGAAGTGGTTCGAAGCGGAGCAATGGGTCCTTATTGGTACATATACATAGCTATATTTCCCTATATACATGTATATATATATATATCGCGAAGGCGACTTCTCCTTCCAATGGCAAAACGTCTCAAGCGTGGAACATTAAGCTCGGTAAGACATCGGTCGGGCGCGCAAGAAGAGGTGAATTTATCGGAGAGAGCGCGAGCGAGCGAGCGATTCTCCACCGTCGTCATTGCCGTTTTCTCGTCGTTCCTCGTTGGGAGAAACGGTGAGCGAGGGAAACGACAAGCCCAGCGCCCTTCCCTTCGCAATCGATATGGATTTACGATGTTTTTCTATTGCGCCGACTTGGCAGAACTTTCTTAAAGCGCGGATAGCACCATAACGCTCCGAGCTCCTTTGGTGGTATGAGCGAGTGCGACAAGATTTGAGCTCACAACCGGCAGGAACATTATCCCTCGAAATTTATTATTTCTCGTGTAATGCTGGATTTCCGACGGTAACGGTGAATTCATACCGTCGAAGATAATAACGGTGTGCCGAACGCGAGGAGAAGGCGCCACCAAAAACCCACAGTCTTCTCGCGAAACGACGAATTTTCCTCCTCCCTTCTCGAGACTAATATTCCGACGTTCCTCGAGGCTCTCCTCCTCAACGGCTAAAAGTATTTTTCAATCGTTTCGTTCTTACCGATTTCAGGAATAACAAGACTACGCGACTGGTAGTTACATTCTCTTCTTTTACATTAATCACGAGAAAGCATTTCCGTCATCTCTCCGATTTTTCCATTAGGCGATATTGCGTTGGCGAATCAAATATTGAAAGCTCGGTGATCTACATTGTCTTCATTGCTCAAGTACTTGGAATCGATCTATCCGTTTCCCAAACGGTTTATTTGTTTAGAGATTCAATCTAAACATCAGTTTTTTTTTAAATTATTTTTTTAAATGAAAATTATTTTCTATTACGTCATCGAATCGAATTTTCAGGGTTTCATTTACTACAGAGCTTCCTGTGAGTAGAGATAACCACTCCTTTTTGTGAAAACGTTGTCAGTTTTTTCAATAATTGAACCCCCTTCTCGAAGACAAATCGATATCCAAGAGACATTTTTCCACCGTTTCAGGCCACCAAATTCCTTGAATAACAGTGATTGCATCCACCACCAGCGCTTGCTTTTTCGACTTTAATCACGCAAAAGCATTTCCATTGCCTTTGATTTCCCATTAGTGGATATAAAGAATCACATAAAAAACTCTGCTTCCTGTGGTCCAAGTAAATACAGCGAAACTCCATCTCTGAAATGTAAAAAAAAAGAAAAAAAATTCACGATCCTAATAATTTTAAATCCAAATACAATTTACATACAGTCACTCGGGTCAAAAATACGTTTCATAAACCGATCAAATATTTCTCTATAAAAACAGTTACTCATTATTTTTCGAAAAATCCATACCATCGATTCACAAATTGCCTACGGATACATTTACCGTCGATCGTATGCCAAGTGCGTTTGTCAGTGTAAATAATTTACCAATCTCAAAACGTCAACGTGGCTATCGAAACCTCGTCGCTTGAAAAAAAATGTGAAAAGAGGGATCGTTCGAGGATTGTAACCAAACACATGTACCAACCATAGACACGTTGATAGAAGTGAAAGAAAAAAAGGAAAAGAAACAAAACGAAAAAAAGAAAAAAGGTAACTTCAAGACCGACAAATTCTGCCAAACACATGAGAGATAGTCGGGCTGGCCAGTTGCCAAAGCACCCGAAGCTAGTCGTCGAGGGTACGAGCAGAATGAGCGAAGTAGTAGTTATAACCGTGTGCGTCTAGGCAGACGAGCTGGGCTGGGTTTTTCACTGTCGTTGAACCGCCGGTATACCTACAGTGGAAACTGCGGTGTTGATGCAGACGTGGAGTAGTGGATTGCACACGAATACGCCCACACAAAAAGAGCGACGAAGGAGCAAAGCTCAGGGATGTACAGGAAGCGTCACGTCGGTGAAAACTGGCCTCGTAGTCTCGGTTCCTCCTTGAGGACGAGGGCCGGATACGAGTTTCCCAACTGGCTGACTATAGCGTCTTCAACCGCTCGACAAGTGGGCCGATTCTTTTCTGTGCGAACACTTTGCCACTGCGATCCTCCAGCGCGCCTTTATGCTACGTGGAATACACGTTCGAGTGACAGACTGTACACAATGTAGATTACCTTCTATGTATATCGTCGGGTATTATATCTCTGGCACGTAAAACACAAACAAAAAAAAAAAAAAGCAATCTGCAGTGGCGGACATTTATTTACTGTAGTTTATGCGGAAGGAGTTCAGATTTTGGGACAGTATATTCGGCGATGTTCGAGAGGACATGAATATGTTTCGTAACATTTATATTCTCTGTTTGTCGCTCAGATTTTGCTCTCATTGCGCTTAAATTTCAAATGGTAATATAAAAAATCGGAAATGTCAAAACAGGCCAGTTGGAAAATTCTATTAAAAAAAATTGTTATAAATAAAAATTCATTGATGATTGTGACACACCGAAAAGTACTTTGTACAGTGACTTGGGTGTCGTTATAATGACGATTTTCCTGAAATAATGGGGGCGTATCCACGGTTCGTGATACAGTGGTAAAGCCGATAAATAGTCACGTGATAAGGCGGATGATGATGCTGTTTTGAAAGGGCGAACGAGAGCTCGTTTCAACGAGAAAGGCTTGAGAAGACGAAAGGGTTGGCCGGCGAATCGAGGTGGCTAATTACGTGCCTCTGCCTCTTTGCCAACTTTCGTTCGCCCGTATACTTAGAGTCTCTCCAAGCGTTCACCCTTATAATCCGGCTCTTCGTATAATCGCGTTCCTGGAAACTCCAAATCCCTATGTATCCTCACTCTTTCTCGTTATTCCCACGTCTTGTTTACCAGCGCCCTTATTCATTCTTTGCCAGACGACCAAGTGCATTAGATAAAAACTGGCGCCGACTAACCCAGTGATTAAGAGATGGGCGCGAAGGCGATGACCACCATTTCCATAAATTCTTGCTTCCGTGAAATATTCTGTAGAATTAAATGAAAACATGATAATTGCTTTTCTAATTATGACATTAATGCTCGAAATGTAATTCAAGCGACCCGTCATCTCGTTTATTTTAAATAACATTTTTTTCCAGATTTATACGAGATTGTTAAAAAATTATTTTCACTCGCATCTCGAATACACGTATAACGCATCGGACTTAATGAAAACGTTCATTTTCAGAACATTGGCTTTTTAGAGGTCGTCAATTTTAAACTCGTATGAATACATGCATAAAGCATGATATTTTACGAACGCGAATTCCGTCTGGTAAATGAGGTATTCATGCAGATTTTTTTAATGAAAAAGATTTTCTTTTCTTTTTGATCATATACATTTTTATATCAGGAAAAGTAATCGCTCACGACAAAAAAACGAACAAAAGGGCATAAATATTTCTCATAAGCTGTTGAATGCAATATATGAATTGCAACGACAACAAAAAAATGCATTTTATTCTTTCGTCCGAATTCATTTTTGGGTACCACACACTTTATGAATAAAAAATATTTTTTCGAAATGTGAGAGCCTGAATCTGGGATTTAGTGGAAATCGGATTGACTGTAACCAATTATTCAGTGAATTTTTAATAAAGAGAGATTTATTTACACTTTCAAAATCACAGCTTTGCGCGTAAGGCCTGAAAAAATTGCCGCACCTTCAGAATTTGTTTTCTTGTGTGTCTGTGTTTTTTTTAAGGTGACTCAGTCCCCCTTAATACGTCCGGGGATTCCGGGTGAGAGGTCGCCATTGCTCCTGTGCATATCTACACAGCGAATGCAAAACCCTATTCTGAATTACAGTTAATTTAAATGCCGCGAATACGACTCCGTAGCAACACCACGAGGCACGATTTCTGGGCGTTCACTGGCGTTTCGTGGATTTTGCGTGGACAAACCGACCGGGGGTTTAAGGGCACGTGAGGGATTACGCTGTTTCCGGGCTCTTGTGAAATTTTAACGCGGACCCGTTTCCCCTTCGCTTCGCTCCTGCCAGTTTCAGCCTCGCCGGTAGCGAACAGCACGCGTCGGGACATACGTTGAAATTTCAAACTCAAGCTCAGTGGGTTTTATACTTCTGTCGTCGAGGCTTCTACTCGCGCCGTTCCCTGATATTCCCCGGGAAATCTTTCGCGCGGAGATGTAACGCAAGCTTCCAACTTACCTTTCCACCAGTCGAAAGCAAGTTTCGCTTGTAATATTGCGGTATGCGGTGTACTCCAGCTGCGCCAAGTATATTACCCGAAGTAACTTCTGGTGTCACGTGGTGAGAATGAGCAGCCCGAATTATTTGAGGGAGAGCGACATTTCTCCATGAGTTTCGAAGACATTTGATCTATGCAATTGGGTATTTAATTGAAATTTTGGAGGAACGCATTTCATTAAAATGAAACCAAACAAATGATTTCCATTATTTTGTCGCGTTATTTTTATATTGCTGTTTTTTTAAAATTAGCGTATAGTCAATATTTCTGAATTAACAGAATTTGAAATCAATCCTTTTAAAATGTCCAATAGCAATATTATTTCTCATCGCAGGACAGTGAACTTTTGATAAAATAAAAGTGAAGAAAAAAAAACAAAAAAATTGGTATAGCACCTTAATTCTGGTTGAATGTTTCCATTCTTACCGAAGATATCAGTAGAGTATGTAGAAAGTGGGTACGAGGGAGAGGACTATCGATTTCCGGTTGAAGAAGAAAATAAGCGGGTGCAAAGCGGCAAGATAAAACTTTGCTTCAAACTGATTCCTCATACTGTAAACGAACGCTTTTTAGTTGAAGAGCGCATGTGATTCAGGACATAAAAGAACCGGTTCGCCTCCACGACGTCGGAACAAATCGAGTCGAGGGAGACGAAAGGAAAAGCTCCAAAGAACAGGGACAGCAAACCGGCCTTCCGGATGTTTGGAGCGTGTAGTTTCCGGTTTGGCTACTCGCCTTCGAAATTACTTCCGATTCGCCGCTCGATACTGTTATTCGGAGCAAATACCACAAGTCGAAAAAAAAAATCCACGCTATAGTTATTTATAAAACCTGCTTTTGTTGGTTATCCATGGCAAACAGACCCACAGGATTTTTTTCCTCTACTTTAAATATCTATTCTACAATTTATCGTTTTTTTTTTCTTCAAATTCGTTTCACATACCGGATTTTTTTTCGCATTGAATGAGTCAATAAAATAACAATAACAATATATATTCTTGAGATGGCGATTTAATTCATGCGATTTTTTTAAATACATGAGAACTTTGTTATTTTCGATTTTTAATTTACCGGATTATCCGTACAAATTAGAAGAAAGGTTTGAGTAATAAGTTTTCGGAGCAATTAAAGAATGGATGTAAAATAAAAATGAATCGGGTCAGAATCGGTTGTGCATAAAGCGTAGGTTTTTAGGATGAGGAAAGCAAGCTGGGAATCGTTGGCTGCCGACATCCGACTTCCGGCAAGCGGAGAGCACGAATGCTTGAAAATAATTTTTCGTGCTCTCTTATACATTCATAAAGCCGCTCAGGTTATTTCCGAGGATCCTGAGAGGATTGCGCGCGCGCACGGTGCTTCAGGCGGATGCTTTTGCTTTTTTATCCCACTTGTTTCGCTGCAATGCCTCTGACTTACTTTTTTTTTACTCACGCTATTTTTTCCTTTTTTTATTTCATGGAAAATTCGCGCTCTCACCAATTTCCACAGTGAGTTAAGTATAGGATGATGCACTTGTTTATTTAGGCTACGCTCGAGGACTTTGAGCTCCTTCTGCTCCTCCCTGCCATTGTAAAATCTCGTTTCGTAATTATTAATGCCTTAAGCAAACACTATTCCAATTTTTATAGGCCGACTTCTCTGCCACGTCGTTATTTATTTAAACATCGAGTGGAAAGTTTCATTTTTTACGAGCCTCTCGACACTGTTTTTCATAATTAATAGATGTTAAAAATATATATATATAGGTAGTAGAAAAAGCAAATAAAATATGTTCATCTATAGGCTAAGCTACTCACTTACAAAAAATTTCTTTTTTTTCTTAATATTCCTGAATTACAGAGCCAGGATTTTATTTTTCTTTCCACCAAGATTTTTCGTAATAATTCATTTTCATTCTGCAGCCCCATAGCCATCAGAAAATTCTGTCGAGAACCTAAAACTTAACCATTATTTCCGATCTGCCTAAAGTACGTGCAAAGTACAAGATGCAGCAGTGCCACTAAACGATTTACGCAAACCCCTCTGTACGTTCAATTATCAATACCTCATTCAAACTCGGCGCTCTACTTCCTTCCGCTGCACTTCACTCGCAGGTCCTTTGTATTTACTGGCTCGCCTTGACTTTCACATCGTTTGTCAGTTTCCTTTGAGACGCTGAGAGTTTCGCTTCTAAATGTTACCACCACACGAAGAAAACGGTTTTGCTGGCCCGATAAATCTTTTTGTGAAATAATGGTAGCATTGTTTTATGTGCTAGCTTAACAAAAGAATTTCTTAAGCCGAAAAAAAATTAATAGCCCAGCTACTAACGTCGTCAGCTATATCGTCGCCACGATTTTAGCCCCAGATTTACTGGCCCAGCAAAATCGTTTTCTCGGTGCACGTTGTCGGTGACTTTGTGAAATCTTAGCCGAGAGAGGAAACTCTCACTTTGGAATGTTCGTGTCCTCGTAGTCAGAAATCGTTTCTCTTTCTCATTCTGTCAACACTTTCCTCCTGCGGCGTATATATCTGTACATATATGAGCAAACACCTTTCTAGGTTTCCCAGGCGTTTACGCGCAGCAAATTTGAATATTTGATAAGCCGACCAGAACCTTTCCTTTCCTAATTTATGTCAACGGATCGTCGTCGCCCGCGCCTTCTCTCGACTCAACAGCGAATTATTAACGAGTGAGACCCCAGCGATACGATATTCATGCAGCTGTGTGCTCGGCAACCCAACTGCTGCTTCGCTGCTGAGGTAGAGAATATATTGCTGTCTGTCCTCCGGTGGAAGCTTCTCCGGTCAGATGCTGCCATGAACATAAATTCCGTGAGAACGAGAATTTTCTCTGAGCACATGAGCTACGGGGTAGTCGTATTTCTCGAGCACCGATTGCAGCAGCGACGTCTTCCAATTTTCACCAAATTTTCAAGTTCAACTCTTCACTCACGCAATTTCTGTAGCAAAAAAAAATAATAATAATTCAATAAAATAAATCGTAGGCATTGAGACCACGATGAACATTGAATTTGGATAATAAAAACGATTGGAGAAAAGCCGTTGATAAATAGATCAACATTTTTTCGGAGATTTCCTTGTGTATTCTATTGAATACTATTTCAAACTTCTATTTAATTCTATTTAAAAAAAATTTTTTAATTTAAAAAAATTTAAAAAAAAAAGCATTAATAGCTTCATAGACTCATCACGTTGAGAGCTCATAATATTAGTCTTTCGCAGCGTCAGAATATCATGTATATCTCATTTTTTCGCTGTATTCTTCGCATTAAATTTTGTTTTCCCGGTACAGTAGGAATAATTTTTTTTTTTTTTTTTCGTTCTTTATTATTTCGCAGCAGATGAGCGCATGGAATTAGCGAGAGTTTTCGCTGCTCCGGTCGTCCACTTCGTTTGAATAATTACTGATCAAGCCCCTTTTTTCTCTTCCCTTTTGCTTTATGATGCACCGTTGAAAAATATAAAACTTAATTTTCAGTTCACGCGTAACCCAGCCAGGAATATACATATAGAGTATATGCACTTCACCGTAAATACGTGGAACAAACATATACTATATACTCATATATACATATATACATATATATGACTCTTCGTTGTGCACGCTCCGTGCACTTTGTGCAACGATCAATGTCCACTGTTAACGATGACCCGCGCAACGACGCGTTAATCAATTAGTTGTACAAAATGGAAAGGGTTTGGAAAAGAGACAGGGAGAAAAAAAAGGAAGTGCCGGCGAATCTATTTAATACAACAGAACTTTTTTTTGTCCATTTGATTATACTACGATATTTCGCGGGTCAGTGAAATTAATGTACGGAATCCTGGACCAGATATTTACTATATGCGCATAATGTGTGTGTTATATTTATCGGTAGATATATAAATAAGTGCAGAATATACATAACAAGCATCGGTATAGCTGGGTTCGATTCGCTCCGCTTGAGTTTTGTCAATATAATTGGACCAATTGATGTGTACTTTTCCCACTCCGGTCCCCTCGCTCTCCCTTCCAATGTGCCTGCATTAAATATGCCTGAGTTGAGTCCGGCTACCAGTTAAAATTAACAAGGTGAAGTCCGAGAGTCATATTTCGGTTGCTTGCGCAACGCGCGCGACACAACTAACTGTACGATAATTGGAATTCGGCGATTTTCACCGTTTTTTTTGTCCACTCATCAAAACGTCATTTTTGTCAATTTATTTTTCGGTTTTTCACGACGATTTTGGACTGGAAGATCACGTGGGGAATTTATAAATTCAACTTTATATAGAGTCGGTAAGTTCTTGACATAAGCTTTTTTTTTGCCCAATTTGGTAGCAAATAAATTATCTTAATTGTCAACAAGAGACAGTTGGGCGCTTTCGGGTTATCTCCGCGTTGTTCTATCCAGTATTGACATTTAAAAACCACTGAAAATCCAGTGGATGTGAATTGGAAAACTTCTAAATACGCGAAATGCCCCAATATCACCTTCCAGGAGACCTGAATTCAATTTGTCTTTCGGGAATTTTCTCACAATCCATTTTTTATGACGTTTTATGTCATTTTGATCCTATCATAAAAAGCTCGAAAATAGAATGCGAAGAAAAATATAGGTTCATGGAGCCTCATGAGGAAGGGGAAAGAGAAGAAAAGTGAATTTTTCGTGAGGATAACATCGGGCCACGAGCTCTATATTTTGCGACAGCTTTGCAGTCGTCGAATTTGGCAAATTGGCTGTGGCAACAGTGGAGCTCCAAGAGAAATGTGTGCAGCGGAATTGGAAGTCGAGCTTCGGAAAGTTCTGGTTACCCTGAAACCCATTGCACCGCTGGAAAAGTGCAGATACATACACAGCGACAGGAAGGAAGGCAGGAAAGTAGGCAAGGGTTCTTTCGCAGAGGAGGCAACCATCCAAGCAGCCATTTCGATCTCGTAAAAGCTTCGGTGCCGTAAAAGTAGGTGCTGCCGCGTGCAGCCGATGTGAATCGCGGCTACACCTGAGAACCCGAAGGAAAATGCCAAGTTGAAATGCCGAGGCTCCTGAAACGCGAGAGAGCATAGGAAGCCTTCCCGTCTCGACAATAGGAACAGCCACCGGGACTTTTTCGCGCCAAGTAACGAGATTTCGAAACCAGCAGGCACTCCTGGCACGTTCTCGCTTCGCTTCTTCGTATCTCCTGAATCCGGGAAAAGTTGGTTATGCCTTCTGCCCGTTTCTCTCTCACAAATATCGGAACGAGCAGCGAGATTGGAAATATTGAGGTTGAAAAAAAAAAATCAGGCCACCAGGTTAGACGTCGAACTTTGTATTGCGGCTCCACCTCCAAATAGCACAATGATAACAACCGTACAAGTGAACGAAAAAAGCCGCTCACGCTGACACGTGCCGAAATTAATCAACTCCCAAAAATATATCGTCAATAGGGAAGCCAACAAAATGATGTTTGTGCAATACCATGAAAACGCTCTTGGCTAGACAAATGACCTATCCGAAATTTGTCAATGTTGATATTGACGAATACATTCAGAGTTTGTAAGAGTCAACGTTTTTTTTTGTTGTTGAATCTGGCAAAACGTCAGAATAACCGAAATTTGTAATTGTCAACGGGTCATTCCCATATGGCGTTTCGAAGCCTGAAACATCACAATGAAAACAAGCGTAAATCAAAGTTCCCACCGGATTTTTAGATAAATTTACGACCATTTTGGTACAACACGTATTTTTATGTATGTCAACCTGGTTTATTCTTCGCTCAATTGCTATTAATGACATTGGAACAAACCGCCTGGATGATGGATAGATCCTCGATTCCATGCATTTGTCATAGTCATCACATTTTGATTCGGCAGTGCATTTGATTCGAAAAATCTTCGAGAACCGTGAACTTCGATAATTTAGGTCGAACGGGTGGATGAACTTGGCAACAAACGACGGTCAACGGAAAAGTTTGATGAACCATTATGAGGTATTGTGTTAGGCTGGCCGTATCAGTGTTACAGTAATGGAAGATTGGCTTGCACACGACCACATGGGTTGTGCGTTGCAGTTAACTACGCGGTTCTCATAGAATTCCGCGAGCCACAGCTGATATCATAGTTGTCGAGCGAGTTATACCAGGCCGCTCGGTTTCGCGATGATGGGCGAGGTGGGAACCAACACCACCACGAGGCTCCCATCGAAAACGGCTCGACCAGCGTGGTGCCATAAACTCCCAGCCATGTTTAACGCTCAAGGGTTTGCACATTGAAGCGTTGGCCGAGCTGGTGTGCAAACACAGCGCGTGGCGTACGCATTGTGTCATGGTCGAGCGAGCCTGTTGGTCTCTCAGCAGGTCCTCGGCTTTGGCAACACGCGTGTACGTATATACAATATTATACCAACTGCGATCACGAGTGGCCGAATCTCCTCCCTTCCACCGGCCTTCTGTATTTAGCTTGCTAGCTTTATTACAGGTAATCAGAGAGACAGGAACCTCATGACTAATGAACGCGTATCCCAATTGTACTACAAATACACGTCGTTATGTGGCGAGCGAGTGTGCGGAGTATATTAAAATGGCTCTCGATGTAAAAGGACTCGACCAGAATCTAGTTAATTGTAAATCGAACCTGATTTTACTCTGAGAAATGGTTTTTCAAAAGTTATTTCTTCAATTGACATTTTAAAAAGTTGGGTTGTATTTTTCGAAGTTAAAATTTCTCAAAAGTGCCTTGATTTTCACTTTGGATTGTGTAATAGAAACAGAATTTTAAAAAATGGGCTGTTTCATTTCCTTACGCTTTTTCATTTGTCAATTTGAAAGTTTCATTGGCTTCGGTACTCAAAATGATTTCTCTCGAAAAGGGACCGCAATGGTCGAGTGGTTCGTTCCGGGCATAGAACCAATGGTTTTTTTTTCCAATATAAAGTTTCTGTCGATGAAAAATCCGCAATTTCCACGATAGTTGTAGAGTTCTAGTTGAAATAAAAAAGCTACTCGAATTTCCGGTCGATCGCCTTCAAATAAAACCTCTTTTCGGATACCATCAATGCCAGTGGTTTTCTGACCAATACCATAATCAGATATCGCTGCATATGATATCAATCTTCTCACAAAGTTTCTCTCAATCCATTTTCGACAGCTGCAAACCGACTCTGTTATGTTCTACCACCCGAAAACCCGTATTTTCACCATTAGCTGTACAGTCTAACCTCAATGGGTGCACATATACCTAAACGGTATTAGTATATGCACGTAATATACGAAAGGCGATTAATTCCTCGTACTTTCATTACTCTACGCTGGCCGGAATCCCATTGAATGAGCTGTGGCTCTATCGAGATAAGCCTGGCTCGGACACCTACTGAATTCCGTTGAAATCCTTGAATTCTATCGATTCCCTATCCGGTCTCCAATCATATCTGCGATCCCCCTCGACCACCGCACTTTTACAATCACTATATATATATATATATATATATACACACGCCTATGCCCCCTAGGCTTTCACAGCTGTGCGGGCCATCGAATTCAACGGTATTGATCTTTCGATTTCGGGAGAACGAGGGAAATGAGACAGAAGCTGTATCCAGAATTAACGAGAGTGGCCCACCCACGGAGATAAAAATGACTGACAATCATATGCATTAAATGCGTTCCATTGATACCCGTAATCCTTGCAAAATGTAATATTCATGGCAGGCATTAGCGGATGTGCCAAAAATGGACCACCACTGAATCTCATTTTCAAAAAAATTGTGAGTTTTTTGGGATTTTTTTTTTGCTTCGCGAAATTCATATGAAATACCTTATTATTATTATTCATATTGTGAATAATTTTTACCGAATAATTTGACGCCTCAGTCGAACTGCCGAAATACTTTGAATTATTGCTCGCCTCCTGGCAAGCTTCGTGTCAATAATATCGTCACAACTCAGTCTGTTGAAAACGATCAAGTGTAAATGTTAGACACGCCCCAGCGATACAATTTGTTGTCGTCTGTGCGACGAAGAGAGGCGAATGTGTCGCCTCTTTGTGAAAATAGATACGAAGCATCGGCACACGATACTCGTGCATGGGTCGCCAATTTTGTGTACGTTTATGTGGGTGGGTGTAGAATATACCATCAGGCACTGAAATGCCAATTAACGTTTACTCGTTTGACCGAAGTGTTTGGGGAAATAATTAGCACGGGAATGGAAACAAGGCCGGAACCCAGCCCGTCTCCGCTGCAAGTATTTCGTTCGCGGACTATAGACTTGCAAATTGGATATATGTATTGACACGAAGCAAGTCCTCGACGAGTAACTAACGAGGAATTGCACGACTGCGTCGCGCAGTACGTTCGTTTCTGTATGCCTTTAGTCGTCGAATGATGGAAAAAGAGGGAAAAACAAAATATTATTTTCGACATAACGAGAATGGTGGGAACGAAAGTAATGTTGAAATAACAAGAGACACGATGAGCGTCTCTCGAAATCACGGAACATTGCGTTCGTAAAATGTTCCATTATTCTTGGTGTACTCATTAATGGACGGAGGATTCATTTTTTTTTTTTTTTTCTAAGCTTGGTATGAAAATTTTTTAAAAATGTTGCTACTGGCGCAAGGGACTTTGTCATCATGATTTTTATTCGCATTTCACGAATGCTCATTTGTTGAGTTAGTTTGTGAAATTGATGTTGAGAAATTAATGATTCATAATGGCAATTTTTTTATTCGGGGATTTTGCTCTCCAAATTTAATATCGTCAATCATTTTTTATCCCTTTGTGTTTCAGATCATAAAAAAAAATTAAATTGGTATTTATTCAGCATTGTCAATAGAATTCTGAAGTACATCTATTTTCATGCCTTTGAACGGTAACTTCCCCTTAATTCGCAGGATCGTCACCCAATCAAAGTTACATGTTCACCGCACATTGGGGCAGCGAGCATAATTCTGAAATTGAAATTCGGAAGTATACGCTTCCGGGATAATTATGTAACAGTAAAATTAATAATTATTCTGTGGACATAATCGCGTAATTCGAATTTGCTGGGAATTGATTAAAGCGGGGTTATGATGTTGCTATAACGACTCTCCGCGTCCACTTCCGGTTTCCCTCCTATTTAACCAAACGCTTCGAACCAATCAAATTAGCAGCGTAGAATCACCGACGTAATTAACATAGAACTCTAATCTTTGATGTATCGTCACTAAATTTTGAATGGAATTGATCAATCAATTGACATTCATAAACCGCATTTCGATATACATTTTTTTCAAAATAAATATTCGGAATAACATATATACACTGTAAAAAAAATATGCTTGAATTTTGAAGTAAAGGTTTATGAAAAATAGAGGCCGTAACGGTAAGATTACAGTGAACGCAGATTTCAAGTTTACTGCACCGTCTCTGAAATTTCAATATGTGTACGTTTCGTTAATTCGGCTAAAGCAAATTAGGAAAGTCAGTTTTTGCAATTCAAGGCCCGGAATTAACCCGACGTTCAAAAGCAGAGTACTTTTTTTTGACAATGAATCTACTATGCTCAGACCTTCCCTCGCACTATGTCGGTTTGGCTTGGGTTTATATGGCCACCACAGCCGGAACTGACCATCTAGCGGCGAAATGCCAAAACCTGGCTGTTGAAATCGGATTGACGATGGCATTGTTAATTCAATGAATTGTCGCATTAATCCATTAAATTACAATAACTAAGAAAAATATTTTCCAAAATTAATAATAATATATAAAATGTTCATGCTTCTGCACTTATTATGAAAAACTTTTTCCTTAGAAAGGGTGAATATTGAAAAATAGTTTTTTCGATAAAATGGAGTCAGTAATTTTTAGTCACATCTCTGTTCCCTTGTCGTCACATGAGAGAAACCAAGATGGATGCTTATCTCTTGGGAGTGACATTTCAAAATTCATCGTAGTTTGGGAGTTAGTAAAGTAGACGTCGAGACGCTTTCACGACTCCGGATACTAAAAGCTGCATCGCCTCGGGATATATTCAGCTCGTATAAATCCAAAGTTAACAGCAACTGCATATAGTATGTAGATAGAGGGGGTGATGGGGGGGGGGGGGGGGGGGCAACCCAACAAACTGTATGGAACTTGTCCGAGTAGAAAGTATCTTCGACGGTGACAGCAGCTTATCTGTTGAATAGACGTTGCAATGCTGTCACAATTCATTCACTAGAAATAGCTTTTTAAAAAGTTTTTCAAACCCTTAACCCGTTGTTGCCTTTTACTTTGTTGTTGCTTTAACTGAAAGTTATTTAAATTTCCAATCAAATTTTTCCATGTGTCACAATGAAGAAATATAATGGAAATAGAATTTCCGTTTGTTTTGCATTTTTCATTCATTTTATTTCTTCCAAGTTTAAATAAATGCCCCACTATTTAAAAAGTTAAAGTGAACGTCGAAGGCGAGACTCTTAGAGAAGCGAAGAAATGCGAAGGGTCTTTGCCCGTCTGAGGGCACTTGGAAATTATTGGCGATCGTCCAAATCCTCGCCCACCAATTAACATTTTCCCGGAGCTGGCCAACCGGCGAGGGTGACAATGGCGGTGACGCGGGTAACCGAGTTTTGGCAAAA
Source organism: Clistopyga incitator (assembly GCA_947507545.1). Lineage (NCBI taxonomy): Eukaryota > Metazoa > Arthropoda > Insecta > Hymenoptera > Ichneumonidae > Clistopyga > Clistopyga incitator. The sequence continues at coordinate 14,109,170 of OX382176.1, forward strand.
ACCGGACGTTCCTCGGTGAGTCATATCGTTTTTGGTCTCGGGATCGGTGCCGTAGTCGCGATAAAACAGTGTAACTCGGTGTGTCCCGATGTGTGGTTCCTGTGGGGCGTATAATAATGTCGCCGACTGTCGTACTCGTTTTTTACAAATGCAAATGAATGGTAGTTTTCCGAATAAGACATATTTTCCATTTACGCAAGCCCCTGTGAATAAAAACTTCTCGGTTTTTCACTGAAGAAGAATATGAAAATTCAATATTCCCGAATGGCTTCTTTTGCGGTTAAAGGCTGAAGGAAACTCGATTTTCCGATTTCCATAGCTGCCAAAATTATTAAATAATTGTCACTCATTGTTCTCAGGACTACTGAAATGCTGAAAAAAAAAAAAAAAAAAAAATTGGGTCACTGCGGACTTTCAAATATTTGAATAAAGTTACTTCAACTTAAAATTAGTTGGCGGACTAACAAGATATTTTAATAATTGCGGCAACCATCACGTGGGTTGGCGAAATTACAGTAAAATTACTTGAAAAGTTAAATGGACCAGCAATTAACATTTACAGCTTCCAAGCGCCGCCACGATTTCTCGGAGTATATTATTAGAGCCTCAGTTTAAAACGATACGCACAAGTTCGCAAGGCAATCCATAGCGCAGAACTTTTATGTCTGGTGGAGGGTGACCTCGTCCGGAGTTTCGCTACCGTTATCGTGCTGCGGATCCTTAATAATGCAAGCCCGGAGCTCCGGAGTGCATGTAACTCGCATTGGTCACGACCGCGAGAACGATGTGCAGCAGCGACTTTGCAGCCTCTACGTAAGTGGAGGCTGTGTTTTCGCCCAAGGAAAAAGAAATAGGGAGTCTGGATGGAAGGCCAGTCCCGCAGGTACGTAAAGGAGTAGCAAACGAGGAGAGCAGATCACGGGCATACGTGAATTTTTCAAGTCACCAGCTCCACGCGCGAGGATCCCAAACTTTTGTGTAAGGCGAACTTCTGTCGAGTGCATTTTTCTGGATACATGGCGAAAGCTTCGGAATCTCCGCAACGTCTGACTGAAAAAATTCAAGGTATGCTGCAACGAAGAGCCCCGGATTTAGAAAAGACGAATATAGAAGAAACACGTACATTTTCGTTGTCTGAATCTAAGGGCGTATTCACGTTCGTTTTCTATTTTTTTGCAGAAGTGTTTTTTTTTTTCCACGTGAAGGGAAAAACCAAGTTTCAGTCATCACCTGGGATTTTTTGCCTGGTATGAAATATGTTTTATCTAATAATCTCTATCAAGAAGAAAGGTACGTGAAAATACGTATATACCATACGTATATGGTGATTATGCATTCATGATATACGAGATCGTTTATCAGTGTGTCGAATGCCCTCTGCATAAAAGCAACCCTCGAATGATGTGCTGTGTGCGTTGAGCTTTAAGTCGATTACTCGATTCGCATTAATCGAGCTTGCACGAAGCTTCCACCCTGCGACAGTGTGGCTCACCGAGTTGTCTGTGTATACGTATAATCATATATCTGTGGGTGGGCCATTCCACGTCAAATTCACAGGCCGAACCCTTTCTGATTTTCCTAATTTCTCACACTTATTTCGCTCCCGATCTCAAAAGGTTTCGTTATTTTATTTTTATTTTTTCATCACTATTTGAATTTTTCTAGTCTTAAAAAGCTGATTTAAAAAATTCTAGTTTCTAGAACCTAAAAAAATTCAAACTGATTACACGATTTGCAATATGATTTTCAAGCAACTGAACATTATGGGCTTTCGATATTTAGATTTCAATTTTTTTTACTTCGTCACAGAGGAAGCTTTATTTTCGCAGAAAAAATTACCCTACTTTATTTTTATGTTGGGACACTTTGAATCATCTAAAACATAGTCGTAATCTGTAAATTTGAAGTGAACGGTCCCATGCGTATGTCATTATACGTGCGAGGGTTTGCGATCTATGCAACAGCAAATGAACTGAATCCACTCTCTCGCCTCGTCTCGTACGTCTCTCGTGTACGATCACAATAATTCTCCACCGATGATGAACTTGTAATTATGTTTCATAGCGTTTTAATTCAACCATTACATCTGTGTCATCGGTCTCGCTGCTTCGGCTCTGCTCCATTATTGTTGACGATAGAATCACTGAAATTCAAATGGAGTAGTCGAAAGCTATCATTTATTTCAAATAAAATTTGTGAAGCAAAACAAAAAAATCTTTTTTATGACACATTTGGCTTTTTTAAATCAAAGCTTACACAGGAGCTGAAGGATTACTCGAGTTGGCTGGCTCGTGTTATTCTCTGCTATATCTAACGTGTGAGTCCAGTGCGAGTGATGATTACGCAACTGGAGACCAGCGAGGGGATGCACAATTCGTCATAATTAGCCTGACAGGTGCAAAGAACGGTACAAGCCCAGGGACACCGCTGGAGCGAACTATAATATCACCAACTCACTGGATAAGCCACACAGTGTACCTTGTTACTACCTGTACCTGTATCCGAATGTACCTGTAACTGTGCACTGAGGAAGCTAAAAGCAGGGTCTCTGTTAATACAACGTATGCTTTGTCAATTCTCAAATTAAATTTACTTTTTTTTAATAAGAATGTATTTACTAATATCAGTGAATCAGTGATATCGGTGTATTAGTATTTTCACCTCCCCTAATATTGATTTGCATTCAATAATAGATTTTTTATTTTTTTTTCAAACGTTTTAGAATTTTTATTTTATTTCATTTATTTAAGATAGAAAAATACATTGATTTTAAAAAGTACGTAATTTAATTGTTAAAGTCAAACATTGTAAAATGCATGAAAAGTCCTCTCCAATCGGTCTAAGTCGGAAAAATGTCTGAGGTGGAGAAAAAAAGGTTTTGAAATTGACATAATTGACAGTAAATGTCTCATACGTGCTGTAACGAAGAGCGACGAGTGGGCCGTGCGCAGACCTCGCTCACGAGTATATAACTCGAATGAAGGGATTTTCAGTTTTCTTCTCTGAATCCTGAAAGCCGCTCTCGGGCTGCCAGTAGTTCAGCCAGAGCACGTATATATAGATACGAGCGAACGAACGTTCTGGATAATTCACGAGGATTGATATCTCGGCTCGTAGCCCCGTCGTACTTGAGGTAGGAATCCTCGAGTTTAGCCTGAGAGCACAGTCACCATCACCTCATCCAAACTCACGTAGAGACCAAGAAAATAAGTATAAGAAAGAAAGTGGAGAGATGGCGCAGGAAGCTTACGTGTATCTATATACAAGGTGGTGCAGAATGATTTATGAACTTTCCTTTGAACGATGTCTGATCGTCCCCCGAGTAAAGTTACTTAAGCGTTCCGCAAAATTCGCAACAGTTATTCAATTACAACTCTTAGAAATTTGAATTAACGGCCTTTGCCGCGCTGGGAGTGTGGAGGGGGTTTCGCAATTCCCATTGGGCCGTGTGCTCCCCCCTCCTTCTCCAACTCGTAGCGCGGTAATATAGGTCGCTTTGATTAGTCCATTTATTTAAATTTATAACGCGTTTAATTAAATAACTATCGCGAGTATCGAAAAAGGGTTAAGCAAATTCATTCAGAGGATAATCTCCTATCATGTAAAATAATACATTTTTCTTTTAGTTCCCTTTGGCGGCTAGCGACCTTATTACACATCAGTTCGGGTTTACACGATCGCTTCATACATCCTACGGTATATTTTCGTATTTATGAAGGAATCTATGGTTTTATCGATGATGTAGTAACCAAATTCCTTCCGGTTTTGCTTTACTTCGAATTTTCAGTTTTTAATTCCATATTTTTGATATTGAAAGTCCATTCAATTGCGAGTTGCGTTCTCGAAGAGAAGCTTTTTTTACATAAGAACATTTTGAATCATCTTGTACGATGTTTGAGGACAAAAATGGGGCTGGGGCGAATAAGTGAGGAAGAAGGACGAGCTATACGAGAAGGCGAGTTAGCTCCTAACCTGCGAGTTTTCAAGCACTAGCATCAGAGTATTGCAGCGCTTATCGTTCGAACCCGTAGCTCCGGTAGCTATGCGGGTATCCCGTTGCACTTTGTGCCACGTAGCGTCAGAACTACGCTTTAAAGAACGAGTTATATAGCCATGGTATACATACTTCGTAAAGTATAATATAATTACCTCAGTAAAACGAACCGTGACTGTCCCTCTTTGCTTCTTATCCGGCCAGAACTCTGTCGGCGCGGCGTCGATCAAAGAGAGCAATCTGTTCAGGAAACTGTGTGCAATACGCTACAGATGCTTTAATATACATATAGAAGATATAATTGGCCAAGGAGGAACCGAGATTGGTGGGGGGCTTCATTATAAGGGCAATGTTGTGTGTTATATACTAGATGGTTTTCACGATAATGAGGTTACAACCAATTACGTCCGTCTCGTTGTAGATGTTCTTCGTCAAAGAATTCTTCTCCTTTGCGAGAGAATTTCAAGTATTCTTAAAGCGTCTTATTACTTATTTCCGGAAATTCAACGGAAATTCGTGGCTACAATAATGAATATTCAACACTTTTTTAAACGCTACACTACAACACTTTATCTAATCACCATAAATTTCAACCATTTGAAATTCTGTCACTCCCGGCAGATAGGTTTATTTTTACATTTAATATTCACTGGCCACGAAAATAAAAATATGTATATTACAAACCATGGGTAGAAAATTTATTAAAAATTAATAGTTATTAATCTACCGGCTAACGAGTTTTTTAAAGTCGTCTGACGATGAAATTGGGTGCTAACGAAAGTGAGAAAATGCAATCACGTTAAATTAGCGCCTACTGCATGTTTTTCAGATATTAATCTAAACGTGTGGACCGAGTAAATTTCGATATGTTCGGAAAATTATTTACCGCTTGTGAGAAGTAATAAGGTACTATAATACATTCAGGAGCAGGGGGAGGGGGAGGGCGAGGGCATGAGTTGAGCACGGGGACCGTGTACATATAACGCGCATTACCGTTCTACTTTTGCGTCGAGAGGATGGTGCAGCGAGAGCTCGCTCGCAGTAACGAGCACTGAAGAGCCTCTCACCCCCCCCCCCCCCCCCTCCAACCTCTCCTGCGCCCCGCTCTCGCATGCTCGGTAATAACCCTTCTTTTCGAGCGACCCCCGGGACTGAGGTAGTGCGGTAGATAGTACCGCGCAAAAGGGGGCATCAGTGGAAGGAAGAAAATGAATATACGCCTTCACCCTCCCCTCTTTGCCCCTAGGGATTCAGGGACTTTTCGGTACTACCTTAATTTCGCGGTTGCCTCCGAAGTTAAATTACATTAAATACGAGGAGTGAGGCTTTCCTCTCTCCACCATTTCCACTATCTCCGTCCCTCTCTCTCTCTCTCTCTTTCTCTCTCATCGTAGTGCTCCTCAAACCCCGAGTCCCTTGGGTTTTTAACACACTGGAAACTCAAGTCTTCGTGTGCTCTCTGGTGAAACGCACTTTTTTTCTTTTTTGGATCCTTTTTTTTTTTCAAGAATCTTGTGAAACCCTTCCTTGAACCACCTTACAACTACTTCTCCGCAGTGCACCGAGAACACCGTGAGTGGAAAATGGAATATTGTACGATGCTGGCCAATGTCGCGACGATCCTGAAAAAAAAAATCGTCGCGCGGATGTTGTCACTGGAGAACATCCGGAGAACGTGTATTTACTGATAAATATTTGTCTTACTGCATTAATAATATTATAAAAATACAATCATACACTGTTTTTCTACTTCCGTATAATGTTAAGGTCTCATCGAAATTTTTATACTATTTACAAGTGTGAAAACTTTTTTTTTCACAGATTGTTTTAAGTTCAAGCAGCAAAGTCGTGAAATATGTTTATCCCGCAACAAGTGAGGTTATGGAAAATTCGAAATTGGCGAGCTGACGCAAAGTTATAGCCAGTTAAATATTACGAATGGAAATACGAATTACGAGAATCGCATGATTTACTCAAACGGACGTCTACTCGAAACGGCATTTAGCGCAGCATCATTCCGTCAAACACGTTGCCCCTAAAAGGTATATATCCGAACGTAATTTCACCGAAGAGTCATTCGAATTCAAATGTCATTCCATTTGCATTTTCGTAATTTAACTATGTGACGAAATGATGATTCAGCTGAATGATCTGCCTCCGAAATTTCACGTGCGTAATATTCCATCCAAAAGCCCGGCTTTCTCATTCGAAATACAGTCAAGCGATTTTCCGGACGATTTCAAAATCTCTTACATCAACAATAAAAATACCCGTTTTTTTTTCTTCACTTTTTCAATTTTCTTTCAATTGCACTGCGACAAAAGAAGAATCTTGGATTCATCGCTCGCTGCCGGAAGTAGATTTCCGGACTACGGAAGTAAAGGAATATATCCCAAACGTCTCTCGTAAGAACTGTGAAGATTCATTCCCTCAATTCACCGAAACAGCTTCAACTGTTTCATGCAGCGGAGGAGAGGAAGGGCTTATAGTGGAAAATGGAATGCCGTACAGCGAGAAGGCTTATGCATGCGCGTGGTTTCGGGCATTGCGGCCAAGTCCACTGGTGAATTGCGCAGCACTTCCTGTCTCTGTTCCGGCTGGTTCGCTGGCTGTGGACCACCTGACCCGAGTGCAGACGCGGCAGCCTCTATAATGCATGAGATGCAGACGCGCGACCCTTCTACCCTATGTATGATTGGCCATTTGCTTACCAAGTGGTACCATGTGCCCCTCTACGAACTCGGTGAGGAACGACGATGCCGACGACGTTACAAGCTCCATGAACCATCGGAGCTTATGTATATACATCCAATGGGATCATGGTATAAGAAGAGGTACGACAACAATATGGACTTGCTTCATATAACGACATAATACATTCAGTAGCATAAACATGCACTCGTGCCTTAATATTCCAAGTATACTCGGGAAGACGTATTCTGAATTCAATTAAGGAGATCGAGTAACCACAGGGAAAAAAAAACACTAATTTAATGAATGTCACTGAATTTTACGCACAGATCCTTAAATTTGATTAAAAAGTGCCAATTAACAGAAATAATGTCGTCAGTGGGAATGGCATATTTGCCCCGATTAACTTGCCTACGAAAAAAAAAAAAAAAAAAAAGATTTCTCTTACGAAAATGTAGCCTATTTTGTGCTTGCACAGTAGTCCTTTGTCACGAGGCTGAAAGATTCGCTTTATACAATTGCAGCACTATTCACGATTTTCCGACCCTCAATATTTTAAGTATCCTCCACGAGACAAATTCTAAATTAAATTAATTAAAATTCATTCACTGCTAGAATTTTAGAAATTGTCCTTACCCAGTCATGAACTTCTTCCATTCAGTATCCGCCGTTGCTTTTCATTGCTTCGGTGGCACGCGACGAGCTTCGGCTTATCTGCCGTTGCTGGTCTTTTAATTCCCTCGTAAAGCATTCATTCATCTCCACTTGTCTTACGGTCCGAGGGAAAATGTTTGCACGCCCGATGCTTCGTATCCCGGGTCACAGGATGAGTGAATTACCGGTATTATCCGTTGAATGCCCGGTCGTTGCACTGTCGTTAGTTGAATCGGTGGGGAAAGTATGAATGGGAGAGGCATTGAATGTGTTGAAATAATAAAACGTAGAAAGGAGACGTGGAAAGTTCAAAGGAAAACGAAGTGGTAAGTGGAGAGCCTTGGTACAAGGAAATGTTGGAAGCTCCGGGTGACAGAGTCTCAATCGAGACTTTGGAGAATACAGATTCGAGAGATTGAGCGATTGGGAGCTGGAAGAGTATCTTCGGAAAGCCTTGAAGCGACACTTCAGGCTCTCACGAAGCTCTTATGGGTGGCGCAGGTAACTTGGCAAGTACTATCCGATTTACCTGAGGGCGATCACCATTTCTCTCACCACTTTCTGGGGTGCGATGGTGTTCCCCGCTGGTCCCCAGAATCGTAACGACCTGTCTGCGAATTACATGCCACTTGTTCGATCCATCTTCAGAGATTTAATTATCGAACTGTGCAGTTATAAATTGAAATAGAATTATGCGTGTGATACATCGTCAAAGACACGACGAAGATCTAGCCGGAAGATATTACATTTCCCGTCTATGGAGTATCTGGTCGGAGTATTGTCCTGGGAAATCGAAAGCTCCGTTTGGAATATCGTCCTCGTTGCAGGTAGTTAAGACGATGGACTGTAGCTAAGCTGTGTCGCTGCATCAGAGGTCCTTTGAGCGAGGTTTCCTTATCATCATTCGAGGCTACAGAGGAAATGGAGATTCATATGGTCCGTGCCGATATACCTTGGGAATTACATCGTCGAAGTTGAGGTTCAGTACAATTGAAACTTGAACTTGATCCGAAGTGACCGTAGTTGCAGTTTTGTAATGTTACGGTGAAATATTTGGCATGGTTGTCATGTCTTTATTTCGGATGAACACAATCTAAGTGACTTCCTAGAGAATCTATCTTCGAGGGATTGTCTGATTTTGCTGTGAGATCTTGGAGATCCCAATCCTATTGGGCACATTGGTTCCTCCGCAACAATGAAGACCATGCACCGCAGCCAAACCTTATCACTGCACCGAAGGTCCTTTGTACAAGACCTTCATCGTCACACAATGCAAGACCATTGATCATGTCAGAGATTAATTAGCCCAGGAACAATATTGTGGAAGTTCACTTTCGAGAAAGCCCATAGACTTCAATAATTTTCTGTATGGATTTGATGGTGTGCACGGCGAATTCCTTCGGGCTCTGAAATATTCATGGCAAATTAAGATCTAAATTCATCCCTAGAGACATTAACGTTAGCTATTTATCTAGACAAAGTCTGCAAGTACAATGAGAAATGTGGTTTGGCGTGCGTTACCTCATGCTCATCTTCGTAAGCCCGAAGCTGAATTTCAAAATACAACATTTCTGGTTCGGAATGGCTCAAGTTGACGTCAGTAGCTGTAAAGGCAAACGTGATCCACATTGAGATTGCCAAAGTTGACATTGGGGAAAGCCCGAGCCCTAGAGAATCCAACGTATCCTACACTTCTCTAATTTTCTGTATGGATTTAATGATTTGCACGAGGACGTCTTCCTTCGTGCCCTGACGTCTCCATATGCAAAGTGAGATCTGGATTCATATGCAAACATTAACAATGCTCAGCGTTAGCTCCAGACAAAGCTTGAAAGTGCAATGGCACGTGGGGGTTTGGCGTGCCACGTCTCATCCTCATCTTCGTAGGCCGGGAAGGCTGTGTGTTTCACATCCAACATCCTTCGCTCAGAATGACTAAAGTTATTGTCAAACGCTGTTAAGGCAACCGTGATCTACGATTCTATGCAAGAGGTTTTCCTAGTAGGCACACGTTCGCATACTACATATAGGCTGGTTGGAGGCTCTTGGCTTGCTCTTTGCTCTGGTCTACGACTCTGTGCACGGTATAGTAAACAGTATATGTACTTGGAAGCCTCCCCGGAACGTATTGGTTCTACGTGAACGTCGGTAGGTGGTTGATGGTTCGGTTGGCGGCTTTACGGGATGCCTGCATTATTTATGCCAGGGGAGGGTTCACCGACGCGTACGTTAGAGAGCGCTGCACGTTCGATGAAACAGCGGCGCCTCCTGCGTCACGTGCTGGCACTGGAACAGATCTCGCGTCTATAATGACAAAGACGAAAGGGAGAAAGGGGAGTTATTCTCTTGCTGTTTTTATCACCTCTTCCTTCATCGATCTATGACCCGAACTGTACGACTTTTCCATCACTTTCTGTTTATACTTTACGTGCAGTGCGAAGGATTTTCGTCATAGGAAATATTCAGGATTCTCTCCGATAGAGGGCGGGGTTGCCTCCCTGTGTTTACGGCAACGTGACTCACGTTTTCAATCAGCAATCGATGGATGGAGAGCAAGAGACGTTATTCAGCCGGAGTTTTGCTTTTTTTTTTCGCTGGCAGCTGCATCAGCTATCGACTGTCTGGTAGCGATGTCTCTGCTGCTGCTGCTGCTGCTGCTGCACTGGCCGTACGGTCATATTTTTCATCGTGCACACGTCGTTCGACTAAACACTGACGCCATCACCATTGGCATTCGTCGGAGCGCGCAGAGTTATCACTCGCTCGGCTCTTGTCATTGTTTAGCTCCCGCGCCAAATGCATCACCTCTCAATCCCGTTCTCGTCGGTTGGCTTCAACATTCTCCTCATTCACGAGCTCCGGGATGGTATTTAGTTGACTCGGTTGCTGAACCGTGCGATAATAATCACGAAGGTTGGATTTTCATCGTCGTAAACCTCATTTGGGCAATCATTGATATACAATCGTGCGAAAACGTAGCTCGAGTGCTTTAGCAAATTTACCGAACGTGATAATCCCTTTCTCCTCTTTAATAATACATGTCGTAAAGTACCAGTACATAGTACGTCTCATAAATCGAAATAGTCGTGATAAATAGTGAAGGGACATGTTCTCTGCAGTGTGTCTGGGCGTCGTCAATTTTAGAAACTGAATCGTAACCTTCCTGAACAAGTAGCGGAATATTTAATAAAGTTTCGTCGCATCCTCTACACCATTCTCGTCGACAACCCCTTCATCGTTGGGTGTGAGACCTAGAGGAGGAGGTCGCTGCAAAGATCATGGCAAAAATAGATGAGATTTCAGAGCAAGGGTGTACTTCGGGAAGATACAACGTGCACATGTATGTATATATATATATATATATATATATATATAACCACATGCATATATAACTGTATGGAAAAGCATCCAACTGGAGAGAATAAAAAGCAGTTCGAGCGTAGATCGAAGTTGTGAGAGAGAAAACCGAAGCATTTCACCGAAAGAGAAAAAGGGAGGGAAAGGGGTAACGCAATGTTTCGCGAGCAGTGCTGACCTCCTTACCCTTCGTCCTCGTTGAGCCTCCGTGAGGTGCAAACCGAGGTTGAGAAAAAGCACCAGCTCGATTCGACTCCTCTTCGCTCCACTCGTACTTGAGAAATTTTTTAAATCCCCTGCACTTCGGTGATTCGTTTCGCGAGTACTTTAACCACATCTCTATATCTTCTCTCGCCTGTACTGCGGGTGTGTATATTTCCTCCCCCTTCCACCCCTTCCCCCTTCCTTCCCTATGCACCTCCTTTCAGTCTCTTTACTTTGGATCCTCGCTCTCCAAACCTCTTCGGTATATCTCAGCTTCCATTTCCAAGGTGTCTGGATTGCCGCTCGAGGTACCTGCACAAGCGGGTTTAATCTCTGGGCCTCTCTGCCGTGAGTAACGCCGCTCGCGACGACAGATTCGCTCCTATTATATATGGCAGTACATGGTATATACCGAGATTGGATCCATGTATATTTGGCTTTACTGTGACGTACACCGGCGTAAGGAGCAGAATAGCAGCGGATAGGAGTCTTGGAAGTAACCTTCCATCCCTTCCATTTCCAGAAGCATTACCTTCCTCAGCTTTTGCTGTCCAAGAGTCAGATAAAAGTGTATTAATGTGTCCGATACAAACGAAGAAATGTACATTATACCCTGCATTCTACTGTACGAAAATCGAGGAGTCATGTCTGAACTAAATAAAATTTTGTAATTACATTTATCCTAAAAAAATGTAGGAATGTATCGGACAATCGATCGTATAAAAATGTAAAATCTATCGAAAAGACACTTGAATGTAAAAACTTTTGAAAAATGAATTTTTCGATCGGGCCATTTATTTCCCTACTTTATCTGAAACAAACGTTTAAGAATTTTCCGAAACTTTTTTCCTCGGGCATAAATCAGCATAAGAAGCAAAAGCAAGAGCGGGAAGTAGCCATACAACCCGCACTGCGTTCTCATTTCCAGCAACGTCAAAATCCTCTAAAGCTCTTACTTTCCAGGAGCACTAAGCTCGTCCACTTGTAATCAATCATATATTTCAGGTCACTCTCGCGGAGCTGGTTGCTGCAGCCAGGTCGGGGCTTTGGTTAAAATCCACGGAGATTAAAGAGAGGAGACTGATATTTATTATACATGTACCAGTTGCACGAATCAGTGTTCGTTGGTAATGAAGAAAAACTGTTGAACCTCGAGCATTTTTTTGCGCCGATTCAGTCAAGCTCACGGGGATTTTTCGAATGAACCTTTATGCGGAAATAACATACTTTTATAAACATTTACTTCAGTGAGAAATCTCGTATTAACAATTTCCCTAATAATTTTTGAGAAAATGAAGAACCCATACAAATCGTACATATTCTTCAGGATATCATTCAAATGATATTATCCCTTCAAGATTAAAAAAAAAAATACCTCCCTTCTCGTGCCATTATTGTAACTTTCCCTCCCCACCGTTAAATAGTAAAGTGAATAATAATAAAAATTTCAAACATAAATTACGTGCCAACGCCATCGAGTGACCAGTGACTCAACTATTTAGCCTCCGAGCTTGGATTAATGTATATAGCCACTTCCTTCTCGTTTTGCTCGCGTTTCGCGTCCTTCCACAACAATCCCGCTTGCCCTCGCTCTCTCTCTCTCGGTGTTCTCTGGGGGTAGGCGAGGTACGCGAGCGCGTGAATAAGCAATTCGCGGCGTTAGGCGCGCTCGTCATTATTCTCGCATGAAGAATTCAGATTCACGAGAGAAAGCCCGTAGGCGAATGAGGCTCTCAGGCGTCACGGAGGCAAAGGCAGGAGAAAAGGCTATATCTGCATTACATATAGCCTGGACGAGGACGAGGTATACGCCCTGGTCCCGGTGGTGCACCGTGGCTCGATGCCCCCGCACGAATACCATCATGGCCTAACCGTAGGGTACTCTGTAACTTAACGTAATGCGAGGTGGCGTGGCATGTCGTAACCCTAGGGTTACATGAATATGGCCAAGTAAAGGGCTGCGGCTCAAGCGGCATACAGGGAGTGGTGTGAACTGCAGGAGAAAGCAGATACAGTCAAGAAAAGAGAGAAGTCTCGAAACTATGGCGGGGGAGGCTCTTGCTCCTTCTGCTTCTGGTGGTTCCATTGCAGTCTCCGGGGAAATACTCCGAGCTTTGCCTACACTATTCTTATACCCTTACTTCGTCTAAAACATACACCAACATTGTACGCTCTGTCGGTTTCGCCCAGCGGAGATCCGTCCGCAGGAAATTCGTTCCCCGGTTATTACCGATAATCCAAATATCTGATACTAAAAAATATGAGTGAAAATTGTTGAACAATGCAAATGAAATTAATGTACGTTTTAGATTTTATATTGTAACATCGGTGTCTTATGATCGAAGTACGTATTTGCTGAAAATTTGCAATAGGCTTTAAAGGTTCAGTAAAGTTTCAGCCGAGACAGCGACGCGAAGCGGATACTTGAGGGATTTTGAAGATTTTGTTTGGTCGATTATTCCGTGAGCTGTTGTATCTTTGCATTTCAGAGTACATTATGAGATTTAAGTATTTATACGAATCTACGTCGTATCTCGGAGATTATTATTTCACATTTCGTGTTCGCAGCGGGCGATTCACGTGGAAGCCGAGGGCCACGTGAATGCAGTCTAAAATACAATCGGGACGAGTTCCTCTTTCCGTTTACGCGAAACTCGACCCCGAATAGCATAGAACGTCGGTGCTTTTATACTCTCACTCATATACTTTACATGCCTCACTTTAGCCGAGGTGGCCGCGTAGCTCAAGCTCCGTTGGTGGCTTAACTTTGTAGCTCAGTAAAGGATGAGAAAGATGGATATTGTATTTCGTGCTGACGCGCATGGAAGTGTGTGGCTTTTGTCATTCTCCCTACACGTCTCAACCACTAAAAGCGCACAACAAGTACAGTGGACTCTCGAATTAAATTCAACAGTCCTAAAAAAAAATTCAACACCCTAGAAATTCCGTAGAAAAACATTAATCAGTAAAATTGAAAAATTTGTTGCACATTTTTCTTTGCAAAAGAAAAAATCGGGACGCAACTTCGCGGTGAAAAAATCGAGGGAAAATGGGGATGAAGGGTTACGAGAGTTGTGACGGTGGTTAAAATTACCAAATGATTTTTCGTTTGAATTTTCACTCGGAGAAATTGAGACCACCGAAGTGCGAGAAAATCGAGACTCGACTGTACACTGAAAAAATTCAGGGGCGGTAATGACGAAGGGTTGGGAGGGTTTACTCTCGTTCGGTGTACACGAGTATCACCCGGAGCATGCACACCGCAGGCACACCTCTTCAGGATGCATAGTTATATCCTACGGAGTTTACAAGCTCTCACACAATGCTCTCCTCGTACTCATCTCAAGGCTATGTCGCCTGGACTATCATTCGAAATGACTATCGCCCGACCGCTCTTGCATAACGATGTTGGAGTAAGCGCGCAGCTATGTGTCGACCAATTTCCCAATGATATTCGGGAAAAACTCAAATTCATTAATTCACGTTTCGGTCTCTAGGTGAAAAGCTTCTTCGCCATTTATTCAAGCTCATGTACATAGGAAAAATATCCAAGTTGTATTTGATCTAGAAAAAATTATTCCATTCAAGAAAATAAACCACATTAATTGGGAATTAGTCGGTTATCGATCGAAATATAATCAATTGGTAAGCGATACTATGTACACCAGTACTAGGAATATTTTCTTCAACATCGTTTCCATGACAACGGCCGCCTACGCTATACTATACAGTATTGTTGTCGTATAACGTTGAAGGCATCCTCTCGGCCTGGGAAAAGCTGAATCCTCGTGGATGTCTACTTTCCGGCCGATTGTCTAATCTTTTGTAGATGTCAAGAACGCGTTCCCGTCGCACGGAAAAATATTTTTATTCCGCTGCCCACGTCACCGTCGGTTATTTTTATTTTTTCCGTTTTTTTTTCTACCACTGCCTGCCGCTCGGTCTACTTCACTTTCTCCCACAGCTTTTTACTCTTTTTTTTTTTTTATCTTTCAAAAGGTGGTCTCTATTTCGAAATTCTTTTGTCAAGCCTCGTCGTGTGCATCTTTTCTGCCATGAATTCGTTGATGCTTCGTCGGAGCGTTTTTATCGCTTTATTTTTTATAGCTTTGTATTCCCACCCTCTGTTGTTGTTGGGAGCCATTAAAATAGAAACATTTTTTTTTGTGTGCGAATGATATTTAGCACGTAATAGAGAAAATATTTTTTCTCAATTTAATAATAATAAACAACATTGTTACTATTTATATGAAAATTCACGATTTCGAATTCTTGTCCTGACTATTGTCATGGGAGTTTTCTTCGTAGAACACGTGACTCCAGGATTCTTTTAACATCGCGCAGAAGATGATCTAGAAGCCGTGCGACATCTCCCGTGTCAGTGACTCACGTTTCTCGTTTTTCATTATTATTCCTCCCTCAATATTCGTCCCGTCCTGTTCTTGTTCCCTTTCTGATCTTCCGCCTTTTCATCTCCATTTCAAGACTTCTTCTTCAATTCTCCACGCGCATCCCAAGCGAAAAATTCCTTGAAGCTGAGATCGGACGTAGGCGAAACTATAGCAAGGAACTTTCGGCTGACCTAGTCCGTTCTTATACTCCGGAACGGCTTTCGTTTGGCTCTAGTCTTAAAAATAGGTTTGCCGAAATACCCTCGCGGCCAAGATAGAATTCATGACTTTTCCTCGATACTTTTCCTTCCGGTCTCTACCCTCTTTATATCGAGTCATCGAGGGTGAAGGTCAATGTGGCGGAAAAGCAATAGTCAAATATCTTATACACGAGGAAGGAAAAAAATCTTTCATCCTCGAGTATAATAAAAAATATGAAAAAGTAATAATCATTTTTTAAGATAAATTTTAAATATCTGTGCAGTTAAATGAGTACAAACATATTTATTTGTATTTTATTTTTTTTAGAAAAAAAATAATAATCTGAAAATTAGTAATTCCACTCGGAGCCTGTTTATCTTCACACAACAGGGAAAGCAACGATGTAATCCAGTTGTCATGTTCGCAAAAAAAAATGGTATTTTTTTTCTGAACTGGCAGTTCGTTTCTGGTGAATCCTCGTCGTCATTTAAGAATTTATGAGGTAGTATTCAACGTGAGAGGATAGGCAAGGGCTTGGCTGGACGAGTTGCCGGGGCGATTTACTACGGGTGCGAGACCGGCCCTCACTCCAGTAATTCATTTTATGCTTGGTGGGATGTATGGCACAGACCCCACGTTATATAAACCACAATAGAGATGTACGCGAGCTGTGGTAGGGACTGCGGAGGGACTGGAGCAGATACGATCGTGTTACACGAACATTTGCTGTTGGAAAAACGAATGCGTATGCGGAGACGAAGGAGAGCCATAGATATAGGATGCAAATCGCTGTAGATCGCTGTGCATGAGCGAGAACTTCTCGATTTACGACTCGGCGATTCCCAATACTCGAGACGCGATTCCACTACCGTCGTTGCTCCGTTTATTCTCCTACCATTGGCACAAGGGGAGTGCGATTGAGCTGCTCAAAGTACTTCAACCCCCAACCTCCGCTCGATTTTTCTCTGATTACGTTATTAGGGCTTAATCCTCATTCCGTATTTCTCTTGGATGCAAGAATTTATAAAATGTTACAAAAATATTTTTTTTCACTCCCTGATATACATTGCGGAACGAGTGGCTGGCATTTTATTGATAAAATTCGACCGCCACGGTTACCATGAAATTTCGCGCGACAATTTCTCGAAAAAAAAATTAAAATGTTTTGTGGATAATCGCTTGTGACGAGCGACCAGCGAAATCCGATACTCGATTTTAATAAAACTGGCTTCAAAAATAAAACGTCTCGAGAATAGGAATGAAATTCGGATAAATCTGACGTTTTGTTTCTAAACAAAAACAAAATTTTTTTATTATGGCATTTTCTTTCTTGGAAAAAAAAAAAAAGATCCGGGAAAATGGAACACGAGTAAATGAAATAAAGTTCTCTGAAAACTAGCACAACTTTTTCTCGAACTAATTAAAAATGTTTCCTTTGATTGCAATAATTAAAATCCACGATCATATCGGAATAACTTTATTCTGTTTCGTCTCCCGTTGCGAGTTACGCAAATTTCAATTCAAATAACATTTTTCTCTTGCGTTACAGCATCAAATGGTTCACTCGGTTAAGAATGTTGAAGTGGAGGGAATATCAGTGAGTAACAAAACGCGTGAAATAAAGAAACGAAAAACTTATAACTCAGTGGCCGGATTTTTTGCTCCAGATATTCCGCTGGGAGTGCTGTGTGCAGCTATTTCTAAAGGGGGCTGAAGGAGAATCGCATGCATCAGTGTCTCTCTTGATCCGGGTGGTTCATCCCCCGAGAAAGAATGTGCCGAGTAAGAAAACATCATGGAAGAGATAACGCTTCGAGGGCTTCACTGTAGAGACAGGGTGCACATATATATATACATATACATATGTATCTATACATAGTGTACAGTAATCCCTAGTGGTACAGTCACTTTCGCGTTTTCTCTTCGTGTTGCATCTGCATGTTTCATCCTTCACTCTCCATACACATGTATGGTGGATGTCGATTTTTATTCCGCTTCTCTGGTGGGATATTTCAAATGCGTGTTCACATTTCGGTGTACGTTTATGTGGCTATTATGCCGCGTAGCCATGAGAAGGAAGGCTCATCTGGATGGATGCTGATGTCTCGTAAACTGCCAAGCCGTGAGCACTGTATCCATTATCTTGGTATCGAGCGTAGGTGAATTTTCAGTACCGATGGAATATCGCGGGTAATTTCGCGGTCCAGTATCGCTCGGACATCAGCTCGGCAAGTAAAATATTTCCATTTTCCGTCGACCAATTTATAAAACAAACAGTGAGAAAGAAACAAAAGAAAAAAAAAAAATGCCGAGCAATCGGGTATTCTTCATAACCGATGCTCCCTCCGGAAGAAAGAAAAACACTATCTCAAACGGTTTTTCCATCATAAAATCGCAGAGAAAACTCCGCGCTCGTCCTATATTAACATTTCCTCGACATCCCAACGGTACGACAAGACCATCGTTCGCCGTATGTGCGACAGTAAAAAAAGGGTCAAGCAAAAGCAACGGGTACTTGCTAAAAGATTCTTGATTTTTGGGAACAATTACCGAGCGATGCCGTTTAACGAAAACATAAAATTTAACCAAAGCATAAACCCCCGTGTGATCATATACGAGAAGCTCGTAGTTACAGTTCGCGCAAAATGTTTCCAATAATGCTCAGTACGATGCAACAGCCACTCAACAAGCACTTGCGGTATAGTGCAGCATAACTCTCACTCCTCGAGCAATATTGAGGTAAGTTCTGCAAGAGGCAAGGGCTTGAGTCTCACGCGATACTCTCAAGAGGGTTTTTTGTTCTTTGTTTTTTTTTTCCTCCGGAAGTACGTTCAGGTGGTCACACTTCGCGTCAAGATCATTGGACCTTAAAAATAATGACCGACTGTATACGAGACGCTTAATTTTCCCTGAAACCGCAATTGGACGTGGGGAACAGACAGTTTTCCGGTATAACTATGTGCGTTATAGCCGCGGAAACCTCGTTGAAGCTTGTGGTAGTTGAATGGCTAACTATCTAAATCGTAGTGTCACTGTCCCCGATGTGCAGCGGTTGCCGGAGGAGTGGAACGAGGAAGGAGGGTTGGAATTATTAACGAGCCACCTAGCTAGCTCGGCATCCCCGTGTCTCGCATTAATATATGAGGCCAATCGTCCTGTGTAATACCCACTCCTCACGCATTCTCGCGGCCGAGCTAATCCCGCTGGTTTGCTGTGTTCTGAAAAGACAAACGCGACCTCGCAGACGGCAGTATTATGTACACATGCCCAAACAAACAAACATACACACACACACACATAGAGGGATATTAAAAAATCCACTTACTCGAGATAAAACATCCTGAGAGAAAATATACTGCTAGTTTGTTAAGAGCTGAACTGTAACGGAGTCGCAGTGGAGCCGGTTAAAGTCTCCAACGACAATTCCAACGGATTATTTCCGCTGGCGGAACTACGACAAGTGGTTGGAAGGCTAGTCTCTACGTTTCAAATATATCTCACGACCACGTGTGTGACATAGGGGAAAAAATGGACATAGGGGGTTAAGATAAGCGTGATCAGGTAAAAATTTGTTGGGTCATGTTGAATAATAGTGAGGTATGTTGAGTTATGTTAACTTATGTCAAGTTATATCGAGTTGTGATTGCGTGACGGCAACTCATGCTAACTCGTGATAACGTAGATTACGCTAGGTTGTTCTCTAGACCTGACCTCTCTGGGCCTGATTATTTAAAATCTTCCTATTGGACAGCTCCCTAGGCTCTAATTATTGCGAGGTGTCCCACATTGATATATGAGGGCGATCGCCCCCTTGTAATTCCCACCCTCCATTCTCTTACGGGGCCAAAGTAATCCCGATGGTTTGCTATCTTCTCGACATTGAAAAGCCACTTACACAAGGTATGATATGGGGGGGGGGGGGGGGGGGGGAAGTACAGTGCTCGTTGTATAAGAGCCGGACTAAAAGGAGCGGGAAAAAGTCCCCAACGATCATTCCGCGGATTATTTCCGGTAGAGAACGGCAGAGAACTACGGCAAGTGGTTGAACGAATGGTACGTATATGTACATACACATGTAATACATAGAAATAGTCCGATTGCGAACGGTGAAGCTGACCGAGTCAGCAGAGTGTATGCTGCAAAATACTCAACGCATAATGGGTCACGTAGGTCAGCTTCATTGTGAGGTACTGCGCGGAATGCTTCAGCTTCCTACAGCAAGTAGTAGAAACGAAGTTCGTGCCGGCACCGCACTCCGGTACAATTGTTGTCTCTCGAGCATGTAATGCGCTCTGCCGTCTTCATCTCTGTCCTTTCATTCTGTATTTCTCTCATCCCCCCAGCGATATTACTGTATGCCGGTGTATCTTAAGTTCTCTCTCATACAGCAGATACCCCGACTTTCTCAGACCGTCATGGACTATAAGTTTTATAGGTGTGAGTGTGAGTGTGTTTATACGTACATGTGGATGTTGAAGGTGTCTTTGGACCTATCTCGTTTTCTCCTCTCTTATCTCTGGAAGCAGCACGGAATCTTCAGACCCCTAGCTCTTCTTCGAAGGAAGGGTTGCCCTTGTGTCTGTACTGCTTACGGCTCTCTGCACTAGTTCTGCACAGCGAATGCTTTACGCACGCGATGCGGGAGCCTGCAGACCACCGAAGCGTAACGAAATCTCACTTGGTAAATTGGGGTTGCTCTGTAGACGAGATCTACCGAAATACCAGAGACATGGTCTACGTATTGCGGGGCTGATTAAATATTTTTCAAAATTTACAACTCGCTTTTTATCAAAGCAACCTGTTTTCTTATTTAGTCATCACATACGAAGCGTGTAAAAAGTGAAAGTATCGTAATTTTGAAAAAATGTTATGAACCGCTTTTCGTTCGATTATAAATATTTTCTGTTCACATTAATTGCAAATATGTATCCAGAAAAAAATGATCCGTTGACTTTTTTCATGAAATTTTTTGTCCTATTTTCACTTCTTCAAGAGTATCACGGGAATGAATATTTTACCTGTGTATAAAGTAGTAAAGTGACTGTAGGGTTTGTGAGAAACAAAATTAACGTGCCCCTCGTGGTAAATCCCAGTCGTAAACCGTTCGGGGTGCAATTTAATTCAATTGACGTCTACAAAATTCATGATAAATCGCGCGAGCTTTAGTGAAAATTCTGTTCGGTGCACAAAGACGACGTTGCGTCACCCTCATCGAGCCCTTCGGAATATCGTGTCTATTCTGCTTGACTTTGATGTGTTCCGAACTATGGGTGTAGGGTTTCCAAGGTCCGTTTTACGACACGCGAGGTATCTCAGCATTCTCCTTTACCAGGGCTAAGGGCCAGGGCTCGATGTGACCGGTAAAGGGCGTAAGAGAATTGAGAGGATTGGAAATAGGGGCCACGGGTTATCGGACCTTCGCTACAGTCCCCCTTTGATGGAAGGTAGGGTCCAAGATCAGAGCAAACGTTCCGACCATTTCGCGGTTTTGCCCATACCCGATCAATTTTTTGTTAGAGAGGGTTTCGCAATTTCGACGCAGAGTGAACGCAACTACCGATCCACAATATACACGTTTGTCATGAACATTCCGTTCACCGTGTAGCTTTAATAGAATTAGACTTCACCATGAATTTTTCACCACTGTTGAAAAAAAATTGTCAACATGTTTAATAAAACATTTGTAGGTAGACTATTTGTGGCAGACCATTCCTGTCAACCCTATGAAGTTGTTAAAGCTCTCGGATCGCTGAAATCTGATCCAGATCCGTTTTCGGAAAAACGCGATACGTCGAGCTCTATTTTTCAAAAATTCCTTTTATTCCAACAGCAGATATTCCGGAAAGAGGAAACAGAACAGCTCGATTTGAATGGAAGTAAACGTTATTGCCGATGTATCGAAACAATCTATCGGATCCCGAAAAAGTTGCAAGGTTTCTGTGACATTAAAAAAAAAAAAAAAAATTCTCTGTAGAACCATGTAAACTCGGCGAATTGATAGACAATGATGGTAGAGGTGAGCCACACAGATTCCGCTTTACACGCTTGCTGCAGGTTACAATACTTGAACGGCGTGCTGTTCAGGCAATAACGTTCGAATGCTCATAACGGCCGATGCTCGTTTGTTCCCAGAGCACATACACCCACACACACACATACACGCATGTGGATATACATACAAGCGAACGCTGGCCGTTATGAGCATGCGAACGTTATTGCCTGAACGGCACACCCTTCAGGTATTCTAACCTGCAGTGACCCTGTCAAGCGGAATCTGCATGTATGAATGTATATAGTATATAGTTATATGTATATCTCCAGTTGCTTTATACAATATATAGTGTACATCGTTGCACTACTGTGACGGTCGAAGGTTCCTCGCCCGCCTCGCCAGGCCACCGTTTTCCTAATGCGCGAATCCTATTTGCATTTCGAGTATACACCGCTCAATCCTTTCGACGCACTCAGGAATATCGACGAAGCTCCCAGTCGTTTCGACTGCGAGAATATCTATCGACGGACAGAGAAATAAAAGGTAATATTGGAAAGTCAATATATATATTTTTGGTATTGCACGTACGTTTCATCAAATTGTGGTTTTTCAATGTTTCCTGTCCGTCTCGCTGCTTCCGTATCGATGGTACGAATGAAAATGAACTGCTTCGAAACAAAAGCAAATAAGTCTTCGGTTGAATATGGCACCTGTGTTGAGCCTCCTCCCGTTTTTATGGGCTTTTCGAAATTTCATCGTCTGACAAACGATCACGAGGTTTTTATTTTTATCGCTGGCCACGGAGCTGACACCATTTTTTTCAACCTGTTTTTTATTTTATATTTTTAATCAATACATCATTCGGTTCTTCGTTACATGGTGTAAATGCGTTGAGAGATCCGGACTTTGTATGTTATACAGGATGAAGAAAAATTGGGCCGATTTAGCCAGAGTCCATTTTACGAGCACGTAATTCGCGTCACGGTCGAACGAGCAAACCCATTATTACTTGACAAGAAGTTTTTGCGATCTTGTACGTGAAGGACGTTGCCACTTTTGTTGCACTATGTATTTCTGA
Organism: Clistopyga incitator; assembly: GCA_947507545.1. Taxonomy (NCBI): domain Eukaryota; kingdom Metazoa; phylum Arthropoda; class Insecta; order Hymenoptera; family Ichneumonidae; genus Clistopyga; species Clistopyga incitator. Next base: position 14,131,732 of record OX382176.1, read on the forward strand.
GCTGTCCCAGTCTATTTGCATAATATCGGAGTCTTCTTCGATGTCGAAAATTCTGTCGAAGTATCGACAGATATGATGAACAATTGTCTGGTGACGCTGCGAATCAAGGAATCGGAGAGGATTCTTTATTACGTAGAAAGTACTTGAGAAAGCATCATTTAGTTCGATCTATTGGGAATTGTCATTTTGGTGGTTTTCTCATGAATAATCTACCACAAATCGTCTACCATGAAAGAACCGAAAAATGTTCGATCAAAAATACTTAACATATTTATTGTAGTTCGGTGATGATTCTTCGTAATTTTTTTCATCGACAGTAACATAAAATAATGTGAAATAATTGATTTTCGGAAATGATGTTTGCAGGTTCAATTGTGAATAAGCCTGTAGAAAGCCATCGGGTAATCAGCGTCTGTTTCACCGGTGATGAATAGTTGGCGTTTGTGGGCGACAGCTCTTACGAAATTGCCTGTAAATACAGTACACTTAAGCGGGAGCGGGGCAAGAGTTAAAGGCAAAGCTGCGATGTTTAATGAGTCGCATTTTAGAGGGCCAACAGCTTCGTACCGCAACGACGATAAAGACGATATACAAAAGGTCTATTGTTGGTGCTCGGATCCATGGGGAGATTTGATAACCCATTCGGAAGTATAGTATCGAGGCATGAAAAGCACGTGACGGCAGAACGCTGGGCCTATAAAATAACGCTGAAAATTATAAACACTGGCAACAATGGTGATGCGACCAATGAGCGAGTGTGATCAATTTCATCGCACATACATGCTACACATTGTGCGTACATTCATTGTTCCATCCTGCTCGCAACTGCACTAGTCGAAAAAGTAACCATTTATCTCAACTGTCGTGTTTCGCCCATGTAGCATTTAAAAAAAGATATAAACTCACACGATTTTAATGACTTTAGCGATATCGATGAATTCCAGTATGGCAAAAATGTTAGTTACCGCTGCACCTGCGCACGAAATTGCACCTTGATCATTCGACTCGTTTTCGAATTAAATCTCTAATTACGCATTAAATTTTAGACATTTTTTTTTTTTTTTTTTTTCGAGAACAAAGCTCCGCGAAATAGGGAAAATGATAGGCAGGCTCACTCTTATTTCGCAGCAATACTAATAGCACTGCAATACAGAGAGTTTTTTTTTCTGTCCAAACTTTGCCGGAACAAACTTTACCGTCATGGGCGACCAAATTGCCCTTTTAGCGAAAAACCCCGTGGTAATTAAAGCCATCAGTTGGCGTTTTTACGTCTGCCCAGTGCTTCCCTTCACGTAGCAGTACATTTAGTCGCTCTCGCTAGCTTCATGGGCATCCATTCGAGGCGAAAAGCAAGATCCAGCTTCTACCCATTTTGCATCGAGAGCCCATTCCACTTCCGGCACAGCGAGCTCCTCTGGTCACAGGCCAAAGCCGTGAAATTTTATATGACGGAACGTTGGAATAAATATATTATACCGAAAAGAATGAGGAAAGTGCTGGCGAAGCTCGTCTCGGTTTCCCTGGAACGTTTTGCGTCGCGTTTTTTCCTTTTCCTCGACAATCCTGGAACTCGCCTTTCCAAAGGCCCGTGTACCAACTCTCACGAATAGTTGAGGATCGCAACGTGAACTCTGCCGCGGAATATATATTGCTTTGCGTTGCTACGAAGTAGGCGGAAGCTTTCCCACAGCAAAAAGGAGAACATGCTCGTTCCTCCGTGACGGGTTAGCCTCGCTATCCCCGCGCGATTGCTCGAATTAATAAAACTGGAAAGGAGCAAACGAAAAGAGGAGCCACGGGAGAAAATATCGCGCGGTCAACCAAACGAATTCGTTACGTCGATCTCTTCCCGGTAAGATGTATCGGTGTGTCTATACGTTGGGCCCTGAAAGCCTCGAGAGGAGAAAATTCTCGAGTGCCCGGTTCAAAAGACTGACCCGCTGATACCACCGGAGAGCATCTTTCAAACGTTATTACCTGCCGGGCCCTCCGGCACACTCTGCGCTGCTTCATTCTACGCCGAGAATCGTCTATAACCGTCAAAGCGTGTTATTATTCCCAGCCATTAACCTTCGCGCAGCGACGTTTCCACTACGAGTATCAATCGCTTTGCACTCGTTCCTCACTCAAGTACAGCAACTATTGTCCTGCTTCCACTTCTATCTACGCCCTTTGATGAACATAGAAATTTTCGGACTCATCCTACAAAGCATCGTAATTGTATTGCAGGCTGAAAGCTGTGCAATTGCTTTTCATTATTTGCCATTCTTCTCCACGAGAGAATAATTCATAGCTCAGCGTTAATTAAATCATGTTCAATGTCCCGTAACTCGTGAAACAATGGTATGAATTATTCAATTGTTTTTTTTTTTTGTTTTTTTTTTTTTTTTCCCGTGTGATTATGACTATTTTCGATGAAAGCGATAGCACATAAAAGACCAGCACTTGCAGCTGAGAAATCCTGTGTTTTTATTTTTTCAAAGGCTAATGACTTCAGAAATTATTTGTTGGATTCTGGCAAGTACCAAGGGAAAAGCTTCTTTGAGCGATGCCATTGCATTCTTTACACGTCCAGAATTCTTCATCTGCCTTCATTACGTAAATATTCAACGAACCTGTCCGAATGTGAGTAGTGGTCTTCATTTTAGCTATTCTGTAAATCTCGGAAGCCTAGGTGCACCGCCACCCTGAAGGGGAATCTTGTTTCTCCCCATCTCACATTTTATTCCTCTCAGTTTGTTCTTCTTCGGTTATTTCTTTGGTATTCCCTTCGGTACACCCGTGGGAGGACCGGGAATAAAGTAATGGCGCGGAAAGACGTGTGCGTGATTTTGATTAGAGCATTCTGGGAGGTAAGGGAAGGTGGTGGAAGTGGCAAAGTAAAGGTCGAGTGGATGGTACGACGAAGAGCGAGTTGAGTAGTTGTCGCTTTGGAATTCATGTTGAATAATTTTCGAATTCTCTTCTGCTCGCTGTGCTCGTCTCATAACTGACTCCAGTCGACAGTTCATTCTTCTTCCTAACGCATACATTTTCGCGAATCTTTTCGCATAACGGATGACGCTGTCGACGAGGCGGATCTCGCTTCATTTTACCTTCCATCGAAAGCTGCAAATGGCATTCCCTTTTTTTGTCCAACTTTTAATCGGATTACCAATTGTCAGGAGATGCCAACTTGGGGGGGCCTGAGGGGTTCGCAGTAGTGAACGCGCCCAATCCCCTATTGGGTCAGACTTGAATCGGAACTAGTATTTTAGAATTCTAGAAAAAAAATATTCTAGAAAAAATATTTTAAAAAAAGTACATTGCAGGCTTTTGAGTGATTGACGTTTTTAGTTATTGAGTACAAAACAATTGATAAATACATGAAAAAATTGTTACCGATTTTTATTTATCGCGTATTCGCATCGACGGTTACTTTGACATACATTTGCGAACATGAGGAAAACCGGGTTTTGTCGATGCAGTGAAAAATTACGTCAAAGCGAAAATTTTTTCATACAACGTAGCTTCCACGAGGAGGTTTTTTTAGTTGTTACGTCCCGAGCTAACGAGCTGAGGTTTATTAACGTTGTTATAATTACGCAGAAAACGCGTTTGCTTTATTACTGTTTGTTTAAAAATTACACTTGTCAAAATTTCCTTCGTACGTTGTAATTATTGGAACTCTAAACGTACTAGCTCATATGCGCGCTCCACGGGCTTTCTCATTTGCTATGATATTATTTTATTACATTTTTTGCATCTGAATATTTTTCTCTAAAACGAATTATTGTTGATTTAGACAGGGTTTTATAACAAATTTAATTATTTCCCGTATCTCCAGAATATAATTTGTTCATCCTGTAGCCTAAAATTTGTTCCCGAGAACTGTCAAAATACAATAACTCGATTGAAAGTGCTCGTTCGTTAGCACCTCGGCAACCCGACAGTCAATCGGAGAACGAATAAATCGACAACAATACTTGTATCGAAAATGCGAGATATTTTACCCACTGATTTTTTAAAGTAGGAACATTAATTTGCCACTTGATAATAATTCAATGCTAATTCTTATATCGAGATTGCTGTATTATCCTTAACTAAACCTCACATAAACTGTTGACGTTGGTTCTGTCAGTTGTTGTTCATCAAACATCCTAATAGTGCGTAACCACCAGCTTTCAGTCTCCGAGATTGCTTCCTGATTCCCTTTATGATAGCTTCACTACGACTGGAGTACAGGACGCATCAAAATTTATATTCACAATTTCATTATCGATATGCTGTACCTCAGAAGTGAATGTAATCATAAACCAATATGAAGAGAGCAAAAAGGGCCAAATGAAGTGAAATTTCGTTAACAAACTTGATTACCAAAATAACATTCCCCTTATGAAAATATTTCAATTTTCATGCTTTCCCAGTGGCAACTTGTTATCAAAGTAAATACTTTCTTATCTGCAATTGCAGGGCTATTTAATTTCCATGATTTATTAGCAACTCAATCGCACATTGAATAAAATTACCTCAACACCATCAATTTTCGGATCTCCCTGTATGAATTGCTATCGGTGTATTCAAACGTACATGTTTCCGAGCCCTAACTCATATATGCGCTGATGGGTATGTACCAGTTCAGAGTCCCCGGGAGTAATTCACCTCGACATTGCAGCATCATACAGACAGAGAGGCATAGCCGGTAGAGCAGGTAACAAATGATGAGTAGTTCTAATCAACGTTAGCGCTCATTGCGATGCATCTCGCAGTGTAGACGTACGGTGAGCTGTTGGATATCAGAGTGTGTTAGGAACTGCGCAAGGAAGTGTCGACGTTGCCATCGTCGCTCGTATCCCTGGAGTCACTGTGCTATTGTACATATACGTGGCTTGGTGTCGAAACTCTGCTTCATCTTCCCTGCAGGCCTGTCGCCGCAATCGTCTCCCATATGCACATAGTGTTTGCCGAAGAACACAGGTCCCAGAGGGCGCTCGGTGCACATGTCGTCTCTGGTCGCTTCTGGGGTAAAGGATAGTTTAATTGTGTTGTTTCTGTCCGGGTAAGAAGGAAAGGGGGGACTGCGAACGTTTGTGAGACGCATGCACCTTCAGTAACACAGCACATTCTGCCGGTTACGTTCGCAATTTTGGGGCTTTGTGTATGGCACAATGCGGCACAGAGTGTGTTGGTCCATGTGGAGTATGTCTGGCATATAAGATCCGGTATATTTGCTAGGAAATTACGTCGAGCCGAATTATTGGGGCTTCGAGATGCTTCCTACGTTACTCTGTCATCACTACATGCCACATTAGAGCGAAATCTTGCCAAAGATCGCGTCATCCGAAGGCAGGAACTGTCGGGAGAGCGTCTAACACCTCGGGATTTTGGCTTCCTTAAGGAAACTGGGCGACGCCGGTTGACGTGCTGTATAGAAAATGTAGACGACGACGACGACGACGACGACGACGATGTTATCCTCCCTCGTCTCCGGCAAAGGTATGACGTAGAACTAAGAGTGTCGACTGCTTAAGTGACTGCGCTGAGGTGGAAAACGCTCGAATGAGGTTAAGTCTCGACGCGTTGCGCTGAGATCTCTTAAAATGCGTTGGGAAACTCTGGCAAAGTTGAGTTAAGAGGGTTGATGAAATATCACGAATTGGAAAGATATCGGACGGTGTTCTATGAGCATTACCTGCGCAAATTTCGGGTCTTCAGGAATTTCGTTTTTTTGGACGTAAAATAAGTGGAGGCCTTAATTAGAATTTGGTTGAGGTATCGTGTATGCTAAAAGAAGAGGGTGCTAAAAATTAGTTGCTTATCGGCTGATGACGCCAGTACCTTAACTTCCGGTGACCTCTCATCGATTTTTCAGGCTTTCACTTGTCCTATATCCATCCTATCGTCTACTTCATGAATAAGATAAATACCGATGTCAAGTGCATTTCTATAAACAGAAAACGCGTTTTAAGGTCTTGACCCTTCACCCGCCGTGATATTAGCTGCATTGGAGGAACAACTTTTTTTCACAGACCTTCAATGTTGACCCAGAAACTTCCGGTCGAATTCTCCAAGCATTTGATAAACAGTGACTCCTCTATTTTTATATATTTATTTTAAAAATCTATTCTACTTGAATGTGCGAATTTGAAAAATTAATGTTTTCAAACCATCTTCCATCGGAACATATGACCGACTACGACGAGATCATTTTTTCTTCACCGATACTTCACATCTGAAGAATTAATAAAGTTGCAATTGAAACTCGGAGCACATACTCTTCCGCATACTCAAAATTCTACCGTGGGCAATCCCGAGGAAAATTTCTCCCGGAATGGAAATGGGATGCGAACATTGGAATGTCCCGGCTCGCATTTTTCGTAGTCCCAAAGGAGCGTGCATTGCGTTTCCTATCCATATATATAACGTATATACGTCCAGCAGTAACAAAAGGTGTGAGAATTTCCGGGAGAAAGAGTTTCCAGTGAAATTCCCCAACTACGGGGGAAAGTTGCAAGACAAGCGCAAGAGCCCCCTCCCCCGCCCCTGCTTTCACCGCCGCGCCCCACAGGAGGGGTTGAGAGGGTGTTGGGGCTATAACGCTCCGGTGACATACGCTTGCAACATTACCCCTGCTACAATTGGCAATATTAGAGAGCCAACGTGCCTTTCTCTCTCGCCTCAAGCTCCTTTTCTCGTTATATTGCTGGAGACCCGATGGAATTTCATGTTTCGCTCCAAAGGACCGGGGCAAACTGTTAAATATCCTCGAAGCTCCTACAGCACCATTATGTGTATATATACATATACATATATATATATGTCTCTACACGGTACCTACTGTTATATTCCCGTCGCAGCCGTTCGTGCAGCCACCAAACGAGTTTTACTTTTATTTTACTTGCTTTATTTGCTTTACCGCCTTGCTTTTCATTTCGATCGCGATCTCGCGCTCGACTCGCCCGTTATAAGTTTTAATAATATCCTCATTCGCTGTAAGATATTCCATCGGGACGCTTCGCACCGAGAAAAAACTCATCTAGCACTTTCCGTGTGTACATTGAGGTTCGATTCATTTTTCCCTCTTTTTTTTTTTTTTCTTTTTTGCCTAACCTGACAGCATCGATGCTGCGAGTAGTTTACTAATTTTATGCAGATTGGCGCGTATCTGTCAACGGGAACGTGACCACACATCGGATTCGTGACCGGAAGTTCACTATGGGTATCAGTTATCCAGACGTGAAGCGCAGATTCGCCTATAGTTCGTCTTTTCTATCGGATACGCCTGGGGCTCTAAGCTTTGAGGCCAGTAAAGCCATCGGTCATACACTTTTTACTATGTAATATTGGGCGGCTTGTACTTTGGTTACGTAGTATGTACCGAACGTGATCGATACCTCACGAGGGAATACGATACTTACAAAATAATATTAAACACTTTTTCGGCTTCACCTACGAGCAAAGTTCTATTCATTCCATTACGTTTAATCGGAAGGAAATACATTTTTTTAAATTCCCATAAGTTATTGTCTTTAGAGATGTTATTTATGAAACCGTTCATAACAATGCGGTTTATTAGTATTACTATTATATTTTTGAAATTATCGATAAAAGATTCAGGAAAAAAATCGTGTTCAACGGTCATCAGGCAATAAAATGCCATTGTATTTTTCTGATTTTTGGATGACCGAGCTTTAAGACTGCACACGAAGAAATATTATGAATAGTTAAGTTGTATTGTTTAATCCAAAGTCCACTGTAGTGCGGATTTATCTATCGTGTTTCTCGAGTTTTGATAAGCAATGCGATCCGACCGATTGTAAATATTGTGAGTTATCCAAGAGTGAAAAATTTATGGAACAACATATCTATCGGCAATAGGATCAGCCGGAGAATTGTGTGGTCATGGGAAAATTCTTTCATGAAAGATCAGAGGGGAAAAAGGGATAAAGCGCGGCAGCGAGTGATGGGCGGGCTTGAAGCCCGCCTGGAAAAACCGATGAGAATTGCACGGCTCGCTGCAGATTCGGCATAATTTTGTTGATACTCATTTCGATTTTCACTCGTGTACGTATATGGAATACGAGGATTTTTGACGTTGAGAATGTGATCCTTAGATTCGAGTGGTGTAGCAAGAGCTTAAGCCTTATTAACGCAATTGACTTTGGTGTGTTGCAGCTGAGACAGTAAACAGTGGTGTGAGCGAGTGGAGGATCCGTAGCTGTGGTCAGACGGGTGTCACAGCCGGTCTTTCTTCAGGCGTTTCAAGCGTGTTTATTCACATTCACCGCAGGCGTATTTTCTTCCCTCGGTTCGCGTGGCAACCCTTTCGCTAAATCCAAAAGCAAGATCGTTGTCAGCGCCATTAACACACAGAGGCGTCGTCGAGAGGAAAAACCTTTCCTCGGCACACTTCGCCTTAATTAATTGTCCTTCTCAGCTGCGCGGAGAGACAGTTAGAACGACACCAAGCGGAAAAGGGTGAGGACGTGGGTGTGAGCGAATCAGCGTTCCGAAGTCTCCCCGTACAGGCTCTTTAACGGTGGGATCTGCTTTAAAGGATTTCAAGCTAGCTCAGTGAATAAGGAGACGTTGTCAGCGTTCACGGAGAGCCTCCCACACGCTCAATGATAAATCTCGTGTCGTTATTCATCTCCAAAAATAGTCAGGCCTCGAAAGTTAGTGAAATTTCAACACTACAGTAGTACCCCACGTAAGTTAAGTTTACCATAGTGAATTCCCTTGTCCCTCGTAACATTTATGTCCGACAATGACGTCAAACCATGTCGAAAGTTCTGCACACTTGGCAAGATGAGATAAGTTGTTAGGAATACTGGCGTGCGAAACTCTGCCGGTAGAGAGATTCTATTTCGCTCTAGTGGTATGATGCCCTCTGGCACGTCATCCTCGTCATAAATTTCGAATTCCATCCGACCCATCGCGCGTTGTTACGATTATTCGAAACTAGTGAAATGTGCAAACAGTGATTATTAACTGGCGGTCATTGCTTCTACGATATCGAGTCAAGTTCAAATTCTCCAAGTGCACTTAATGGAAGCCCAGAGTTTCCAATGTTGCTCTAATACGTCTGTAGCAAGGCTTAAGTATTAAGAATATTCAATTATTCACAAAATCAACAATTCCACTGAAATTATCGCAAATCATATCATTTCCCCAATTACACAAAAACGCCCCTGCTAATTGATTATTGTCATCAACGGTTGGTAGGACTACCGAAAATCTTGGTAATTACGTAAACCGACATCCATATTTTTCAAATTATCTTCCTTGGTCCTAAACTTGGACTCTCCTTGCACTTTTGAGTGGAAGGGCTACTCGCTTGCAGACCCTATTTACCTTGGAAAGCACAGGCCGATCGTTTCAAGAGGATAGAGCAGATGCTTATCAGCGTTATTCACACGCGGTGCCCGGTACCCGCGTCCTTTACGGTACCGGGCTATATGAATATAATGAGAATACCTCAGAGCTAGTTGGACTACGGACCGGAGGACAGGAGCAGGAGGTGCTGCTGGTTGGTGGGGTTGCCCAGAGGTTGCGCGGTGTGTCATGAAGGTGGCATTGGGGGCTGGCGAGTATGGGAGATAGCCAAATGGGCTTTGGCGGTATAACTCGGTGGCCCACAGAAGCAGTTAGGAACATGTGCCCCCGTGCCCCAGACCAGCATGAATATATACATATATATACTATATTTTGTGCGCTCTCCCTCTCTCTCTGTGGCTTCACCACCCCGGTATATTCAGAGAGGGTAGGAAAGGGGGAAAGAGAGAGGCTCACTCGCCCTTTCGACTAACGCTCTCCAACACACCATCGTCACATCCAAGCTTAGTATCTTCGCTGGTTAACCATATATATATATGCATATATGTGTGCTTTGACACAGGCAACGTTGCTTTGGATGTACTATACCACGCCCACTTGATTCCACAACTACTATCAGGTCACCGGTATCATCAACACCCGTAGCATGAAATCACACACACAAATAGAAACCCTGATTCGGGATGACAAGGGGGAAGCAACAGAGGCTTGCATATTTTATAATTAAATGCTCTTCGAGTCTCTTGATACAATGTTCGTCAGCCGCCGATTTATCACGTCGGATTAACTTCTATGAATAGCCAAGGGTGAAATTCCAAGTGTGTTAGAAAAAGGTCCAATGACTTTAACGACACAAAGCCTCCAATAATGGGGCTGTTATTTACTTCATAAATTAAATCGCGAAATTGGAACTAGTTTTTGGAACGTATGTCACTTCGCAGTCTCGACGATACGTCGCCCGGTGGCTTGTCTACGCAAACAGCACATCGTGCGAACGAGAAACATAGAGATCTCGATATAGTTTTACACCCTTGGTAGCGGCGTGGGGAGGTTCAGCGAGTACACGCTTGCCATCCTCAGTGACCCCGAGCCCGCGAGATAGTCACGGGAAGTCATTAGTCTCAGCCCGCAGCGAACTCCGCGTGCGATGAACGAAAAGCTCGAGAGTGAGAGCAACGTAAAGTTCCCTTACCAGTCATAAGAAACTTTGGTTTATCTTTCGACGACAGGAGCCCAAGTATAGAGCTTCGACTATATCTCGATGGAGGACAACGCGAGAGCTTCGCTACACTGAAATCCTAACGCCAATTCAGGCGTTCCATCTCACTCGGTCTCTTCCCAAAGAAGAAGGAAGTACAAGAAGATAGGAAGAGAGGCATAACTCATATCCTCCACCACATTCGCCTCACTTAATTGAAGTTCCACGCGTTCAATTCTAAACTTGTCTTCCGCGCCACTTGCGCTATTTAATATACTTGTCATCGTTTTATTGATACTCAGGATATTGTAATCCGACGGTATTGTTGTAACATTTCCGGCAAAATAACTCGCTGTATGCTTCATCTAAACTTCGTGGAAAATTTTGACCCGGGGAAATTGATTGGCCGAAGGTAGGAGATCGGATTCTCGATCCTGTCGGTCGCCCAGGACGAAAATTAATCTTCCGACGGTGAAGGGTCTTGGGAGCTGAGAAAAAAAAAGTCATCAACGATCGGTATTTTTGTAAAACCAAATGATGAAAAAATGGCAGGAGAAGAAAATTTTGTAAATAAAATTTCAACGTGTTCTTGCGTTTTTGCATAGCGGAATAAAAACTTGGCCGGTATTTGTAATTGGAATTGCTTGTTATTTGTTTTAGAATTTTTAAGTTTGAACGAAAGAGAACGGGGTTGAAAAATAGACATTTTAAAGCGAGAGCTAAAAATCAATCTTTCTCTTGTTCAATAAAAGTTAGTAGTCGTTTATCATACGGAATTCATTTCGTAATGAATTTCATACGGGGACCTCTTTTTTGGCAACATACGACGGAATTCAATCGCCCAGCCATTTTTCTGGTTCAATTTTCGCGATTATTCTTTCCTTGCTACAGATTTTTATCCGCATGATTTTCATGCTGCAGTATTTCGTCGTAATGTTTTCTTTGCGGTCTTTTGTCATCTTCGATATCTTTTTCATTTTCCGTTGTGAAATTTTCGCCTAATGGATTTTTCGAGTTCATTTCATTGTCTCTCTCAGTAATTACAAGAATTTGGAGAAAAAAGGCAGCGCTCACGTTTTTCACCGCGTTCAGCACCGCTAATTGAAGTGGCACGCGGTCAAAGTATTGAACCGGTATTCTTTGCCAGTTCCGGAATCTAATTTCCGTCTCATCTTTTTGCCACTACAGCGGATGTTCACTGCAACAGAAATGTTGTAACGCCAGTAGAATAAGATTTTAAGACCACCATAAGGCCTTTGACCAATCTAACTGGGTATGCTTGGCTAATCTTCGTGGAAAATCTTGACCTAAGAAAATGGACTAGGAGCAATGGGAGGTCAGGTTTTCGACCCTCCTTCAGGCTGGGCCAGCAGAAGTTAAAGATGTTCAACGAATTCCTTTCTGAGACTCGAATCTCTCGCTTTCCTTCCTCGCTCCACAGCCAGAGCCAACTGATTGGTGCCCCAAATGAGATTTTCTACTTTATCCCCTCAAGCCCACCGCTCCTTCGGATGGCGAGGTTTTCCCGCAGCGACCAACATTTCCACGAAACTTCGTTCATCCGACCTACCGCATCGACAATTCGCTGAAGAAAATATCGCCCCCGGTTAAACCGTTTCATTAACCTATTTTCCGAATATCCTAACCGCGACATTACACTGTAGAATTTTCTTTTCTGTCACGAGCAAAAAGCGCCAGTTTTGTTTGCTATTTAAAACGCAATGTATGTCAAGTGTAATAAAGTAAAGCTTCAAATGGAAATCGTTCAAAGATTTCCTAAATTATTACAATTGTTTTCGTTGGTCTCGGCAGGTTTACATTATTTCGAACCATCATTAGATATTAATTAGATATTAGATATAAATCGTGCGTGATGAGATAGCAACTCTGGAAAAAAAAATGTCGGATGATTTTCTGCTTAATAAGTTTCACGGTGAAGAGGGTGGGGTCGTTGTGGGGAAGAGTTCATGTGGGTTTACTAACGCTTGCTTCACAAATGATTTAATTTCCTATTGTGCAAGAGTGAATATCGCTACAGAAAAAAAATTCCTCGCCATTATCCAGATCCATCTCCACTTCGGCATATTTACACGGAGTATTCTCCATTTTTTTGTTTGCTTCATGTTTTTATGATCCTATCTTCGTCGGAAATGTTGTATGCATTGTTCAGTGGCTACCCTCAGTCCATGTTTATTTTGCTTCCCACAAATTGCGGTATATGAGAAAAATCATGATAATGGTTAGAGACTGAAAAATAGTACGGTTGTTCCCTTTTTGTGATGCAGAGCATTGCATTGTCCAATGAAAAAATATTATACCTCATTCCGAAGATAAACAATCGAGTGTGATTTCGCTCACAAAATATTTAAATTCATTGTGAACAAAGATTTTTTCTTAATTATGTTTGTAATGACAAAATCGTTAGAACATTTATTTCCGGATAATAGTAAGTTGGGATTTCAAAAAAATTTAAACAGCACTTGAAATACGTTTTTTTTTTTTCATCGAAACTATTCCCTCTTTCTTCATAAGTGCATTGAAGTACAAAAAATCTGTGGAAATGACGACTCAAAAGAAGTATAACTTTAAGTAGTAGATGCGCTTATGTTCAAAGGAAGATAACCACGGAATTCTCGCCGAGGTTTCAGCAAACTCGTAAAGCAGTTTATTGACCTCACCATTCATTTAAGAGTACTGCCGACAAAAGCTCTCACCAAGCATTACACAATACAGACTCACGCGACTTACGCCAACAATATAAACTACTTAACTGTTATTCCGGTCTTGTGCAGTTAGTATAAATACAAAGTTTTAGCTGTGGCTACGTACGAATTCTATTGTCCAACGTAGATTCTAATGAAATTATTATCGTTACCTTTTCCTTCGCCGAGTTCCTTGGCCCTGAGCGCGAAGCTCCCTGAGGAACACACGACACACCAAAATGCCAAAAGCCACATGGTCCCTTTTATAATCACAGTAAAATGCTCACTTTTGTCCACAATATTTATAAACACGGTTATGGATAAAAGCTTAAAGCCTGTTCTTTTAAATATGCCTGTCCTCTCAAACACCAGAATTATCCACGAAAAAGTTTCATTCACTGTAGTATGTTATTTATAGCTGAAAAATATATTTAGTTGCACATTCACCACGAATAAAAAAAGTTTAATCCTGGAGTTGTATTTATTCAATTTATTTTGGTGTTTCAATGAAGCGTTAATTCGTTTGTCAATTTTTATATGTTCATAATTAATCGATAAAATGGTGAATTAATTATCGAGTGCAATGGCAAAGCTCCACTTCTTTTTTTTTCCCCTTGTCTGATTTTTAATTTCCAGGCTATGCACTCTGTTCTTCCTATACATGAAAAATAAACATGACTTTCAATTAATCTATCGAGGAGATATATATATATATATATTTTTTTTTTTAACGTTCGAACGTTTGAGCTCAAACACTCAATATTCTTCTATCGTATTGGAATCGTTACGCACACTAATGAATCACGTGCCTGAAGCTCGGAAATACAAATTTCATCGGTCAAGATATAAATCCGTGTAAGCTGACTATTTTTAGGATTAACCCCGACGTGGAGGCTCAGTGTGACACTATTTATAAAAATATCGCCCTCTTGTCAGCCCGTCCATCGAACGACTCGTTCCACGCGTCCATCAGCATCCATCCACTTTTCGTTAGCAGAGCAATTTTCGTTAGTCGTTAAAAAAATATACTTTCCATAAATTGAAGACGAAAAAATTAAAAAACGCGAAAAAGTGCTTTTGCACCCGGATTTTTTAAAAGTTTACCGAAGACTTGAATAATGTGTGCGATTTCCGCGTAGATAGCGTTTTTTAATCTCGTATCGTACACAAAAGTTGATGACCTACAGTGTAGTTTTTTATGCAGTTGCGAACCTTGCTACTGAAAATTACAATCTGAGCGTATTTAAATTGACGACTTGATTGGGCGTAAATAAATGTAGTTAATTTTCAGCTTTACAGCTAATACTTTGCACCGCGGAGATAAAAAAGATTTAAATTGAATTAGCAACTTTGCTTGAAGACTAACAAACCTGTTTTTATGAGCTACCCTTTGCACCGATAAAAAACGCTTCGTCGCAGAATATATTTTACTATGATCGAAGAAAAAAACTGGCAAGATTTATTGGATCAAGATTCTACGATGGAACTTCTTTACTCAACGACAATTCTATTCCGTGCACAGGCGAAATTGAACAATTTATCACAAATACATTTACAATAAAAATTTTCACAACTTTCAGATAGAAATTTAAAAATGATAATAAAATTCTTGGAAAATTGATATATACCTCTCGAAAATATTTACTGGAAGATGTAATACAATTGTTTTTTAGCTACTATTCAACGTGAATATTTGTCGTAACTTTGAACATTTTAATAATACCCTGAAGCTTTTTCGGTATTTCGTTTTTCTTACGATCTTCGCAATCGAAGGAGAATAAAAAAAAAGATCACGAAGAGAAGACATTATGCGACAGCACTCATTGGCGTTAATGGAACGTCTATTATTTTTTTTTCTTTTGCTCCATTTAATCCTGACGTTGCCACAGAAAGAGACTCCGCCGTTTACGTACTAAAATTTCCAGTACAGAAAGTTGTTGGGAACTACAGCGACAAAGTGATCGTCGAATCTTCGATGGGTTTACTACTTTGGCAACTTGGTGAAACGGGCGTGAACTCCCGCAACGGCCAATTAAACTTTAGAATCGAAACATTTCCGATGTGCAATTCCCTCAGGATCATCAGCCTGAGCTCTTATCACGCGGTACACTCGTTCTCGTGGATAACGATGCACCTCGATGGTGCAACGTGGAGAAAGAACGAAATCGTGAAAGCGGCAAAGGATATCCGGCATTACATCTCGAGCGTATTAAAAGGAGGGCCTTGCGAATTGTTTTTTTTTTCCCAATAGTTACTGAATCTTCCTCTCCGCGTATTCGTTCGTTCGAAGCTAATTCTCAAACTTCTCGAACGAATTTATGGCAATTATGTTTTGTTTTGTTTTGTTTTCAAATTATTATTATTCTCACTCTATTTTTCTAAAGGTGCACGTAAGACGTGAAAAATCTTAGTGGCAAATCTACGAAAAATATGGCACGAACTGGGTCGGAAAAAAGATGAATCCGTGCCAAAAATAATTTCATTTCTCGTCCTCGTAAAATTTTCGTCATAAAAGATTTACCCGAAGAGCTATCGCATCGTAGATATTGCATTTTATGTGTTTACTTTTGCAAATACAGTCCAATAGTGTCTCGTTAAAAATCATCGCGGTTTTGGCACCGCATCGATTTATGAATATCGATTTTTATTTTATTTTATTCTTTCAGTAAAGAAACGTCAGTCTAACGAAATTTCAGTTTTTTGGAATATGAAGAGATGTAAAAAACCGTCTTAACCACAGATGCTAAAGGCAGTGTGGTTAAGGCGGATCGTTCATAATGACAATACGAAAAAAGTAATTAATCAATCAATGTGAAACTTTGAAATATCGTATGAAATAATTTTTTCCCAACAATTTCAACATAACTGTATTAATAAAAAAAGCTTGAGCACGTTTTTTCAATAATCCATACAAAAATCTATCGAAAATTCATAATTCTCCAGAGACTTTTGAAGACTATCGATTACCTAGTCGATATTGCACTTGCGTTTACTTCAGGAATAGAATTATCCTCGTCTCTGTCCCGAAAACTATCGAGGTCGAGTCATATTTCGATTTATGAAAATAAAATCAATCAGTTAATCATGACACTGATTCTGCACTGGCTTCTAAGCTCGTTATATTGTCTAAAACTTTTTTTTTTTTCTTTTCTTTATTACGTAGTTTTTATAAATAATGTGAAGAACGGTATTATAATAATTGTATTTTTATGAAATAATATTCACAGCGAATTATGAGCACGATAATAAAGTGACAGCGTGAAATGCCACGCGGACTTTGTGTGTCAATATAGCGAGGGTAACGCATTTACGTCTGGACCGAAACTGAGCATCGAACACGCGGGCCACGAGTCTCGAACGCCCGGCACGCGAACCGAGACTGCGCCATGCCTCTTCCTTCGTTTCCCCATAACACCGCCACCAGCGACCCTCTCTCCTCTCACTCACTACCTCTCTACTTCCGTTTCCCTCTCTCTCTCTCTCTCTCTCACCCTAATTCTGTATTTGGTCGTAGTAGTACACCACCGTAGTGAAACCTCCCTCAGCAGCTTCGCCTATATGTTCCACCCACCGACTTAACATCGTACACCAGCAATAATTTCAGGTTTATCTTTCACCCTCTCCCGCTCGTTGCTTCCGTTCCGTACCCGGCGGTTCGCTGATTATTCACTTGCCAGCACGTGCTTTAATGATTTTTATTTTCTACGATATTACGCACCCCCTCTAGTTGGGCATTATTTTCAATTTAAACCTCGGGACCAGACGCGCTTCCCGATTATTATCCTTTTTTATTCTACCGACAAACAGTATCTTCTCAATTACCAAGTGACGCGAAAGAGCATTAATTTTTTTTTACTGCATTAATGGAAAGATTCATTATGCAACTTCTCAACAAAATTCGCTGATTTTTTTTTAAACGAACATTTCGATGTGCCGAGTACATTATTATTACGGGAGTTGAAAAAACGTTTGCAAAAAAACATTATTTCGTCTCTGGACTACAAAAGATTCCATTATTTTGTCTTGCGTCGATTCTGGAGTAGTTAAGTATTTTTCTGAAAAAAAAAGTATTATGACAAAAATCGATGTTCCTACTATCTTCGATATTTCAATTGAATGAAAATTGTGCTTGTGCCTAAAATCTTAGCTGAAAGAGCATTTTTCATTTTGGAAATATACAGGCGTAATAATTTATTTTTTAATCATCTTTTCATCCGATATTACATCGTGTCCTTGCCACGGTGTTCATTTTAATATTATGAATGAAAGGATCTACATCGTTGGTTAGCACCTGGTCTCCGGTGAGTCTATTGAAAATGAACCTTAACTTTGGAACGATAAATTTACTGGCGAGTGCGCACGGAGGATATTCGAATCGACTCATAAATTGCGATTGCCCAGGCCATTCGAGGAGGTATATATGTACACATACATGTATAATATGAAGAGGCCGGGGAGAGTAGGTGGAGATGAAGGGCCGCGTTTTCACGGGCGAAGGTAAGCCCGGAAAGTGCATGTTGGGTTTACCCGAGGATGCTCCGCATCTATTTATGCCGTTTTGGAGGTGAAACCGTCCGCCGGAAGCTCCTTCGTGAAATATGAAGTTTGTGACCGTGGAGAAACAAGCGAAGAACGGCAACACCAGAACCACCATTCGCTCTTCTATGCTCATTTGATTCCGGCTTAAGCTCCCAAATAACACCGCAAACTCAGCGAAAAGTTTCAACAATTATCTCTCAATTCGTAGAAAGTGGGTTTAAATTAACGAACTGCCTCAACGTAATAAATCCTCGGTGAGGAGAAAAGGCCTCACTCTGCGATCATCGAGTTACGACCCCAATTTTGACAGCGAAATTATAGTAAAAGCAACGAATAAGAATTTCTGAAAGCACGAGAAGATGAAGCTTTGAGAATTATAGAATTTCCCAAATCTGCGGCTATTCGATACCGTGTCATCCACACAATTGAATCTCCTGCAAACTATAAAATGTTATTTACTTCATTTTTATATTTTCCTTACGATCAAACGTGTCGCGATTTTTCTTTCCACTCGCTATTTCAAAAATGTATTTGTTCCCATTGCCGATACGGAATTCTAGGTCTGTAATAAATGAAAAATGCTGCCTTGGCTTACGAAATTTCCCGCTTATTGTTTATTGCCATTGCTCGCTCTACTCATTCACTCGATTCCGGCTCGAAAACTTGCGATTTAAACGATAATCCAAACCTCACTGAAAAGTTTCAATGATTATCTCCGAAATTCGTACAAAGTTGATTTACATTGGTAAACTCCATCGAAGTATAAGTCCTTTTGGTGAGGCGGAAATACGTTCGCTCGTCGAGCGAACATCCCAACCCCGTAATTTTATATGCTTTAGGCACTTTCCCTTGACTCTAAATTCAGGCCAAACCCGAATTGTGCTCTGCATGAGTTCCCTGAATTTTCCTGCTGCGGGTCTTTTTTTATTTTTATTTTTTGTTCGTAACTTCTGTTCTCTCCGAAGTTAGCTTCGGTAAATTCGGTCAGAGCTGCCTGTGATACTCAACTGAGGTTATACATTATGTACCGCCTTTATTGTGTGCCTAGCCGAGTTGTGTACTACGTAGTCGTTACCGGTTGTCCTTGGGCATCAACGAAACCGGGCTTTGTCACGAGAACGAGGATTGTCGTGTGCTTACCTCGCCAGCTTACGCGGCTGACCTCTAAGGACCATGACTACTGGCTTTGGGGCCTAAGCCTGCGGCTCTTTGCTCGGGATAGAGAGTTAGTCCAACTGTGGTATGTTTTATTTTATTTTTTTCTTTCGGAAGTTGCACCGAACGTTTTACCGTTTCCAAAATTCGAGAGAAGATTCGGTGCAGGATTTGTGAATGAAATTATTTGATTTAAAAAAAAAAGTACATTCCTTCTTTAAAAAATCAGATAATTTCGGAAATTGATTTTCTTTAGTTGGAAAACAAGTTTGTAAGTATTTTGAGAATCAATGTGTCTATCGGTAATAGTTGAAAATATTTTGACATGTTTCCGTCGATGACCATATCTCTGCATAACTCAAACAATAACCAGATTCACGGAAGCATAGTTATATTAGAAGCAAAATCCGGTTGAGTATTTACGTTTCGGCATAGAAGCAAACTAATCCGTGCGGGCAAGCTTATTCCCCTGATGACCATGTCTATCACTTTTCATCTCCCCGTCTCTCTCTCTCTCTCCCTGTTCGTTTTAACCTCGGTTCGCTTTCGGTCCGAACGCGCGGCTTGGAAACTCTGCTAAACTTGATTTTCTCTCGCGCGTGTTCTCGTCGAGACTAACTCTCGGGGTTGAACAGTGGACCGACTGGTATCCAGCACCTTCCGACGTATAATTAACTCTAACCGCACCTTGTCGTATTATACAAACGAGAGACAACGAGCCGAGGACCCAGAATTCCAGAGGGAAAGTGCTCGAGGGGTAAAAGTCCGTGCTTCTACGTGTTCTAGGCGATTACGCAAATTACGGTTTCGCGTGACAAAGCATTTGACAAGTACTTTCAAATTTTCATTTCTCAATAAAACGAATAACGTGTGATTAAATTTGCAATAAATGCTCATTACAGTAATGAAAGTGAGATGAATGCTACGATTTATTTGGAATCACCATTATTACTAGAATATACTTATGAAAATCGATTTCGTTTTATAAAACTATCGATCATTGTCGAATTTATCATGATCATCCAACCTATAAGAAGTAAATGTATAAATTTCAGACAATAATCGGTACTCTATATTAATAACTGTGCCATTAATACTGCCACCTCCATGGAATAAATATGGAAAATCAAATATGAGAGCAAAGCCGGAAAGCTCAGCGTAATAAAATTATAAGAAAACAAGGAGATCGTACAGCATTTCTCCGATCCACGCTGTGGTATCTTCCGCAGTAACCACAGCGGAACAGACACTGTGGAACAAACAGCAAAATGTACAGATGGTAGTAGGTTGGGCAACCCGGACCTTTGTACCATAACCCGATCTCTTTATCGTCGGGAAAATATTTTATAAGCGTGGAAAATAAAACAGAAGTAAAGATGGAGTTTTGTGAATGGCGGTGGGGGGGTTCGGCGATGGGGAGGGGGAGGGGGGGGGGATTCCGGATAGATGAGAAGGGAGGGGAATTGTGGTCGGAGGGAATGATTGCGGGCAACGAGGCAGAAGTCCCGGAGGTAGGTACACTTATAACTTTCCTCAGTCTCTTTCACGCTCTTCTTTCTCTAACTCGCCGCGGGCAAACTTTAACCTCCACTTGAAACAGACCTCGTCAGAGACGAGTTAATTAACGCTAAAGAACGTTAGCACAGATAAACAAATAGTGATATTTACATCGAATATCGAAGTAACTTCATTTTTTTTTTTGTTAAATTTAAAAAATGCATCGTCGAAAAAATTTGTTAATAACAACAAGTACAAATGAGGGTGCAACAAATATTTGTGTGGGTAATAGGCGTCTCTTGCAAAAATATTCGACGACTTACGTTAAAGACTTAAAGAGGACCAAGCGCCCATATTTGCCAGCACTTGAGAGAAGACATCTGCCACCCAGCTGGGAAACACACGCACATGCGACACAGTGAATAAGGCAATTAAGGGAAACGTCTGTTCCTGTTTACTATCTTGGTATTACCATGCTCTTGAGCGACCACTGTCGAATGTGCATAACTACGGACTAGCCACCGATCTACCACCACCAACGTCATACTAGAACGCCCTCAAACCCCCGGTATCAATAACGGTCTGTACGGCTACGATAATCCGTATCACCAATGGGGGAGCATCCAGTGTTTATACGCGCACCTCTCGCTTTGCGATAACCCGACCCATCGAATCCTACCATGGGACCACCACTACGACTTCTGTGTATGTGGTACCGTTTACGAGCGATATTCTCAAATAGGTGAACCACTTCCGGATTCTGACTACCCCTTCTGGTACATCCTTGAAGTCTGGCTGCTTTTCACAAGAATATGAACGCTGCCAATATTAGAATATCAATAGCAATATTGGCAAACCATTGGACGAGATTGCCCAATTTTTGGCCGACATTAATCAAACCCTCAGCAACACTGGTACAATTTTTTTTGAAGATCATCAATATATATATATATATATTAGGGTGTGCCATTTTTGGGCAATTTTTTTTTTTCGACTCAGAAACAGGTTGTATACTTTCAGGAAGGTAAAATAAGAAGCCTGTAAAAATTTGAGCTCTTAATATTAATATTTAGATGCGCCTCATCGCGAATTTCTATTTCCCATTTAAATAACATGGGAAAAAAATTTTTTCATCTTTGGAATTTTATACGTTGGCAATGGCATATTGTTCGATGGAACGCAAAACATATTTTATAGAGAATCGCACGCTCTACAAAAAAGATGTCTTGCATTTTTTCGATAGACATAGCCATTCTGATGGTATTTGAGTTCAAAGTTCAAAATATACGAAAATTCATCTTTTTGTTAATATTATAGCGAAACTATTGACTCTGTTGAGAATCTTCGATCAACTTTTTTGTAGATTATTAAATTTACCATGAAAATTGTCTCATCCATGATTAATTAATATTTATTGTTAATTGTTCAATGCTGTAGAGACCTGTCTTCTGTCACGAAACTGGTTCTAATGGGCTGGTACTTATCATAAATAGTTACAAAAAAAATCGACAAAATACTCATGAAAAATATCTTTCGTTATTTCCATTAATAGTAAAAAAAAAATGTTTATGTTTATGTTAAAAATTAACAAAAAAGATGAATTTTCGTATATTTTGAACTTTGAACTCAAATATCATCAGAATGGCTATGTCTATCGAAAAAATGCAAGACATCTTTTTTGTAGAGCGTGCGATTCTCTATAAAATATGTTTTGCGTTCCATCGAACAATATGCCATTGCCAACGTATAAAATTCCAAAGATGAAAAAATTTTTTTCCCATGTTATTTAAATGGGAAATAGAAATTCGCGATGAGCCGCATCTAAATATTAATATTAAGAGCTCAAATTTTTACAGGCTTCTTATTTTACCTTCCTGAAAGTATACAACCTGTTTCTGAGTCGAAAAAAAAAAATTGCCCAAAAATGGCACACCCTAATATATATATTTTTATAAGCATTTTAAATGACTTCTCTTTAATTCTTTAAATGACAATTTTAGTTAAGTCTGTTTATAAATGAAGGTTACAGTACTTGTTTCATAGAGTAATGAAACTAAATAGTTAAAGTTGTGAAAGAAATTAACGATGAAAGTTTTTTGGTGACGTTAAAACAAAACGTCCAATAAAAACCTTGAATGCACAAGCGAACTGGGAAATCTTGTGAAACGAAAATGCCCCGGTTTAGAGTCGAATAGCTGGCAGAAAGGAGGCTTTGTTCCGGCGCTAAGGCGCCCAGGCATTCAAAAGCGCCTAATTACATAGCGAAATTAAATTCATAAAACGCTCTTACTGGAAGCAGTGGTAACGCTCAAGTTTATTCGTGCCGTACGAGATTTTTGCTTTTTGTTCCTATTGTCATATAGACCGTAATCGTTTAACATAACGTTCACATCGTACGCTACCTTCTATACAAACAGAAGTAGCTATAGCTTTCTTTATAAAGAAAGAGGGCGAGCTGTGAGAGCTTACACCGTCTCTTAAAGACCGCAGTTTCTCCTGCGGCCGTATAGGAGTCGATTGTTAACTCATTTAGCACCCAAAGAAAACTGAAGTATTTTATATTCTTTCGGTAAATTCTCATGACTGGGGGCCAAGATTTTCTGGATAAATAAATATGGATTTCCTTATGGTCATTGAGTTTTGTTATTGCATTTCTTCGTTATTCATGAAGAGATTTTCGAAACGCAATAAAAAAAGTTTGCTCTTCTTGAAACGAAGTAAATAAGGATTTTCCTTCTTTATCCTATTGTCAACCGAATTTAAAGTTTGCTTCTGTGTCATGTTATAGAAACGTCTGAAGTTATACCATGACGTCACCATAAAGAATAACATGGACTGTCCCTTTCTAAAATACTAAGCCAGAGAATCAGCAGCGTGAACAGCAGCTACGATCAGCTCTTAGTCCTTTGGCAAAGCCGCACGTGCGCTGCTCATCGTTCCAGTGCATTTTGGAGCGCGACCAAACGAGTTCAGGAATCTGTACGGAATTTAATCAGCCGAAGTCATCACCGATATGTGCCTCCTTTACGCAGAGAGGAGATAGAGAGAGAGAGAGGGGCAAAGAGACAGAAAGACGTTCATATAATCCCCTCTGTAGGTCGTTCGCTATCGTTCGATCCATTCCCCTTATAGTTTCATCTAATAACTTCATAAAGATCACCTGTCCTGCCAAGTTCTCCAAGCAATCAATATCCGACATATACGGATTCTCTCCTCCTCCCCGTCTCGACATCCTGACATTATTAATTCTCGATCCTCTTCCAAGATACAGCTCCAGAATGAATCAGTGGAGCTTCACGCTTTATTGCCAGAAGCCAAGACTCGGGCTCTTGCTCGCTATTCCACACTCACGAAAAGAAAACGGAAAATATTGCCTCTCGAGAATTCTTCATACAGAGATTTTAAGACGATCGTCAGACGTGGCGGGGTGTCCGCAGTGAGTAGAACTCTCACCCAGGGTATTTCTCCCGAGCGCACACGATAGCGCACGTGCGCTGGCGCCGATGAAAGTCAGGAAAACCGTCGGAGAGGAGGTGATGTTGAAAAGTCGGGCGCAAGAAAACAGAGACGGAGACGGAACTCTCCTGAGGGAGGAGGAGGGTGGTTCGTGGTTGAAGCTTTAAAAGCCAGTGAGGAAGTGTGCGAAGTAGAAAAGCTTCCAGCGTTCGCGCTCTCCTTGCTGTTAGCCCAACTACAGACGCTAAATGAGGAGTCATAATTTTCACTTGGGGGACGTGTCGTCCCGGGCGCCATGACCCACAATCCGCACCATGTATCGCGTCTTCACCTTCCCCTCGTCTTCCAACCCCAACGCTCCATCCTTTCCTCACGCATTCCTCGTGAAATATCCACGTTCCTTTCGTCCGACCCGCTGCGGCTTTTCAACACGGATTGCGTCGCATTCAACATAGGCCATCTCCCATCGCACATTCGACCATATCCCGAAGTCACCCTCTTCACAAAATCCTGAATATACACCGCTGAAAAGGAGAAGAGAGAAGAATCTCTCATTCGGCTGTATGTACACGGGGTGCGTTGTAGATACCACAAATTTTCAGGGACGTTGTCTACATTTGACATCGTTCTGGAACTTTATCCTTCCCGTGTTGCTGGATCGTCGCCCATGGACACTATGTTTGTATATAAGTCCTGTAGTCCAACGCTCTTAATCTCTGTCTTCCAACGGGATGGAACTCCATTTAGCTGTGTTTTATGGGTTGCCATGCTCTTTCCCAGGCCTGGACCATCACTCAACTTATACGTTTAATTGGTTGGCTAGCAGAGGTTTTTACCACTTTGCACTTTTCTCGGTGACTTTAGCCAGAACATTGCGGACGAGGTCGGATGGTTGTGACGGCGTTGAACCAAAAATCCTGTGGTTCTTCGGGGGAAATACTTAATGCGCTGAACGATTCAGCTTGTTAGACATTGGACATTGTTCAGCATCGATTTTTCCGCAGAAATCGTAGACTATGCGAACCCGTTAGCCCACTGCCGTTAGTCACAAAAGAGATCCAGTTAGTAATTTCCCGTGTTGGAAAATTGGGGCACGAATTTTGAGGTTCTTCAAGAGGAAAATTCCGCTCGTCCCAATTTTCTAGCGCGGCTTATTTTTTTTATTCACACATTTCGCAGCATATTCTTTTTACTTAGTTTATCCATTTAATTGGTCCGCTGGCTACATCGCACTTGCAACAGCGACCACGAAGGAAGCCTCGTGTCGTCTTCGTTCCCTCCCTCTTCAAACCACGTGGTCGCATTCTCATTCCTCATTGAAATTTATAAGTCTCGGGCGCACTTATCTCGAGGCCAAGCTTCTCCGCACGACCAGAGAGTGCCGACAAGTTTCAGTTTTACCGGCCACGTTTTCTCCGCTCGTTCTTACGTATTTTTGCTCTTCTTATATACCTTTCTTCAACGTGTTCTCCACGCCCAACCGTCGCCCTCGTCGGCGTCGTCACGACGAACAAGTTCATAATTTTATCGGTCTTCCACTCCCGCACCTTCTTTCTGTTGCCACTAGTGAAATACATTAAGAGTAATTTGGCGACGTATTTCCACTCTATGCATCGTTTCTTCTTCTTTTTTTTCCTTTCTATCTTTTTTTCTACCCCCGGCGCACACACACAGTGATCGTAAGTTATTTGTGAATCGATTTCCGTTCAATTGACGAGACCCGGGTGACATGTATACATTTGGAAAATAAACTTGTTTCTCAGGGACGTTACGAAAAATATATTTACAGCTCGTTCGGTCGTCAGATTTCGACAGTTTTGTAGTATCGTCGAGGAAATTTTTCGTTTCTCTTGTACAAAACAATTAAACTTTTGTTCTGTAGACTTTGAGTATCAGTTACACGTAGAATGTGATAGTCGTGTTGCAGTAAAAGCGTTGGAAACGGTTGTGACAAGACCACGGTTCGATGAACTTTTCCCATCAAGCATCGTGTACACCTATAGATACGTAAAACTGGGCTGTTCGCTATGTTGTCGAGCCCGTTGCGGAAGCGGAACTCCCGGCGTCACTGGCGCTCTCCACCAACCTTTACCTCTTGCAATCGTCCCCCTGTGTTCTCGAATTGCTCGCAGTTCAGTACTGGGAATATAATTCCTCGGAATACGTCGGAAGTGCGCACGTGAGGGCAAAGCGAGTGAACGATATCCGTTAGTTCTCCACCCTGGTTCTCCGTCATAACTAACGCGGAATAGCAAATATATCGAAGTATATGAAACAGCCAAAAGTGGTGTTTGCGACGCAGTTTCATTTACGATATCTCAGTTACGCGCGCGGTCTCATTGAATTCTATTCGAGTAACCGGTTAATGGCTTACCCTGGATTCAACGACGGATCATCACGTGACCTCAAAGGAGTTTCCTTCGTCAAAGTTGTGATTGCAGGTACACAAAATAGATAACGATTACGAATTTCCAATTAATGCGCTCTCAGATTTGCTTTGAGTCGAAAGCCGCTAGAAGCGATTCGGAAATTGTCCCCTGATTGCAGGGCGATAGATATTTCAGAGTCAACCGAACGTTGAAAAATTTGTCTCCGCTTCTCTTGTCGTTCGCCATTCTTCCGGTCGTTTCTGAAGGTTCATCTCATCGGAAGCTTTCCACTAGCAACAAAACTGCCTGAATTCGATGATAACTCAACTACTTTTACGACAAAGGTGTAAACATTTGTTTTTTCGCACCTCTATTTATTCTTAAACTGTGATAACAACTACTTCCACTAACACCATAAGAAAAAAAGGACATCTTCGTCACGCTGTTTGCCACAGATTCTCTTCATTATCATATTACCACACTTCATAATAGACGCTTAATAAAAATGATATGAAAAATAAAAATTCAATTAGTCGAACGACCTGGAAGGAAATAAAAATTCCTGCGTACGGTGGTTGCCGGGAACGTCATACGTTTCATGTCCCTGAGCTCCAACTCAGAGCTTTGCGCTTCCACTTAACATTTTTTACTTTTCTTTTTTTGTTTTGTTTTTTTTTTTTTAATACTCACCTCCTAAAGAGAGAAATAAAAGGGAAAGAAAAAACGACGGACAGAGGGAAAGAGAAAGAGAGATAACAAGAACTGAAAGTGCATACTTACTTTGAGTGAGTGCGCAGAACAGGGTAAGTGCTGCACATCGCCTTGCTGATTTTTTGCTGGCTGACTCTCTTTCTCTTTTTCGTTTCTCTCTCCTGCTCATCGCTCCTCCACCGTTTTTTCCTCTAACTCTCATCCAGCTTTTTCCCTCGAGAGTTGCGCTGCAATAGTGCAAGCGAAAGCGACCTCTTATATGCATACGCAGTACTTCATTCGCTCGGGGGTCAAAAGGTGAGGGTTCGGGCCGTAGGCTGGAGAGACAGAGGCGTACGATTTCCTTCAACTTTGCCATAGATATATGCATGAGTATTGTGAGCACATGGCCGAAATACGGTAGGTATAACCGCAACTGTACCGGCGTCACGGTTATGGAACTCACGGGACTACCCAACACGCCGCTACCCATGAAAATATTATGAGTACGTCGCCGCGCACTGGTCCTCTTGTCCAACGTGACGCGAACCAGAAACCCAGAGTTAAGTTCTCCAGTGTTAACTTTGAATGAAACTAGGATAGGATAGAGAAGCGCTTGTTGAGAGAAACGACAGCCTCAGAGCTATACACGGTACCTTTCTATGGGAGAAGCGACGCTAACTGAACACGCTGGGAAAAGGAATTGACGGGCGGAAAAATTTCAGAAGCAGAATCTGACATAACATTGATAATCCAGTGCTTGGTCTCCTGGGAATTTGTGGTTCAAAATAGTAACTGAATTATCCATAAAGTTCCGGGAAATGTGTAATGAAATTATTCAGACGTACCGCTGGTAACATTCGATTTATCGAATTTAGGTTTACAAAAAACAAAACAAACTGTTTCCGGAATTACAGTTTTCCGAATCCTTGACAAAAAAAATTCAAGCTATGCTTTTCTCGTCGCTATGGATCATTCAATATTTCTAAATGTGTATAATACTTATGATTTTTTTATAGAATTATGATTATTCTTGCCAAGCGAATTTAATTTGTGTAAGAGCTGCTGGTAATATGCGATATTACATATTTGTACGTAAATTATTCGCTCCGCGGTCCAAGAATGTAGCGGATATTGAAACAGCGTAACACGGTAGGAATTCGCTTTCACCATTCGCCTGTAAAGTTGTCGCGAAACCACGAAAATCTCGTTACACTTTATACAATTGTATCTCGTTTGTTTCCCGAGATAATTGGATGGAACTGCGACGAAGCTAAATCTAATGAGTTGCTCTTTAAAACGTCGTGCCGCAGCGGTGCAATTAATCCACGCGTCGTCAGACTCTCGAGTCGCAAGTTGAAGTTGAAGTTTAATTGTTTAGGCGTTATATAAATCATGCATTGTCACGAGTTTCATGAGCGCAGCGTTATTTTCCATACCCCGGAAACGTCGCAGCAACAAAAATAACTCCTGAATAGAAATAGTAATACCACTTCAACGACAAATTTTCAACGCATCACAACTTTTTTAATTGGCCTCCGAAAATTCTGTAAAAATTTAACAAACTGTAGATTTCCATTAGGAATACATGCTCCATTTTACTTTCAGGAAAATAATTTAATTTTTCTGAAGAGAAATTTTTAAAACTACTATTTATATTCAGAAAGGGATTTAACATTGAAGAAATAAAATGTAATCCCTTGGAAAAGGTTCTTTGCTGTGAGAAAATGAATGCAACGATAAACTTACATCGGCAGGATACATTGTATCGCCATGATAACTATTGGATATAATCTTAACGTGGCGAAGAGGTGTTTCAGTTGGCACGCTTAATATTTCGTGCGGAGGTATGCGCTAAGTGACTTTAGCAACATGTTATTCCGACTCAACATATATATAAATGTGTGTGCGTTAAACAGCACATTATGCATAGATGGATTGGAGGGGCCGTGAGGTGAAAGGCAGGTGAATTTGCGTGGGAGGTTCAAGCCGAGGTAGTTCTACGGGTTTGCTTCAGGGTGTTCAATCTCGTTGCTGGTACAACGTCGGGAAAGTTCGCTATGACGTAGCCGACGTTTAAACTGTTGGCGAAAGCCCCACGGTTACGAAGAATGATGTTTTAGATCGTGGCAGGGTTGCTTCACGAAATTAAGTTCTCATTGGCGTCGTTGAAGTCATCCAAGCACCGCTCAATTATAAACTGTACTCGTACATGTTCATCGCAATATTGGTTCGAAATTAGTCTAATGCACACAACTTCATCAAATTCGATTCATGTTCACATCTGGAAGGTCTTTTCAAAGCTTCTCTTCCAAAAAATTGTTGCTTTATTAATTTCATTCGAGTGGCCCAGATATTCTTGCTCAGTGGAAACATTTTTTCTTCCTCTATTGTCGACAGCCTTGTAGAAGTCTCGAAAATTGTCAAGCTTGGATCCCGTATGAGTGGAAAAACTTTTTTTGTCCTAGAAACGGAAATAATAAACAGTTACGATATCTCCGTCCAATCTGCTGAGAATGTCTTTCGACAATACTTATCGTGTACCTCCCTGCAATATTCGAGATGATAAAAACTTTTGATAGACCAAAAGGAGACGCGAAGAGCAGTCGTGATTTTTCCCCTAAATCTGCATACGGTATTTCTCAAGCAGATTATTATCCGTCCAACTTCTACAATATGTGAAGAGATGCTGACATTATTTCGCTACGATAGTACATACATAACCGAAAAGTTTATCCGAACTCTGTCAATATCAGTCCCATGATTCTGGTTCCCACAATTTTCATCTCCACTCGACGAAGCCATTCTCAAGTTCGAATCCCCCAATTTTTTCATAATCCGTAGCTTTGTATTAATTATTAACCTTCCGGAGATTGTTCATGATTACATAGCACAGGTTGCCTCTCCTTGTGGTCCACGTGTGTAAACTACATAGCCAACACATTTGAGGATTGAGGCTTGCCAATTACAATCGTAGCCAGAGTGGCTAGTACTCCTGAGGGAAGGGCAATTCGATGCGCCTGCAGTACCAAACTAACTCTCTCGCACCCACGCACACATACACACACACACACACACCTACAGACGACCGTTTCCTTCCTCTCCCTTTCCACCTCCATCCATATCCAATCGCTATAGCTGATGCAGCTTGAGGATCGGGGAGGCGCTTTCGATGTTCCCTCTACCTTCTCCGGCCCCTTCCACGGTTGACCAGCTATGGGTCGATCCATCTAGACAAGATTCTAGCACGTGTACATGTAAATAAACCGATCCTTCTACGAATGCAAGGCATCTAAACATGTCCATCTCACCGATGTGCAGAGGATCGTGGTGCATGTGTGCAAAGTGCGCCCGTAGAGTTGGGAGAGGCTAGGGTATAACGCTACGCTATCGCGCCTCTATTTTCCCGTCTGCCACGCCGCAACTTGGAGTCGTTCGACCGCAAAATGTATCAGTCCCGGTGGTCGCAGAGTGCACAGTTTGTACTCCTGTATCCGACACCCAGAAGCAGCAGCAGCAGCAGCACCACCACCACCACCACCACCACCACCACCACCATGACCGGCAGTCACCCGGTGGTTGGTGAAACACACAGAGGGAACCTCATGGTTCGTCCCTTCCGCCGGTAGTGTAACGAGGAGAAGGGGGCTTAAATTAGATTTTATCGGATTGTTATCTGTTCCACGAGCTCGGATAAGTACTACATAGAGGAGTTGTAGAGCTGGTGGGTTAAGCTATAGCTATGTATCAGAGGCTGGAGTCCGAGTTCTCGTCATGAACCGATTGGGCCAGGCTCGGTGACCGCGAGGAAATCTCCGACAGTCCTTCCCCTCCCACTTCATGTGCCTCTCTTTGTTTTTTTTTTTTTTTTCTATTTCCAGTTTCCTTTTACCCTTCGTAGCTCAGTCTGTCCTTTTCTCGTTGCCGTTTCTATCGCGAACGAGCCCACCGAGCGGATTAGTTTAGCCGCCACATCGGCTCTCCGTTCCAGTTCCCCCAGCGTGATAACGACTTTGGAACAACTTCGGCACCAACTTAGCCGCGTTCCCCGTCCGCGTTGCTTTGCTTCTCTGCTTCTTTGCTTATTTGCTTCTGTCTCTCTCTCTCTCTTCCTCCTTCCCGTGAGAGAAGACAACCAAGCCATGATAGTTTTTTTTCGGTCGCTTTCCCGATTCTTGGCTGGCGAAAACCAGCCCGCAAAAACGATGAGCTTCCTTACCCGTGATTTTGTGCTGAATTTCGTTCTATATCCGCGAAAAACGCTCACCGTCTTTCTGTCGCGAGTGCAACTAATGATAATTGCTCGCCGCGTGCACGATAGCTCCCACTTCCGACAATAGCTCGTCCGGCTTTAACTTTTACGAAAAAACGTTAACGCGATAGGTAGGGACTCAGTCCGCTAGAACCTTAGCATTCCTTACGCTGATGCCTTTTCTTTCGGCTGCAACCAAGACGCCTCTAACTTGCCACGAAGAATCCCAACTGATAATAACTCGCCGATACAAATGTCCTGGAACGTTATTCTATATGTGTGCGTTTGTATTCCACAGAACACAAACAGAGAAGGCAGATACCGGAGAGAAAAGCTCAGAGTCACCAATTTCTCGTGAGCTTTTCTACGAATTGTCCTCTTCTTCTGGATTGTAATCCGAGCGGCAAACCCTCCTCCGCATAAACGGAGATTCGCGTGTACCGGCTTAGCCCTGGAGGAAGAGAACCTGAGTAACAAAAAGAGGAATCAAATGGACAAATCTAACAGGAAAGCTTTGCTCACAAAGCCGGGAAAAAAAACTCGCGCCGGTATATTTCTGGGTTTTATTATTACCCGGGGCTGAAAACGCTTTTAAAATTGTATACACAGCCCAACCGCAGTTCCGCATAATTTTTTAACTGCACGTTTTACACAACCGATTACTCGTGTGTGTATATGCGTTTATAGCTGCGGTGCTAAAGTATAGATATATATATATATATATATATATGAATGGGTGCATTTCACCTTTATATCTATGTATGTGAAGAGCGATAATCTAGCGTCACGGTAAATGGTTGCGGGCACGCTGCACTGCCGGACTGTAGCTGGGCTAGCTCGGGTTTCCACGAGTTCCCATCGCACGACGAGCAATGGTGAGAAATGTTGCCGCGTTCGTGCCTATAATGCAACTTTAATGTTCCGCGTCATTAGCCCACCCTGCGTACACACCAATTTTACACTGCAATCTTTCCACCGACGTAACGGCCACGCGAAATGTCGACATAAACATGGATTCGTTGGTACCGGGCTCGAGGATGAGACGGCGCGCGAAGACCTCGTGTTGTCGGCTCTGTGAATATGTTTCATGGGGTTTCGTTTATTGTGTCTGAGATATTTTCTATGTAGCATATAACGATGGAATATTGTAATTATCTTCGAGGATTTGCAGCATTTTCAGATCGTTGACCCATGCATTTTCCACCCCTGATGAGAAATATCCTTTTTTTTTAAATGGAAGACCCGAAAATGTTTTTCCGGCTCCCGACAGCCGGTAATTTCGAGCTCCCGTCTGTTAATTTCGTGAAACCAATGAGACGGAGGGGGTGCAAAACGTAGGATGGTCGAGTACTTTATCTTCGCCACAAGAGTAAGCTGACCTAATCCCAAGCGAGTTGCATCCGCACTGCGGAAAGATGTGTCGCTCCTGCTCTGCCTCTAACTCACTATTTCGTTCCTTCGCTTCTTCCTTTGGCTCACCAGGGCTCGCGGAGAGCTCTTACACCTCGACGTCTGCACCGGACCGTGTTTGCCGTCTCGACGAATCAACGGAAGGTAGAGACATAAAGGGAAGGTAAAGTGGCAGGAGGCTCACGTGGCCCGCAGATAACATGAAATAATTATGTCAACGGTAATATTTAAAACCTCAAGACGGTGAGACTCCTATGTAACATCAATCAGAATAATCCACGAGGTCAGTCCCAATGTGTGTGAAGGAAGGAACAGCTTAGGTATAAGAGAAAACGTAGGATTTCCCATGTTGATCACTTGGAGGGAGCAAAGGCTGCGTTGTAATCGCGTTCCACCCTCTTCCTCACGCGCGAATCCCTTGCGAATTTATTTACGACATCGGGAACAGCGCCGAACGAGGTGGAGTATCGCCACAACGGGCACCGACATCCGTGAGGTTAATGCAACTGCGGTTTCGGCCAACTCCGCTAGGTACTAGAATATCGGACGATCAATTAGTGTTAGAGGTTCTGCGACTGCAGGGGATATTGCAAACCCGAGAGGTATTGTCGATTTCCTTCACAGCCACCGATCGTTCATGTTTCGCATTGTTGGTACGGTCAGCACACGCCAATAGTCACTACGGAAATAGCTGTTTCATAGAAACGGCCAATAGTGTCCTTTCGAAGGCCTTGCGAACCTTGCGAACTTGGACGGAATTACTGCCCTTGGGGTCCGAATTCAATGTGATTCGATCCTCTCGTCTGTTCGACATGTACTTATATACTTGAAATCCGTAAGATATTTGGTATGACAAAATTGTAATAGAAGCCATATTTTTTCCTGATCTGGCATAGGAATTTAACTCTCATACCTAGAAATTCCCATCGCTCGTCACATTCCCATGCATAGGAAGTCAGTCGCAACACGCGTTATTGGGTGAAGCACTAAAGCTGCACACGCTTAATACCGATCCCGAATAGAAATATGGCATATGAAAATAGTTTTTTTTTCTTTTCCAAAGAAGAGAAAGAGTTACCTGCCATGAATTCCACGATCCGAGCCACGGATTAAGGTGAACTTTTGTACATCCAACTATATCTGTAGATACAATACCATAGATAAAGTAACGTCGCAGCGCCAACACTCATCCCGCATCGATCGGGCAGTCCGCTAAGCCAATATCTCATCTTCCGTTGCCATTGCTCGCTCTATTAGATTTCCACGGCTTCTGAAAGATCACTTTTTCCCTCCTCAGCATCCTCAAACCCTTTTTCTTCTTTTCTCACTCCTTCATCCAGCAGAGGAGACCACGAATAAAGGAACTTGTATCCACTAAGACTCTTCTTTTTCACTTCTCTC
The DNA here is from genome assembly GCA_947507545.1 of Clistopyga incitator. Classification (NCBI taxonomy): domain Eukaryota; kingdom Metazoa; phylum Arthropoda; class Insecta; order Hymenoptera; family Ichneumonidae; genus Clistopyga; species Clistopyga incitator. Next base: position 14,165,716 of record OX382176.1, read on the forward strand.
TCTCTCTCTCTCTCTCTCTGGATCAGATCCTTGTGCTCTCAAAGAAATCCAACGTGGTTGCACTTCGGTTCCTCCAGTATCCTATGCTTCCAAAGGCCTTTACAATAGAGTACAAATGGGTTAAGCCTAATTGATATAGGGACCCTAGCAATACAAAGCCCCGTTAACAATCATTGTCATTACAGAGTTACTCTAAGTGTTCATATTCTTAAATGGCATCTATTCTGTCGCCGAACGCAGTTATATTTTCAGATCAGTTGTCCAGTCAGGAAATAGGTTAGCAGGCCGACCAATTAATAGAGGCTAAGACATTATTCCGAATATCCAATCAGTTGAGTCACCTAATTCGATGGTTCTTCTGATTTTCTGGTTGCCTTGACCAAGAAAAATTCAAAAACATTCAATGCCCGTTGTTTCTCACGGACAGCCACTGATCTTTGTGTAAATATTTATATTCTTAAGTGTCAAACATTGAATTTACAGAAATAGGTCAATTATCTTCGTCTCCAATGTTCATGTCTATGCGTTTATGTTTGCAGGATTCTCTTGATACACATAGCATTGGGACAGCGAAGCCTAACGATCCAATTGAAGCTCGCGCGATGCTTCGCACCAACTCAACCTGGAGTGTCCGTATATGCGTTTATACCGGGATGCGCCTCAATGTTGTTGGGCACTAGGAGGAAATCCAATACGGACGCGTTAGCACGCTTGGGCATGAAGTCTAATCGTGCATGAACATTTCCCATGTGACAGGAACAATGTCCCGTAAATACGTATGTATTGTGTATATCGACGTCCACGTGTAAGGTCGCTATGTTACAGAGATATACCGAAGACCGAGAACCACTGGCCAAAGGGCAAGAGAAACCGTACGACGTGAGACCAGAAGGACTTGCTGTGATGAAATTCGAGGTGGCATTGCAAACATCTTCTCACTCGAGTTGCCGGCAAAGGCCAGGAATTCCCAGAGCACAGCGTTGACATGGTTACGCGTATTCACCGTTTTTAAGTCTACTTATACGTCGATATACCAATCCCCCTGTATATTTCCTCTATCACCTCGATGTCTAGTATTTAATTTCAATCTGAATTTACATATATATTATAAGAACGGAAAAGGTGTTTTGGAAATCCTGCACGCGTTAACTTTATGAAAGAAGGTAAAAATAGAGTTTCACTGAGAAATTAATCACGTTGGAGCTTGAGTAGTACTTATGGAGCTTTTATAGCACCGGGGCACCAGGTGGATTAATTTTATGCGATATAATCAAACATCATTATTGCCCGGATCGATGATTGGAATATTAGCTTGAACTAGGTGCACATACAATTGGTATATATTATTTACGATATAATATTGCATGATCGTGCACGATATTGGCCAATTCTTGTATATAAAAAAAACCGTCGAACAATGCATCAGAATCTACGACGTAGCGTGTCACGAGAGCGTTTGAATCAGCACTAAAGTCTCCACAACTTCACTACAGAATATTGACGAGGTACAAAATCCAGAGTATTGGTACTTGGAATTATTGTCATTCAATGGTAAATTATAGATTCGATGTCACCAATATCTTTTTATCTTTCCGCCTCTCTCGTTGTGTCGGACGTTACGGAGACTGTATATACGTATACGACAACGGCATGTGTCTTATTTCATCCGCAATGTTGTTCGGGTAAGCTATCTTTATATCCGGCTCACAATTTACGCCTCAAACACACACTGGGTCTCACCTTTTTACGACCTGTACCGCAACCACCGTCGCGTTCCTCTCACTGAAATTGGCTATATGTTTCAGGGGCCCGTGTGTATAAGTAAATGTGTTGTTAAATTGCAGAGCACATCGCTACATGCGCGTTGATACACCTCGATAATTTATTGGATATCCTCGTGCGAGGATGTCAAAGACCGCGGGGTGAGATAATAAAAAAATGTGGTAGACCGGAAACTTATTTCGTTGTGCTGATTTACCGGAGCTATTATTATTTGAGGGTACAAAGAGAGGAGAGAAATTAGAGGCTGATTAGTTCAAAGAGACAGATTTTATGTCAATTAACATATCATGAAAATGGTAAAAAAAAGTCGAGAACGTCAAGACGTCGATGAATATTTCTTTATAACACGTTGAAGTCGAAAGAAGACTGTGCATTTTATTGCCGCACATACTAAGAGGCTGTATGAGAACTTTGCAGGCTAGAAAAAAGTCTGAAATCGCCGGCAATAAGCTGAAACAAAATTGAAACGCCACAAGAAAAAAGTCACTGACCTCCGTCTCCGAATCGTTAATATCGGCGATGAATGCCAGAGGAAATTGATTGCAAGGACGTCGAGTGTGGAAGTTGCAGTGGCGGACAGAACGCCAGGAACACCGTGTCAGAATAGTCGAGCTCAAACAAGTTTCTCTCGACACGAGGGAAAATTAATAGTACGGTGGGATGTAAGCGTTCGGGTAACTACGCCGTTATGAACGCATGAAGTTCGAACGTAGTTTTTTACGTCGGTGAGCGAGTGAACGAGAGGAAGAGGAGTGGAGCTCTAGATTATAATTTATCGGCTCTCCCGGGGTTTATGTAAAGTTCCAGGTGCACGGGAGAGTTCGCAGCACTTACTGGCCTCGTTCCCGAACTCAACCGACGACGAAAGGAGAGACGTGGGTCATGAGGAGGACCTGGCATATATGATCGTAGACACTGGAACGTGGAAGCGTAGCGTTGTTTTATGGTTGAACTTAAGTATCGTGAAGAGGGGAGGAACGGTGGGTTCGTTGTCGAGGACTATCAGGGTCGTCCTCTTAGGGCTGTCCTTGTTTTTCTCACTTGTCGAGCCATGGTTTGACAACCTGGACCCTCAACCCATTGAACTTGCACTGCTTGTGTAGTGTAGCAAGCTTAAAGGGAGCCCACCGCAACTCCTTCTCTTTCCTCCCCCGCTGTCATCCTCTCGGGCAAGCTCTTACGTACTACACTTGGTCTGCGTTGGCCCCGGAATTGTTGGTTCGCATTAGAAGAGGCAGATTCGCACGAGTAAATACGAGGACTTCACGGAGAGGTACAAATTGAGATTAAGGTATCTCTCCTCCTCGCTCTTCTCTTTCGCCAAGTAAGTCCACGAAGCAGGTCTGTCGAATGGGCAGCGGTAACGAAACGGCAGACAAGACCCAACCGCAGGTCGAGAGACGCAAACCCTGTTTACTAGACACTCGCATCAACTGAACTAACTTTCTAGGTTCTGTGTTTGTTATATCTGTTGATAAAGGTACGGATAGATGTACTGTACCCTAGACACAGGACCTTCACGTGTTACACAAATGCACATCATTCATTTGCAAAAGCACAAAAGTTAAATACATTTCCAACGGATATGATAATCGCGAAAGTTGAAGTAAGCGGAAATGAAGTCACATATCATACGAAGACCTGATCAACGAAGAAGATGTAATCACAGAGAGGGACACCGTGGCTGTTTATTATCTCTATGCTCTCTTTTTAGCTCCTAATCATGTTCGCAATAGCTTGGGGATTAAGTCAATTAAGTCATTGACTTTAAATGATTGATATGAAAACTGTTCGTCAGAGCAGCTGCTGAATGACATCAAGATTTGATGGTGATGGAGGTGATTTTTAAATCACAAGACAATAAAAGATTGATTATGTTATAATCGAGAAATTTGTAATGATGAATCTGTTGAACGATAATGAGAAAATCACGGTTGATTAAAGTTCAAGATACATCGGGCATGCGCGAACAAACATTTGGTACTTACTCGTTGCGCTGACAGCCGGTCCGATGACCGAGTACTTGGGGTTACCCGTAACAGCCCCAGGGACGACCTTGTCTAGCTCTGCAACACATTATTGTAATTATCCCCGGAATATACAGTGCCGTTAATTACGATGGGGAGTACAGAGCGTATGTGTGGCCATACGGTTACACTTGTATGAGCACGTGGGCAATAGAACACAACCAATCTACCTTAATACAAAGGACCCACACTCATGATTTATTACCTCATAAATTGGGGAATCCGGGGTATTCGCTAGTCGTTCTTTTCTCGCGGTCGTACTTCCGATAGGCAAGACAAATTACAGGATGTGCTCTTCGAGTTATCGCCAAAATTATATGGTTGTTCACAAAGAGAAAAGATAGATTTATCAAATAAAATCAGGCGTCGACAATCCCTGTTTAAAATTCGTATGGATTAAACATAATCCCGCGTGTACCGTTCGTTATAAGAATGGACCAAAAAAACCAGCAGCAAAAGTAAAACTCTTCGAGATAACAAGAGGTTTTCAGTTTTATCGATGACCGGTAAGAGGGGAAATGCCGTTACCGACAGCTCATAAATTCAGCGGGATTCCTATCTTACCAACACGCGGTATGACTTTGCCTGGTGGAAAAGTTTCACGTGTCGAGCTTGTGGTCGATTTATGATAACGGGTTTTATCAAAGCTCCGTAAGCGGACACCGCCGTTCTTGAGTGAAATATCATTCGAGGTTAATGCCGGTATCTTCCTTACCGGTTGAAGGCTACAGAGAATTCCTACATTATCCACTGTAGGCATGACATTGTTTTTAAAGCACAAAATCAACGTGAACTGCAGCTAATTAATATTTTTTTCTTTATACCTCGGTCGAAAGTACGCATATTTTGCACCTTTTCCGGGCAGAAAGCTGAAGATTTGTGCATTGGTAGTATTTTTACTTCACCATTGTGGGATATTTTATTAGAAATTCACCCGTAAATGCCAAAAATCGTTATCTTGAAGAAGAAAAAAAATGTCGAGGGGTGAATAGCTTACTTCTGAATGTGATGTCACAATATTTTACCTAACTTGAAATGATATCAAGTGCTTTGAAATTCGTGCTATTTGATATGTATTTCACGCAATTTCCATGCTATTTTCGTCCGATTATACATTTTATTCAATACGAAGAAGTTCAGTGATACCATGAATAACTCCTTCAATTAGTGGTAATTAATAAATACATGACTGGTTTTCCTTCGTTCATTACACCAAGTTCTAATGAATGAATAAACCAGTAATTACCGAAGTAAGCTGGATTTTCGTAGAGAGTTGCCTCTAATTTCCCCTAGAGAAAGATTTGCAATCAGACGGAGGAACTAATGACGCAAGTATGAAAGCAATTAGTGCATCAGAGTTTCATCGCCTGAATGTAACATCGAATAAATTGTGGCAGGGGCTCGAAGTAGCAGTATCGTATGGAACAATGCATAATTGTTGAGTTGAAACCAACCTGGATGGGGTGTATCGTCCAGAGGTTGAAATTGGAACATCGCCTTAAAGCCTTGGCCAGGCCACTCGGAATTAGCCACGAACTCGATGTAGAGGTCTGGCCCTGTGCTGAGTACCTCCACTTCCGCTCCTTGGTTGCACAGTACGGCTATTGTCGGGCTCCCTGAATTCCTTCCATCGTGTACCCTGATCAAATCTGCTCTATTCAGGCAACTGTAACAGAATGCGCATTTTTGTTTGAATTGAGTGCCACATAGCGTGCTTCAATGGGTGGTCGACGATCCGGAACGAGGACCTCGTCCAGTTCAGTTATTATTACAGTGGAAATGATTGTGTATGGCTTGAAAAAAGAAAAAAAAGTAAAACTTCTATCTAAAAAAAAAATAAATAAAATCATTCGTTATACACATTGAAAAATGTATTAATATTTTGGATAATATTCCCACTCGAGACCTGCAGAGATACATGAACATTTTTTGCCATCATATAATTATTGGAGTTGTCTTTTCAAGGACTTTGGTTCCTTTCACAGTACGGAAATCATAATGCGATTGATTTCAACCATTGTCATTAACTTCCATCCCACCTTAATTATTTATAGAGCGCAACAATTAAATCTTATACAGTGCATGTTGTTATGCTTTGTTTTTTTTTCCGACACGCATGTATATTCAACATTTTCCTTGTCAATGGGACGACTAGTTGCTTTAATGTGCTAATATAAATGCGAATATCACAGTGGGAGAAAGTGACTTTCTTTCTCTGCCGGTTTTACTGCTCTCCTTTAGCCACTGACCTCCCCTCTCTTCATTCTTCCAATCTCATCCCCTTCGCTGTTGATTAAGTTGCTCGTCGAAAAGCCGAGGTCGAAATGAGTCGAACCGGAGAGAGAGAGAGAGAGAGAGAGAGAGAGAGAGAGAGAGAGAGAGAGAACATTCTCGGATATAAAGAGAGCGAACTGAGCGTTACGTTGCAAAGGAGCGAAAGAGTTGAGTGAGAGGGTGTGCAGTTTGGCGTCGCCGCGATGGTTCAGAGGTTCAAGAGCTACGAAAGCGGAGGTGAATACGACGGTGAAACTGGCAAAGACTTTACAGTGACAAAGCGAGCGTGGTAGAATGCCAGAACGAAGTAAAAGAGGTACAGAAAATGACACACACTTGCGTCACTTTCTCGGTGTGTGTGGAAAAAGTGTGTATGAAGAAAGAGGTTGAAGCTACAGACTCGTACTACTTTGCTCAATCGACCTGAAGAGACGGTCCCCTCATGCCGCTTAGCAGTCCTGAAGTTGCTGCTTTCTCTACGAGCCCCAGCACAATGTCAGAGAAATTGTGAAGTTCCTCAACTACGTCAAATGGTCAATCGAATTAGCTTCATGAGCAATAAAAAGTCTTTTTCATCAAGCTTGTCCCTTGTTTGTCCTTTCCATTCTCCAGTTCAAGTCACGAATTTCGCCAACGCTTTCGACGACATTCCCTTAAATCGTTCCGAGAAGACAAAAAAAACGTATAATAAGAGCATATAGCCCCATTACGGAAAAAGTATTGGTACGATTTCGAGTTCCCTTCTAGAATACTTTAGCTTGAAAAAAAAAATCGACGACAAAATACAAAGAAATTTCGAATGAAGAATGGAATTCTCGCTTTTCTATTTTGTGAAGATTCATTGAATTTTAATTATTATTCAATGGCCCTCTTTAAAAATCCTACATTTTTTTAATAGGATCATCACCATAAAACTAATAGATGAGAAAAATAAAATGATTTATAAAAACAATGAAAGTTGTAAGTTTTTATGTGACAGAAATTTTCGATCGGTGACTTTTAGTCGTCGTGGCGTTTTTTAATAGTCTTTTTGTAGCGAAAGTAAAGAATAAAAAGGTATGATGAAAATATATGTTGGTACGAATGTCTGAGTCTGTGTATGCTTAAGATAGATATCGATAGGAGGTCGTCGCTTGAAACAAGATTGAGACAGACTGTCCGAAAGATAAGAGACGGAACCCTCGAGTAAAGAACACACAAAAGCACTTTTCCTCTCCCACTTTTTCCCTCGGCTTTCATAAAAGGTTTAAGGACATTAGAGTCGGATATAGTTGGCCAAAGTAGTAAGTAAAATCCCGAGGCAAGTGGGACTATGGATTTTGTCTCCCAGCAGTCATCCTTCGCCTCTCGTTTTGCTGATATATTTTTCTCTCCGTTTTTTTCTCTACATATATATGTATATATATGTATAATATATAAATAGCTGCCCAGCTGCACTCCCGGCAAAGACAATGAAGATCTACGGGAAGAAACTTAATTACTCAAACTCTTGAGAGAGCCAACGACGGCGAAATGGTTCCGAAGATGCACTTATAAAGAGAGAAGTAAAAGTTTTCCGTAAAATGTACTGTCTCTTCGTTTCATTATGTCTTCACATTGTGAGGTGCTTTTTATTTCTCATGCATAAAAAAAAAGTTGGTGCGCTTTTTTGTCCAGACATGAAATTTAACGATCAGACACGAAAATAATTAGAATTACATCCTGTTTCCTTGTGCGCTGTGTATATATATATATATATTTATCTGCTAATATTTCCGCAATATCCGGGAGGATAGCGTGGAAAATACGGGGTAGGTATGTGTATCTTCACAGAAAAAGAGACCAGTACGTGTACACATTGTAAACTTGATTAGTAAACTTAGAAGACAAACTGGGAACCGTCGCACTGCTTTCAGTGGTACGTGAAGTTTTGCACCATCGCGAGACTTTACAGTGAGTCTCGCAAACCTCTAAGAGTTGCCTCGATGTTCTGTACAGCGAGTGGTGAATCCTGTTGAGAATATTGCTTTCGTCTACGAATTATGTGCAGACTGGTACATATTACATATCTGTGCACTCGACTCAAAATTATCAACGGATGTTTGAGCGTGAAATTAATTTCCATCTCTGCGAGAGTGAACCAGAGTTGTGCATAATATGATAAGCATATCATTCAAATCCAGCTCGGATTAAACATCCTTCATTATCTTATCTCGATGACATGCGAATTTTATTGCAATTTGGAAGAAATCGTTATCAACAAAATGTCTCTATTAAAATAAAAATCTCAAGTTAAATAGTGTAATTAAAAAATAAAGCTCTGCCATTATAGTCTTGATTACAAATATCCCGACCGGATAATTATCGATTCAGGGAATAACGCAGTTTATAATCAAGGCTATAATTGCATATTTGTCATCGTTAAAACTTTGTGTACAAAGGATTCCATGCGAAAAATATGGACGGTATTATAAAAGGCTGATGCTTCATTTCCTTGCAATGAAACAGCGTTCACGAGACTTGATCTATAAGCACTTGAAGCGGATTAGTATACCAAGCTATGCACCAGAGCCTCTCTATGGAACGTTTCACTGTACTATACGTCGTTCTTGTTATCTCTAGCAGATGCATTAGTTTTTGTAACGTTTCCCTTCGAGTACCAGAGAGTATAAGGATGTATCAGAGCGGAGATGAAAAGAATTCGAGGTATTCATCAGAATTCCGCCATTCGGTATAATATCCTGTAGTTGAATCCGAGGTATATATTCCTGTAGCTCAACGCTGATGTATCGGGCCATTTATCATGAGAGAAGCGAGTACTCTCTCTTCTCCCGCTCTTATATCCTTCTCAACGTTCATATCTAAACTGCCAGCTATTATGAAGCTATCTTGGCACTGTGAGAACAGAAGTAAAAACGCTATCGGAGCTTTCAGGACGATTTGCCAATGAGACCTACGAGGAAACGCATAAAAACTCTTATCGCCATTTCGAAAAACCTTAACAATTGCAACAACTACCATTACAATTTTTCAATTATTATAATCAATCAGCAGTCGAAAAATAAAAAGCCTCAAACAAATTCTCACCCTCTAAATCTGAAACAAAAAAAAAACAATAATGAAGGTTATTGAAGATAACTGAAATATCACCTTTCAATAGTAATAATACAGGGGAACGTATGGAACAGAGTTTTGAAGTACACGAAACGCTTGTCCGCATTCGCAAGCCTTGCCTTGGTTACTGGACAAACTAATGTGGCGATTTTGCAATTACTTAATGAGAGACGTGGCTCCGAGGTCAAACGAAAAATTATTCTGTGCTGTAAAAATTCGAGGAAATTCCGAGCATAAATCGGATAAAAAACCGGGAGAAGAAGGATAGGAGAGATGGAAATGTAGAGTGCACTCGTACGTATCAAATACTGGTGAACAAAAAAAAAAAAAAACACAGGAAAAAAAACTACACCGCGAGCAATACTTGGAGCCCCACAAATTCTCTAGTTTCACGCCTGCTTTTTTTTTGTGCAGCGTAGACTTGAATTGTTCACATGCATCACCGAAAATATATAGGATATCGCGGGGCGGACCCGCGAGTTAACGAACGATACGACCAACTGAAGCTACGAAAATGTATATTGTTCGCGCAATGGAGGAGCAATTAAAACACTACCGAGTATTTATAGAATTATTGGCATACGAACAATAGAGGCTACCAATTCGAATAGATAGATATGGAACTATGGACGGGCAAACTACTGTATAATTGAATTTCCGTTGTAAATTCCGTGCAAACGGAAATAACGGACAAAAAAGTTCTTTATCGATAGCCCATTGCGTACAGCCTCTAAACTGCATTTTCAGTACCCCTGAAAAATACATTTTTCAATGAGTGTAATACAATGCTTTGTAATATTGATTCTGTTTCACACAACGCATTGCTATATATTCGAATCTTGAATGGTTTTCAATTTTTTTTTAGAAAAAAAAAGAGAACCTTTTCGGTACAGGCTTTCATAAATGGAAATCAATTAAATTTATATAAATTATATTTTAATCATAATATTGTGAAAGGTAAAAATGATACATCACTGCTATTTTCAATCAGTGACTGAATGAAAACCGAGTGGTTCTCGCAACTCTGAAAGGTATCCGAAATAAATTTAATTGAGATTGCAATGAATTCGTATATGTATGATCCTCCCGATTCAGGATAAATTCTCGCAGCAATCTTAGTTTGCTATGGTCTTGAGGTAATCGGATCGAATTGCTTCCTATGAGTTGTGTCAATGCATAATGAGAATTGTGTGCAGAAGTTGTCTTCCAACCAGCGCAGCTAGGCATTAATACAGCAAACAGTGATATAAATGCGCTTAAAACAAACACGATTTCGCTGCTTTTATGATGTTAACATCAAGGATATTCACGAGAATTTCCGGGCCCTGGAGAGCGAGTGAAATATCATTGTCGAATGAAATATTGCCTTGTGCATACCGGTTCTAATTATTAGGTCGAAAATTCTGTACCCATCGCGCCATGATGTTTACATACCAATTCGCATTCTGAAATCCCCTCCGATACGAGATAATAGCGTTTCGTTGTACGCGGTAGCTTTGTGAAACCATTAAATTCAATAGTAATGCCACTAGCAAAAATGAAACAGGATTGTGAGGAATATTCAATTGCCATGCAATGTCCGTTTCACCCAAAGAATGCAATCCAAACAGAACCTTCAATTCCAAATTTAATATTTCTTTATACCTAAAAACATTCATCATATGACAGCAATGTTGACAGTCCAGCGAATATCCATTTCGATGGATCTATAATGGTCCACCTTTTTTTTGCAAAGCTGTCTACTACATCGGTAGCACTTTTTATAAATGAGATTCTGGTTCTTAAATCACTGCCTCTGATCGTCTTTTCACTTTCATTCCCTTTCCTATAATTCTACGTCATAAACTGAACCTACCGATGATTACAATTCACGGAGGCGTGCGAGCCATAAATTATCGATCCTAGTCCAGCATCGCTATTGATCGAGGTAATCCTGATTAAATACAACCTTTAAATTCCCGGATCCAGACACGAATTTTACTTAAGCCTCATAAAGTGACTTTTAACGTGTGTATGTGTATGTTAGATTCATATTTCGATGGTTCCATGACCGATCAATCAAGGAAAAACTATTTTACAAGGCGGTTCACTGAATTGGTAGCGTTTTCCGATAAAGTTCTTTCCAAGTTCCTGCTTATGATCTATTTTTACTATCATTCCCTTTCCCATAATTCTACGTCGTAAACTGAACGTACCTACGGATAAAATTTTCAGACACGTGCCAGCCATAAATGATCGATCCTAGACAAGCATACGCGGTTGGTTTATGTAATCCTGATTAAACACAACCTTTGAATCCTCTGATGCGAACACGAAGTATAGTTCTACTTAGCCCATATAAAGTGACTCGCTACGTGTGAATATAGGTGTAGATTCCAAGGGATATCCATAGCAGAGAGAGAGAGAGAAGGATATTGACTCGTAGTGGAGGTGAAGAAGAGACGAGGGTAGACGACGGAGGAACGCTAGCGTAGGTCGTGCATCCCAGCAACGAGAGGCACTCGCACCAACGGCGTGCAGGAGTTAATCCTTGATAAATCCTCGAACTCCGTCCTAATTCCGTATTGAGCTTCCTTAATTTCATTCGGGTAAAGCGGCGGTGACCTCACGAACCTCGAAGCCTCGGATTGGAATCTCCCGTAAGCTGGGACTGCAACTCTCGGGGCTCTCGTGCCTCTTTTTCTCCACCTCTTTTCAACCGGGAAAGACCTCTCGCCTCGATTTTCCTGTTTACTCCTTTTTTTTAGCCTCCTTTCTTTGCTCGTTTTTTTTTCTCCCTGTTCATCCTACTTCGCGCTCTCGTCCATCCGACCACTGCACTTTACTGCTAAGTAGCTACCGCTACTAGTGTCAGAGCGGCATCGAGGTGGTCAGCTAGATTATCCATTACCGGTGGTTTCACTCCTGCCAAACTCCAGAAGTGTGTCAATAAGCCAGAAGTTCTATTATCAGGAGAAAGTGCTCCTGAATCTTAGCGTTTTAGTCATTTTGACTGGCAATGATAGGAACTGAACAGACAAAAAAAACTCGTGTTCTCTGTTCTGCTCTGAACTCTGTTCAGTTTCCGATCAAGTTATTTCGACTTGTCATTTGACTCACAAAACCGCTTGACGGATATCGTTGTGTTACCAACGTTAGCCCAAGGAGAAAGAAGACATTTTGGCCAGGAGAAAATTGAACGGCCACGCATCGCTTTTCTAGTCTGATGCTGGGGAATTCTTGAAGGTATCTCTGTAATTATAATGCAAACTCTATGAGTCGTTATACACCACGAGGTCCTATTGAGAAAGCCATTTACCTGTAACCCTATAGCTCTATTACAACTACTTGACTTTGGTTCACATACGTACATGTACCGGTTGCATACACAGAGGCGTAATATTGTCGGGCATTCAGAATGTGGAGATAGCTATGGCAGGTCCCAAGGGTTTCCGGAATTACTAGGCTACCTCCACCTCGAATCTACTTTTATGGGGAAAAACACGATCGTACCCCAAGGGCATTCCGGGCACCAAGTATAATCACATTCTGGTTATCTATACCAGATATTCTATGGAACACAGAGAGAAAGAGAAGCAGCAGAGCGGAGATGTGGTATAAAATGACCCGGAACTTGTAACTAGGAAAAATTGTCGAATATCACGGAACGATCGTTGGGCAGACTCTCAGTCTTACCAGCAAAGACGATTAGCCACGCTCTGGTGAGTCTGAACTTGGTTCACTGCCTCAAATGCTGGTGAAACTTGCTCGTTGGGACATTTCGCCACGAAATGTGGGGAAATCTCTCTCTGTTATGCGTCCCTATATGCCAAAAGCCTATGTGATACGACTGCTGAGCAGTGCTTTACAAAGCTCCAGCTCACTCTCACGTTGCTATCTTGATCTTCCGGAAGTTGAGCATCGCTGCTGTGCCGATCGTGTCCTAGTCTATTGAATATGTGGAACGCGCATTATCATCAGTGGCTAGCCTACCGGAATATATGCTTGGTGAGTGCTCCACGGTTAAACCGATCTGTGAGGTGTATGTCTGTAGCAACGTTCCACCACTATCACCCACAATATTCTCTTTAACAAATTCATGTTAATGCCGATCATAGAGGAGAGTATCAAAGAATGGTGAAATGTCCACCATTTTGTGCTGTTCAAACATATCAGGTTTCAGCCAAAATGGTCCTCGAAAATGCATAACAGATTTTTTTAAGCATTTCTCGAACAAAGTGTTCTCCAAAAACCGACCGTTCAGCAAATTTTTAAATGCAATCACCCAAAGTGCCAATTTTCCTCATACTATTATTGTATGAAATATTCACAGTGCCAAAAATAATTTTCAAAGGATGCCTTAAAAAAACGTTAATCGTAATGGAATTGGTAAATAAAGTGTGCGTCTTTCTAACGAAACGTAAATGTTAATAGATTTTTTACTAGAACCTGAGAATGTAGTTCTTTTTAGTGAAATTTTGATTTTATGACTGCAATGAACTAACACGATTAGATCTTAAGGTTTGTGTGGTTTTCCGACGCAGGTTACGATAATCCTTCGATGCTCCATCGAGCTGTCATAAACCCATGGTAATTTCAGCATCCAAAATGCCGCGGCTCACGGGACTCTAGCATATCATTACGCTGGACAAACGTTTGAACAAGTTTGTTTGATTAGTTTAATGGTTTGGTGGGTTCGACACGAGATACTCTCACTATGTTGCCGAGTTCGCACTCTCGCTGGTAGCTCCGAGAACCTCGGAAACGCGGAACTGCAGGAATATTTTACAACCTGCTTCACGAGAGGTTTCAAGCTGACTTTCCTCAGCAGTTCAACTGGAGTCTAATGAAGTGTGATACAGTATAGTCCCACAAACGCCATTAATGCCCAGCTTTGACGTTTTCTCACTGGGAACTCTATAAAAGAGAGTGTTAAATAAATGGCCAGTCGAAAGTGCACCTGTAATATTTACCGTTATTTAACGTTCCCGCAGCGAACTTTAAGCAGCGTGAGTGAGTAAAAGATTATGCGTTGAGGGTTGCTCGTAATTAGTTGAGTGGAATAGGCTCACAAATTACAAAATTATGCCTATGTATCTCTCGGTATATCTCAAATATGAATTTTCTGCCTTCCTCAGATATCAATAATTCGGGACGTACAATTATTTCAGAATATCGCTCATTTTTCAAGATCATTGTCGATCTTCATAGATCTTTGTAGATATTATACATAGAAAAACTTCCTTATCTATGATATGGAATAACTCTCGGTTCTCGCGGTTCCAGTTCTTTCCCAAATAGAATGAGGCAACTGTAATGATATTTCGACACGTCACTTCGTGACAACTGTGCTGAGAAATCGCGTTGTGCACTTCATAACTTGAAACGCTGCCAGAATTGAACTTCATTGGAAATCAGGTCTTCTCTCTTGCACGAATTATTCAAGATTCATGGATCCACCGCTATTATATTATGTTATCGAAGCGTGCACTGATATCGTATCCGAGTCGTATCAATGACTTGGTAGTGAAACTTGGTGCCGCCATGTACATTCGCAGTAGAGGTGTAACTTCCCATTCACCCAGAGGTTACCTCCTGTATATTCAGGCTTGTTGTTTTGTCCTCGTCATTCATACACATAATTTCCATCCAAACTTGGAGTGACTCCTCGGACTGAAACTTGGAAATTCCACGGGCAAGCCATGCGCTGAATTCGTTTGAGAGTGACAATGTCGCTGCCGGTAAATTATACCCAAGGTACACTGTTTCAGCGATATTCGGCAAGTGACTTAATGTTAATTCGATCAGAAGCTAACCAAGCCGACGCTAGATTCCACAAAGTGTATGTTGACTTTGTTCGGGTGAATTGTTCGAATTATTTTCCGTCAAGTTTCCCACGTTTTGGCTATACAAAAATACAGATTTTCGAATGATTTTCATACATCACATCAGATTGATTGATTGATTTCATCCAGACGTTTTAGGGTTCCTTTATTTTTCGGTTGTCATTCTTCTGTGACAAATTCGAAACGTTTTCCTCCTCTAATTCTTCCGCCATTTTTCAGCCTCTGTACAGAATATACATTGACGTCAACCGGACAAGTTGCTTATTATTCCTTCAAGCTCTTCTCTCTGTATCCGCTTAAACTTCACCAACAACAACGAAAAAAGCCGCGATTTATCCTTGCCACCGAATTCTTTCCTTATTCTTTAGATTTTCCTTTGCCTCTTGTCAAGTAGTTTACAAGGAGCGACCGAGGGCAACGTGGCTCCAGGAAAACTTCCTGGCGGTAAGTTTTTAAATCGATGAGCCCCGAGAATATTCGAAGCTTAATGGACGTTCTTTTTTGCGGGAAAGATGAGGTTGCGAGGGCGCAAAGGAGGAGAGAAAGAGAGGAAAAGCAACTGCGTCGGAATGTACGAGACTAGTGGAGCTGAGGGATCCGGGTGCGAGCGAAGAATTCACGAGCCCCGAGTTTTATACATCTCGGTGTACAAAATCCGCGTGCGAAAGCCAAGCATTCCGAAAACTTGATAGAAATTTCAAAGCGTTCCCTCCTTTACTCCCTTCCACCTCCCACTTGCGATATGCAAATAGTAATTCGCGCTTCGAGACCAGCATATAAATAGTACGGAGGTTGGGAAAAATCTTTTACACTTTTCCGAGTACCTACCTCAGATCTCCCTTCTGCAGCGATATCTCCTCGAACACGATGCGAATTCGTTCCTTCGTCCTGCAACAGGAAAGAAAAACATATGTTTAGCGAGAGAAAGAGAGAGAGAGAGAGAGAGAGAGAGAGAGAGAGAGAGACCAAGAGGAAGAGAACGAAGAAAACATAAAGAGAAAAGATGTAACGTCGTCAACTCGTCGGATATACCTGAAACTCTCGGAATAGCTCTCGGGAGTACACACAGGCAGTCTCGTGTAAAAGGTTAAATTCAGCATGTACCACTTTCTGCATCTCTCTACCTACAACGGAGCCAAACTTCTGGGCGCATGTGTGTAAAGGGTGTAGACACAGGGGAAGAGGAAGCAAAGGAGTGCATTATCCGCGTATGTATCCCTCGAGCCTGCTGCTCCCTCGTTTCTGGAAACACTCTCGGCTTACAACCACCACGCTGTTATATGCGTTTATTCTATTTCACTAATCTTCGTGGTGTGACTCCGCCAACGTGGTGCGCTTAATAATCACGATAAATAAGTAATTACAGTCATAAACCTCGGGGAATAATGAAGGTGCACTTCGCACTGTATTAACCACTGAATTTCATGTTCTCGGCTGGGAATTCAAACACGAGTGCCCTGGTCATTATTGTTACTGTATAAAGAAAATAAAAAGTCACCTGTTACAAAACTTCTTCAGGTGTAAAAAATTGAATAGAATTTTTTCACAAAAATTCCGGTCTTCATCGCTTTCACACGATTCGTGGTTGAAAAAAGTAAATACGAAGAAATAAAATTGTACGAATGAAGGATAACATTTTAAAAACATGAATCCAAACGTAAATGACTATCCGAGGGACCTTAATACTTCCCTTTTCTATGTTCATTTTTCTCGTCCTTTCACTTGGCACCTTTTCATTATATTCAACTTCGTTTTTTTTTTTTTCTTTTTTTTCCTTTTTTTTAAGGCTAAGCTCCTGTCAGAACGGTGTGTCTGACGGGAACTTTCGCGACCGTTGTAACAAGGAGGTGGCTATGAGGAACGAGAAAAGTTGTTCCAAGCCGGAAGCCACAAAATT
Source organism: Clistopyga incitator (assembly GCA_947507545.1). NCBI lineage: Eukaryota > Metazoa > Arthropoda > Insecta > Hymenoptera > Ichneumonidae > Clistopyga > Clistopyga incitator. The sequence goes on from OX382176.1 coordinate 14,182,614, forward strand.
TCTGGTGACAAGAGGAAAGCGTGAGCCTCGGAAGAGAGGCCACCGTTGGGACAAGGATGTGGAACGACGTCGTTCGCTGGAGGGTAGCAAGGGAGGCGGAGAACGTGTGGACGAGGCTCTGAAAAAGAGAGCTTTTTGGAGATGGCCGCGCGTTATATATATTAACAACCGAGCCTATATATATGTACATATACTATGCTCTTTCCGTCGGTACAGCCGGTTTATCTTTTTCTCACTCAGCAACGCATTTTTCTCCGGGTCCTTAATTTTATATAATCAACAATGGCATATACAGAAGCTGTCTAAAAAATTACGTAAATATTTGATACGTTGGAATTTGCCGAAGTGACGAAAAATGGCGCATAAGTATATAGTTACCTTGCCCGGAAGAGGTACGAGCACCGGACGTTCTTCGGATACGAGGAAGGATAACGTGGCGAGTAGAAACGACCGTGCTGAGCGGTCGTCTGCGAACTGACGAACTGATGGTCGCACATAGTTCCCGGTATCAGTTGACCGTCCGTACCGAACATTCCTGTAACACAAAAGCCAGAGGCGAAAGATTGAACAGAAGTAAATCCCATCAGGAAGATCCAATAATGCCAAGCTGAAAGCATTGGGAAAGTAATTTGCACGCTCATCCTCCCTACGTGGCCCGCCCTACCACGTCCTGTGTACCGCATAATAGTAGTTCGTTCGGAAACTCTTCTCCTTTCATTTGCCACGTTGCATAGCTCCAAGCTTGTAAAACCCAAAGTGATTAAAATCGTCCAAATCCGAACTCTTCCGACCCGCAGAAAGCACCATTTTGCTTCTGTATGTATGATCGCATGCAAAGATTCGCGTGCTTGAAAACCAACCGTATTGTACGCGTGTATGAAACGTGTATTGATTAACTAGGCGCATATCCAAGTTTGCTGTTAAAGGGGACCTAGCGATTCAACGTCACCGCATTCTAACCTTACAACAACACGTACAAACAATTCGACATTCATTTTATAATTATTCAAATATTCTCACGCAATGGTGAAAATTAAAAAATATTCTTACTCATAAATTCATAGAAAAATATGCTAAAAAAAGAATGGAGGATGAAAGAAAGAACGAGTTTGTTTTCGTGGCTTTTTGTCATTATTTTTTAACGTAAAGATCTTTCGTGTTGTTTTAAAAAAATCGTCCCGACTTGGGTTTCAATTTTTTTTTTAAATATACTCTGAGAGTAATGAAAATATTGCAACTCAAAGTGAAATCTTTCGCAAATTTTATCATTCGATATTAAAGTGCGGGGCATACATAAAATGTTTCTATAGCGGTTAATTCAAGCAGATCCTTCCTGGAATAAATTAATAAAAATGTTTATGCATCGTAATGAACAGAGAGACTCGTTGAGTAGTAATAATGGAAACGAAGGATGTTCTTCATTGTAAAAATATAAAAGAATTCATTGTATGCGTGGTATACGAGGAATAAAATGCAGCCGAGTCGTATGTGAAGGCTATAAAAAATCAGCGGGAGAAATATTCTCTATGCAAAATAATGCAGGATATTTCGTATCTACAGTTCGAACAGTAGAATTGTAGTGTGAAAAAATTCAATATGTTTTTCGAATATTTCAATATTTTCGAAACAACTTTTCCTCCGTTATTTATAAAGTATATAAATCTTTTTTTTTTTTTTCAATCACGATACCATATTTAAAAACAATCAATTACAACCACATTAGTGGGATGAAAAAAATTGAATATATTCCAACGTAATGAGATACTTTCTACAATTTTAATTATCCTTCTTTATTTTAAAGTACCTTAAAAACAAATCTTTTCTATGAAGAAATTAATAAATAGCGCTGTGCGTGTTGACAGACCGAGCTTTCAAGCTCAAGTATTCTTAGAAGAAGACAGGGGATGTTCGTCACTGCTCAGGGATTCTAAGAATTTATTTTCCGTATACGAGAAGACATAAAACGCAACCGGATCACCGGTAGAGTGTTGTAAAAGAAATCAAAGGAATACGCATTTGCCAGAGAAAAGAGAGACCGGAAGGCAAGAATATCGTGTGTCTATAGTCGGCACTGTAAAATTGCAGTATAAAGAAGACCGTGTGAAGTATAGGAAATTTTCACAACGATGGACGAGCCACCTAGCCCCATAGAGACGTAGAAGAACACGGGTGTACAAGCGCAACGAGGTCTACGCTGTTTACCCCCGATTTATTTACTACCCCCGCACGTCTCGACGCAGCGAAAGGCCATCCCACGTGCGCCCGTGAGCTCAGCGGAATTAGATACTTGAGACTCGATCTCACTGGACACTCTCCTCAATATATCTATGTACATATACGTAGCGTTCGAGTGAAAGGACATGGAAAAATTCGGTGAGACATATACAACGAGTATACGCTCTGTCCGACGTTGTACCGACGTATATATATTTGAAACCTCCTCATTTCTCTATTTCACTCGGTCGATAAACTTGGTGTGAGGTGTGCAGATTGCAAAAGTAAGGGATTCGCGATCGAATGTTCTGTCCGGCAGAAGGACCGGCCGACAGACAGATGGATCAACCGATAAACCGGACCAGCTGAGAGATAGATCGGCAGGCAGGCAGGCAGACAACAGATCGATCTCCATATAAATATGGAGAAAACAACTGCACCGAAGTTTCCATTATCTTGCAGATTTAGTTACTATCTTTGTACTTGTTACTTTATCCAGAGGCCATGCCACAAGCGTTTGTGAGCCCAGTGGAATTAGATATACCCGAGACTCGATCTCGGGAGATCTTGTCCTGTATACATATACAGTGTTGCAGCAAACAGACAGGGAAAAATACGTTGTGACGTATACACCGAATGTACACTCCGTACGAGAGGGTGAAAATGGAGAGGACTGAGGGAATCGCATAGCCAACGTTATTCGTTCTATACATATATACATAAACATATTGAAGCTCCTCCTTTCTCTGTCTCACTTCGTTGATACACTTGGGCATCCGGTGTCAGGCTGAAGATTGCAAGAAAAGTGTCTCGCACTCGGATGGTCCGGAGTTCCTACGGATATAAAGCTCGTGTACAAATATATACGCAGACACTCAAACTCTAGATGTATTATGGAGAAATGTATGCTACATGCTCACTACCCGCATCGAGAAGATATACACGTGAGTGAAAAACGGGATAGGAAAATATCTGGAATATCTCGACGAGGCTTGCAGCTTCTGTTGCCTCCGTTGGCACATGATTTCCACCATATACCTTTTGGGAATGAGAAACAGAGAGAGAGAGAGAGAGTGAAATGCACAGGAGAAAAATTCGCACATGAACGGGCAACGCTCTCGTTCCACGAATATTATTGCTACGGATCAGCCGCAGAACAAACTTTCGCAAGTCCTTCGGTTCGACGTGTGTACCGTGACAAAGTCACGAGGCGAAGCTTTTTTGGGTGATGGGGACGGATCACAGGCTGTTGGATGTTTACTGCTGATGGGAACTTCAACCCTTACGTTGTCATTTATTTTTCCTTTCTCGCGAAATATGGCATGAATTTTTATTAGCCTCTCGCTTCAGGATATCACTAAAAATATATATTAAAATTTCGTGGAAGATGTCAGAGAATTATTTCAAGGACGTTTTGTCAAGAATCAAAGAGAAGTAAAAATAAATATCGCTTTTTGGTTTCGTTTTGTCTATGGTATTGCGAGAAAGGTAAGGAAAATAATTAAAAGGCACTCGTGAACAAGAGGGTGGACGGTAGACTTTCCAGATTTTCGCGTGTATCATATACTTGATGCGGTGAATCTCGACCACAGCTAAGTGATCGTACTTTATCGGAGCCAATAAAGCGTCCACCGTAAAGAAGAGTCGAGTGCATAATGCGTGGAAGCCCCGGTTGCGGTATAACCTCGGGACTCGGTTTCTCAAGGGGCGCTCTAGTCTGTCTCTGCATCGTGGGCTTTGGAACAAGTATCCACCACACACAGACACATCGAACGCTTACCCGCCCACTTAAAGCTGCTACATATCTTCGTCTTCTATAGCTTTGCAGGTGGATAAATCCGGGCTCGTGCAATCTTCTCAAAGTACCATTATGCTTTATTTTCCCTGGTCTGAACCGATGTCCGTGATCCACATAGTACGAGCATATATGCTTATGGGATGTTCTACTGTGGTCAACGTCTGCGTTTTAACCTTTGAGTTTTATATGCTCCGAAGCTTTTCCTTTTATGCAGCTTTAAATTCCAAAAGATATCTGCGATAAAAAAAATCTCATAAATTGAAAATAACAGCGTAAGCTCAACTTGAGATACAGTATTAAATCTTATTGCGATTCATCAGATTTTTCGACAGTTAATGGACGGAAATTCTTCGAAACGTTTTCGAGAATGTTGCGTTCATCTGGACAAACAGACCCTCGAATTCAGAGTATCCACACCTCATTCTCGTTAATGTACAAAAATTCTCCCTACGAATGTTGTTGTTTTAAGAGTACCGAAAAATATTATTGTCACCTGTGCGGGAGTGAAAAATCTCGAAGATGTTTTGATGCGATGACTTTTGTTTTGATGATTGAAATGTAAAAATCTATGCAGTAAGTAGCCACATTAATCACACGTGTTTCTGGCAGTGATGGGAAATGTTGGCGAGAAGTCGAGAGTGAAAGAAAAATGAAGTAAGGAAAAAAGATGGTATATAGAATGTTCGATTTGCATGAGCGAGCAGGGGATTTGAGTAGCGCAGGAGCATCACCAAGAAAATCTCTTATCCAAGAGTCTCACTGAGAGCTACCACTGTACTGATGTTCGCGCTGCTCGCTTCGTCGCGCGCGCTCCCTCGCTGGCGTATCGAAATTTAAAAATCGAATTGGGCCACTTCCCTCGGTCCGTTGGAAAGCATCGGTCCCCCACGTACTTTCATTCTGCTCGATCTAAAGTGCAAGTAGTATATTCAATACCGCGTCTTCTTCTTCGTCGTCGTCGTCGTCGTCGTCGTCATCGTTCCATACAGTCGTCGTTGTGGGGATAGAGTTCGAGTCTCTGCTTCACAAGTATACCACAATAGGATTACTACACTGCGTGCCTTGAGGGGCTGAGAGCACGAGGAGACTCAAAACCACCAATGTGAGGCTTTTCTCTCTTCATGTGTGCTTTTTATCGATATATATTCTTTTGCCACAGGTAGAGAAACCGGTCGCTGAGGGATTCAAGCTGTACGTGGCGGTAAAGTAGTAAAGGCTGGCTCTAGTCAGACATCATTTAATTTGCGCAGAAATTATTTAGATTTGAAAATTCAAGAAGAAAGTCACTTGTATTTGAGCTAGCAGGAAATTTTCGTGGATTTGTATCGTTTATTTTTATTTACCTTCAATCTCATCGAATTATTGCGCATTATTATACTTTGACATTGTTTTGAAGTGGATTCATAAAAGTTATCTAATCGATCATTTCTTTGTAAGTTTTTTTTTTTTTTAATTAAACGAAATTTTTCCGTACAAATCTGTAGGTTGAATGTTTGTCTGTAGCAAGATCCTCTAACTCGTTACGCTGTCGTTATGTGCGACAATTTTACATTACAAGGAATATGGCAAGTCGCTATCGTTACCGTAACGTTTCGATTCGTTACAGACACAACGAGTTTGGGAATCACGCTACTGTTTAACGTACAGCATTTCAAAATTTTACCGTCTATCGTAATCCAGAAAATTATTCGAAATTTACGTCAGCAATTTCGACGGTTTTTCATTCGAGTAATGCTGACCTTTTAAGCTGACCTCTGCTCGAAATTGTTTGCAGAATAATGTGATACCAGGGACAGATGGAGAATATAAATTCTTCGAGTTTTACCTTTTTCATTAAATTATATAAAATAATTTTTTTTGTAGTTTTTGGGCAAGAAAGTACAAAATTTCAACATTTTATTGTCCATCGTAATCCATAAAATTATTCGAAATTTACGTGAGCTATTTGGAGGGTTTTTCATTGGAGTAATGCTGACCCTTTAAGATGGAGCCCTATTCGAAGTTGTTTGGTGAATGATGTGATTCCAGAGGTAGATGGAGAATATAAATTGTCCGTAGTTTGGGCACAGTTCACAAACGGCAGTAGCGATGGTACGAATAGGAGTCCCATACGGGAAACGAGTAGCGCGAATCGTTCGTTTCTCCAACGAGTTTCCGAATACTTTGGAGGATTTATATACGATCGTATCTGAGCCCTCTCTATCCGACTGTCTCTCGAGCCGGCTAACCCACGATACTCCTTCCTTCTGACTATCAACTTTAATACGCACTCGCAAATTTAATACCTTGCTGCGGGTATACGTCGAGGATACGTGACTCGTGCGTATAGTATCATACCATATACCATTCCCGGTATGATACAACGGCACGAATATACCAGGGCCGCGACTTGTTGGAATAAAAGGCAAGGGTAGAAGATACACGGCAGTGAAAGAAGATGAGGATAGTAGTGGAGGATACTATGAGGAAGGCAAACTCCGAGGCTCGTTGAGAAAAAGAGGGAAAACCGAAAGAGAATGACATAAGGCGTAGACGAGAGGGGAAAAGCTAGTAAAGGGGTTACTGCTGCTGCTGCTGCTGCTGCTGCTGGGTTTGCGTGACCGGAATACCGATACGAACCGGAGGGCGTAACTGCCCGAGCATCGGTTCCCTCTTACGAATTGGTGTATAAACTGCGAAATGCTCGCACCTACACGACCGAGACCGAAATAATACTCGAAATCTTGATAAGGTAAACAATACACGAAGCTACGCTAATGATAATTGCTGCATAATTAAGCTGTAAAACGATTTGTGACTTTTTGGAAAGAGCATAAAGATAATGACCGTATTTTCCCGCAGGCTATTTTCTTTTTATTTTATTTATTATAGTCACAAAATTCTCTAGTTGTTTTGTGTGGTGGGATACACGACTTAAGAATAATAATGAAGAACAAAATTCGATCTCCACAAGATTGAAAAAATCGAAAATGAATTCGGGAATTCTGAAATTGGAAACGACAAAAAAATAATTTTTTTTTTTCCTACATTTTTGTAAAAATGTTTAGGTAGGGTCTTTTTAGGGGTAGGATTTTTTACGAATGGAGCTTAACGATATAACGCAATTTATTATATGCGCATGCGTTGACAAAGTAAAATAACAAAAATAAATGAAATATGAGGATTGCACATTTTTCCGAAGCTATTTTGTGGATCGCTATTCACCTCCCCTCCCACAACCTGGTTCACCCGGACAAAGTACAATCTGCTGGACCGTTGTTTGTTGAACCTTTAAATTATTCAAATTACAATCGCTGCATTGACGAAACTCTATTACAACCTCTCTCACCGAGGACCCCTTGCAGTTTGCTGAAAGCGATATATGCGCCTGTGCACCCTACATATTCGTGGCAGTCTCGCCTCGCGATTATTTATTGTGCAGTATGCGAGCACTGCTATTCCATTAACAAGCTTGCCCGTAGTAATTATGCCCGTTAATCGTGGACTCTGGCCCGGCGTGTGTCAATGCGCGACCGTGTGTGTTATTTATATTGAACGATAGCCGATACCGTCGCCGGTGAGGAAAATTCCATAGGTGGCCTGTAAACAGAGTGCACCCGCACGACATGTCATAATAGTCCAGAATTTCCATATTCTTTACCAATAAAAACCAAAAATGCCATATAAAATATAAACAAGAAGTGGTGAATATTTACCACGCGCTTGGTTTTTGTGATCAAACGAATATTGCCATCATTATTTGCCCATTTTTCGATGCCAATGTTTATTTATGTATTTATCCACCGTCAAATGTGAGTGTTTATTTTTTCTTTATTTATACAATAAATATAATAAATAAATTGAAATTCCCGTTATGTGGTGGGATTTGGAAGAAAAAAAAAAAAAAATTTTTTTTTTTTCACTGCCACTCAAAACACTTGGAGATGTGTGGCCCCTTAAATTAAAAAATGTTCCCCGTGGATGGGTGTGTGTGTGTGTGTGTATTCCAAGTGGTGAACCCTGTGAACTACGGTCGGGAGAAGCACAAAAACTATTAAATCTTGAGAATGAAGGGAGCGTGTATTAAAGCATATACTGGATGCTGCAAAGGCTAGGTTTTGTTGAGCTTCCAGCAAGTTTCCGAGGAACGAGTGCGGGGAGAGCTTGTTTACTCGACAGGGGCTTTCTTCCGTTATTCCATCTTCATCTTTCTGCAGCCGTGACTACAACGTACGCTCGCACAGTTTTGTGCACAAAGACGAAGAGTTCTCAATAAATGTGGTTTGCGAGCAAAGAAGCGGAAATAATCGGTGCGTTTCGTGAATCTCACCGGGGTTTCAAAGTTTTAATAATGCCAGAAGCCAGTCTGAGGAACAAAGTCAGCCGAGGTTTCAGTTGAAGTGAAGCTAAGCTTTAATTTTACAACGATATATAAGCAAACTTAAATTTTACATGGAAATAGGAGCGAGCTTGAATTTTCCAACAGGCAGATCTCTCCGGATTCACCACAAGTTTTCCTTGGCCCTAGTGAAACGCTTGAGGCAGAAGCCAGCGCTGCTTGTGGTTTCGTAGGGGTTATAATTTTGTGTAATTAACGAACGACGAAAGCTTTCGTCGAGGCTTCGGCATTGTTTTCGTTGGTGGACCGTGAAACAATGCCCGGGGCAGATGAGCGATAAAAAGCCAAAAGTGCACTCAGACAAGAGGTTCGAAAAAAAAAAAAAAAGAAATTGTAAATATTTTTCAAGCGGAAATGAAAAACAATGATAAAGTTAGTGGAATAACGTTTTTTAAATTTGTCTTAAGCTTAAATTGCTCGAATTGAAAAATCGCAAACTTCGCAAATAAGTAAACCAATAAGTCAATTGTGAAGTTTGAAGCAATTGGAATGTCCAACGGAATAATTACTCAACAATCATAACTCCCTTTGTCGATAAATTAAAAAGTACGTTCGTGACATCTGTAGACAGATGGTAATATAGATTCAACTGAGCGTGGCTTATGGAAGAGGAGCTCCACTGGGGGGACATTTCGCCTGGGGGTTCCATAAACTCACTGGCAACTGGATTATATACTATTCGCAGAGTTTCTCTATTCAGCGGAACATTCCTCAGCGATACGATAAGCCTTAACGCTAAGTCACAGCTTTACGAGTCGAGTAAGGAGGACGTCACTTCCGTTCGTTATGATATAAACAGTTTCGTGTATATGCTTTATTGCATCTCATACAGCAATCATAAGCAACGCCACTACAAAGTGCGCACACTCGGAGAATCTATTTGACAATTTTAACTGAAACAGCATATCAGAACTATCTTTATTCGAATGAAAAACAGTTTTAGTTGAGGGGAGAAAATAATAATTAGATTTATACGGATCGTAAGTGTTTATAGTATAAGAGAAATAAGAAAATTCATTGAATTTTGTCTGAACATTGTCCATCGACACTAGCGCCATCTCTTCTCTTCATCCCAGAACTAATGCATTCTCGTCAGGCGTGCAAATCGTCATCCGGAAATTAAATCGATCGCGCTTATGCCACGACAATATTTCATGGATTTCCTCCACCGTTGGATTCGCTTGGTTTTGACAAACGTTCTCCCATTTTTCCTCTGAATCGCATTCGACCGTGAACCACTCTTCACCTCGTTCACCTCTGAATTTTTCTCTTGTCCCAGGTGCCCTTGTCTATCGCAAAAATGGTACCTCTCTACTTTTCCGCCAGCGAGTGTATCAGGCATTGTTTTCTTATTTAACACGTGACTACGAGCGACAAATCGACACATTTGTAAGATGGAAAATTAAAATAATGTGTGTAATACATTCATCTTCATTCGCGTTTTCACGGAATAAAATTTACGTCACAGCAGTGACAAAATGCGATAAATTATTAGAATTTACCGAAAGACTTGTAGAAATATTGGTTGAACCGACGGAGAAGAGCGTCCATCATATGCGGACACAAAAAATAAAAGGTCGCCACTGGCAGTATAATTTCCATCGAGTGAAATTTTGCCCTGCAGGTCAATTTCGCGCGGCGAATTAAAATTCTTAATTAGCCCTCATTCATTACTGTCCGGCCTGGCGTGACGGACATGAAATTTTTCAAAAAGATATGCGAACAACACCGAGAGAATTCCAACGATCACTCACTCGGACTGCACGAGAATCCTGACGTGTGCCATGTTTTATGTCCAGCAATTAAAGAGTGCTTATGATTGGACGTATCTCATAAAAGTGAGATCTGGCATATCGCCCAGTAACGATATATTTCATGGCTCAGAGACGCGCGTTGTATTTCGCCGAACGTCACAACTGAAAGCTCCACAGTCTGGCAGGCAGTCCCACTTTTCTCTTCATTAATTGTCGACACGAGAACATAACGACGTGAACATGAGTACGATCTTGTCGTGCCCATTTTAGTGATAAGGCAAAATGTTCAGGTGCAAGTTGAATGCGAAGTTTCATGCACTAAAACTTTGTGGAAAACTATTTCTGCGAATTAACACCGATGTTATAGTCGTTGTTCTTCGGTTCTCATTGCCGCCATGGGGTTTCATTGAAATTCACGAGTTTTATTGTTATACTTTGAGGGAACAGAGAGACACGGCTGACTTGGAATTAAGTTGGACAACTATTCAATGAATTCTCATGGAAATTTCACGAGCCAGAGAATCTACGAGAGAGCTTTACGGCTAACTGCGGTTTCTCTCGCCTCGGACAATTGATAATTGGACGGTAAGCGAGGTTGCTTCCTTCGCGTAACCGCTACCGCAACTGTCGTCGCCGTGCTCAACGAACAATGAACTCCTTCGAGCATAAACAAATTTTTTGAGTCTGTGTCCGATCAGCGCGGGCGGTTTCTACTCCGGACTGCTCAGTGCTTCAACCGACTGGCAGATAATTATCGACAGTGCTTCGAGTTTCAAGTCTGCTTTAACGTTATCATTTTCCACTTATTAATATAACATTTGATTAAGTTCATTTTTTGGTCGGCGGAATATAATTTTGAAGATAAATCGAGGTAGGGTCTAACTAACCCTAATAGCTCCAGTTGAATTGAGCTTTGACAGACGGATGTACAAAGGAAACGGTGCATGCGGTGAAAACCCCTTTGATTTTCGTCGGTACCCTCGGCGATAGCAATGCTAATGAATGGTAAACGCTTAACTATAAACGCTGGGAGTTGCGGCTGATCCTATTGAGGGTCGTAGAAATTGTGGTAAGCACACCGACTCACCGATCTACCGGGGCTGAACGTCTCGACAACACGAACGAGATACACGTTGGATCGAAAGTGAAACAGAGAGAGGAAAGCTCGCCTGGTGGTTCTAAATAAGCCTCGCAAAGCTTCTTAGGCTTGTCTCGCGTAAACGGTTCTCGAAAACCGGTGATGGAAACTGGGATACTGCTTTAGAGCTTCTCATTCATGTATCAAGATGATCTTTGCGCGATAGGGTGTGCAGATATCCTTCCGTGTATCCTCCTCCTTCCCAATTTTCAACCCCTCGTTTCGTTTCGAGGGGGACTTTTCCATTTCTTTTATTCCTCGACAAATTTTATCTACTTTTTTTTCAACTCCTGGCAGTCGTTAACACGAATGACGAATAAATTAACGCTCTCACCGAGTTTTCAGTGTCCTTTGTTGTCCTAAGGACTCGGTTCGTCGGATCGGAAGGGCGCCAGGACGAAACGTCGAGTTCGTTAGAGTCAAAAGCACGTGTTAGCTATTCCGGCGTCGAGAGCGATAGGGATGAGATGCCGTGTGCGGAACGAGCGTCAACGACAGCTCCAGAAATGCTCCGGTGGCTACCAACGCCGCATACGCGGTATTTGCACACATATAATTATTCAAATTTGTGGTAATAGAATTTTGGCAACGGAAGTTCACCTTCCGGTGCATGTGGAGGGCGAACCCCGCGATCCATCCCTTTGGCATGTATGATCCTCTGTCGGTTTTGTTAGTCTCCAGGGACATTTGACTGCAAAATTGACCCTGAACCTACCTATTCATGGCTTCGCATTAAACAAGTGATGACGTGGCAAATTACACACAGATAAACTGTATCCTTGATTTTAAATATCAAGCCTATGCACATTTTTGTTTGGTTTCGCTAATTTTCCAGTCATTTTTAATGTTTACCCCATGATTATGGTCTCGTAAAATGACTTTTCGATGGTGAATTATTTATGCCACAGTCAGCTTTTTAGTACAGGAAAATATATGTTACTTTTATTTAATGAAAAAATTTCAACCATTCCTGGAGTCGATGATAAATTTGTCTAAATTGAAATTGATAAATTTCATCTGCTTATTTATTGCAAAAATTTTCCGATGACATCTAAAATTAATAAAAAATCTTACACGATATACTATAAAGCCCCGAGGTGAAGGTTGACTGGTGTGCCCAATATAAAAAAAGTTATATACGTCGAAGAGGCGCAGCAGACTGGCCGTTTCAGGGAAGTCGAGGGCAAAGAATAATTTAATTTCCTCCTGGCAAACGCCTGGCCAGCGTCGTCGTGAGAAGCCCAGGCGTCGTACATTCTTTACGCGGACGAGGGTTGAAATGGTCGCGCATTCAAAGAGCTGAGTTTAAAGGGCACCGTTAATCTTTCGTCGCTCGCTACCGAGAAGAGCCTGTGGAAAAGGGTGAGTGCCCGAGGAGAGGGTGAGAAAGAGAAAGAGAGGAGATAAAGAATAAAAGAAAATAAATGGAATGAATTTATAACCAGAATTCAGCATTTTCCTTCAGAGTACCTCGCCATAGAAAGAGTGCGATGCAGCACAACTGCTCAAAGAAATAAGGCTTCTGATTAACGCTCAATACCTCCGTACATCGTTTTTCTTGGTACACGTTAAAGCCAATAGATGAAACGTTTGTACAAGAAAATTAATAACGAGAAACCTAGTAATAAGAATTTGCAGAAATTAATTCAAATATTATAAAGTGCTAACTCACTAAAGTAGATACTACGTAAATATGCAATAGAAATAAAGTTTCAACAATATTATGAAAAACTGGAAAAAAAAAAAAAAAAATACGGTCATCAGATATGAAGGGAAAGAAAGAAATTTCTGGCGAACCTCACGGTGTCAGCGTGAAAGGGCGTAAAGCCTTAGAAAGAAGGGAAATGGGAGAGAAAGGTATAGAGGAAATTTTGAGTGTCTAGTGGCCAGTGTCGTCGTACAAACAACACGTAGGTGAAGGTTACCTTAAAACAAGAAGGGGTATCTATTGAGGTACCCATCTGCATGGGACATACGACCGGTTGAAGATCTCCATATACATGCATATATATATGTATATGTACGAGGGTCGTTATGTCAGAGACCAAATGGTTCACATTATCGTATAAAGTGCCTGGGCCAGAGGCGCAAGTGTGTGTCCCATGACAGCCTGCGGCTGGTCGAGCATGCATGCATTCATAGCATGTACGCGTTCCTGGTGTACCCATGGTGTACCCGTTGGTTCGACCCCCAACCGCCGAATATTAAGCTCTTCCGTCAACCACTATATTGTTCCTCTGAAAACTCCCGCCAGGACCGAATTAAATAAAAAATACAACAATCCGTCCGAAAGCACCAAGTTTCAATGAATTTTTTACATTTTTATGGATTCGTCGGACTAGTAGCCAAATTCGTCGACACACTTGTTCATTGCATGAATAATAAGATTTTGTATTTTCGAAAAATGTAATAAACTTTCAATAAGAAATTAATCAACGAATGCAGTCCAATATCAATACCCTGGTAGAGCACTTTTATGGCAACCTAATAGCATGCCAGATCGAATTGTAACGTTGCGTCGAGTACAGGCCATAATCAGGCTGCCTGACTGGATTAATGTAAGACAAACTTAATCAGCGCGAGTTCGCGGTTGCCTGATCTTGCACCTCGAATAATCCGGGTCAAGCAAGGCTCTCCATAATAGGACTACCCATGGTACTGCCTCATCAGGGCCAGGTCGAGCTTTCCATAATAGGACTAGCCGCGAAACTCCCATTTCGGGATGTGTGATGTTGGTCAGGCGAACCCTCACAGATTTCTACAGATATAAAATGATCGGATACCAAAAATTATTTTACACGAACAAATGTTGTTCAACACTTTGTCTATAAAAGTTTCTTCAAATATTTACACTCAACAGAGAGATTTATCGCCGTTGACCAAATAGAGAACGAAGTGCAGTGGCAATTTCAGTCCATCGCTGCATTCCAAAGCCAACTTTAGCGCGAGTGTTTGTCTTTCACCAGTCGTTCCCCGTCTGTATCGATGAATATGAATGTGGATCAGCAAAATTATTATACCCTCGAATAAAGCCAGCAATCATATTCACGAACAAACAGCTTGATACTCCATTGTACTCATTACACACAATTTACACGCTAAATATTTCCTATGTCGTGTATTAAGGTTTCTACAGATGAGAAAGCCAACGACATATTGAAGTATCAATAGTAATGAAGGAAAAGCAGAGACCTCATGTATTTTTAATAAGATTAAATACACCGGTAAATAAGTAAAAACTCGAGTTTAGCTTTCAGAGAAAAATACAATTATATTTGCAGATGAAATTTTTTGTCATTGTCGTAACTATAAGACCAAAACGTTCTCCATGGGAACGATATTGTATGATACAAGTATCGTTGCTTCAACTATGTATTCTTCTCTCAGTGCGAGTAGTCCGGAAGTTTGGTTTAATCAGAAGGGGAAATAACGATGCCGGATGCCGATGGGCTTATCCGTGAAGATCGGAAATCCACGTAGATGCCGCTGTTTGGCCCTCCTCAACACTATCATGATTCACGATGAAATCTCAGGAGGGTTTTACTATCCTTTCGGTTAGCTGTAACACCCGTTTTTTCCCCGTTCTACTGATTCGCTGCTTCGGCGAGCCCAACGCAAGCTATCGGTAGAGGCCACGCTGTGTTTCTACGAACAAGAAAATTGTTAAATTCCGTGTAACACTGGAACACGCGCCGCATTCAAGCGAGGAAGCAGCTACCACCAGTCTAGATAGATTTTAATCGAGTTGGCACTCCGAACACGTAGTCACTTTGCTCTCTGCCGGAGTGGTGATAGTGCTACTGCTGCCAGAGAGCGTGGATCCTCTCTACAGAGCAAGAGCGAAAGAAAACAAAAGAAGAAGAGAGAGCGGAAAAAGACGAGTCAAGAACTTAGGAAAACGAGCAATTCGATACAGGCAGTGAAGATATTTAATCAAACAACTGGCAAATATCCAAGAAATGCGTAATGGGCAATAAATACTCCCCAAAGTTTTTATCATGTACACGATGATAATGGACGAATCGTTGTGAACATATGTCGAATGAATATAATGACCAGAAACTTGAAGAACGTGGAACATTGAGATCTTGGTAGAACTTACAACCCTGAGGACCTGCATCGGCTATTTCTATTGAGCAGAGTTAGCAACAAAAAAAAAAAAGAAAGAAAAAGTAAAGTAAGACCGAACAGGAAGCAGCAACACGAATACATAAAGAATAAGAATAAAACAACAATCAAGGAGACTCTTTGTTGTAAGTTGGAGTTTTAGAAGTTGCAAGTTTAGTACAAATGGAAATAGATCTCAACGATACAGTCACTGCTGACATTTGCTAAAACAACCGTTCCATAGATCACGATTGCCGGACGACTACGATCGTTATAGCCGACCAATTCTCCCTAAACTAGGTATAATAATATAATAATAACTCCTGAAAGTGCGGAACCCTTGCGATTGTTGGTCCCTCCATCGGAGCGGCCATAAAATTCCAGTGGTGATAGTCGATGAGAGAGGATCGTTGTGTGGATCGGATATCGGGTATAGGCCAATGTTACAGCGTATTAGGGTTTCGGTTAGGGTAGAAGTAGCACAGGACGACGAAATTATTCCAGCGCCATTTGGCATTCCGGAATTCGAAGCCCTACTTGAATTCCCGAAAGGGAGAAATCCGGAAAGGATAAAATGAGACACGGGGGTGGGGGGGAGGGGGTCATAGGCTAGCCGGGAGAAGAGGAGATGAAAGGGAGGAGAAACGGCTCGATGAAAGGATACCGAGGACACATCAAACTAATCACGGAGTTTATCCTTCCCGTACCAGCGAAATTGAATATTGCTCGAATATAGCATGCTTATGATGATCGTGAATTGCCCGATGATGCTAGTCATTCACTAGCGGCAATCTATACCCAGTTAGGATAAAGGACAGTGGGGAGATCGGAGGGTCGAGGGTCGCGAGGATCGCGATTGGTACAAAGGAATTATCGTTGCTGGCTCTGCACGCTAGTGGAACGGTTGGATATAGCGAAACCAGGCCCGTTCCAACGCCAAGGATAATTGGCGCAATGTGTAATCGATATACCTCCTCTATATTGCGAGGAAATAGGACGAAATCGGGGGCGTGGTGGAGAGGAGCATAGCACCCATCGGACCTGTAACTCCGTCGCCCTCTCTATCGTTCGTCCAACAGCGTGGAAGCTTCGCTGGTTATGTGTACATTATATGTATATACGTATGTTACAGGAGTATCATACTGTTTCACAGCGATAGAGCAACGTGTCCACGAGTTAGTCTCGTGCTTTCAGTAGCGATCCGATACCCGTCATTCACGATATCACCCCGGCGGTGTACGCGGACCATCAAACATCAGCAGCAGCAGCAGCAGCGGCATCACCAGCAGCACCCTATCACTAGAGTAATTGTGTAACTGGATTAGCTTGACCGTAACGGCATCACCGAAACGTTCTTTGTGCTGCGTCAGGGTCTATTAAGCTCTTCGGGTCTAGCGGAACGGTATATCGATTTTTGTGGACAACCCAATATCCTATACACTCAATTTTTTTCATGCCTTAATTTTGAAATTACCCAAGCCCTTCTTGCATATAATTATACGGAGTACACACTGTCTTACACACTACTGTGCATTTTCTTCATCGTATGAACTCGTGGCGTGTAATGACCTACCAGCCACTTGACTACGGTCTCTTACGATAAACTGGAGACCTATCGGACGATAAAGCTCACCGCACTACCACTATATCAAGTTTTATTCTGCAGGCGAAATTGGCGAGGGGTGCGAATGATGGAAACGTTACGGAAACTATACGCGAGTGAACCCATCAGCCGAACGAATTGTGTTCACTAAAGCCTGACAGAAATATCGAAACGCCGTGTGGGGGTTAACTGGAAAACCCCCTCCTTTCGAAATTGGGTTAATATCTTGAGCAATCCACAGCCGAGAGCATAACACCGCCGGTGGTTGCGGCTGTGTTGCTTGTAGCGCACCGCCGAGAAATTAGTTCTCCTTATCGCGGTTTTCCTCGAGAAACGATAAATCTCCGGACTTCTCGCACTTGCACCCTTCGACGTTACTGTTGCCGGAACGACGCCCGGTTCGACGCACATCGTTACCGTCGACCCTTCCAAATGAGTTTTGACGTACTGCCAGAGAGGAAAACAACTTTCTTCGATTTTTCATGACGCACCTTTTGCATTTCTGCTAATATCCACGATGCGAACACAAATTCCCGTCGAATGCTGTATTCACGGCAAAATTCAAAGCCAATGCCGTGTGAAAAATGCAAGTTCTCTGATAGATGGAATGATAATCAATCAATTTACCATCTCAAGCTTTTCTCTTTTTCGTATTCCATTATTAACCTGTCACTTCGATGAATCTTTTCTTGAGGCAAAATAATTCACGAGTTGTATATTGGAACCGACTACATATTGTTCTTATTATTCGAATCAATTTAATTTCTTTATCCTTTCCTTTTTCTTTGTGAAAGTGGATTTCGTGTCTTGAATAACCAATACTATTAATCTTTATTATATGAGAACTATAAATTAAGATTTAGACGACATTAAAGAAGACGTCCCAAATGGATACCGTGTTTTAAGCAATTTATTATATTTTATGTGACCCGCAGCCGTGAAAGAGGATGTTACAATATGGTTTTAGAGGATATTCTATTATAGCTTGGAGATGAGATCGTAAAACCGCGCAAGTTCGTTTACGTTTAACAATAATAAAAGAAAATTTACTCCAGTCCCCGTACAAACATCCGACCTTTGATCATCCTGACCCCCGGAAAAGTTTTTATTTAAATCAGCGAAAATTTCCGACACTGAGTTTCGAATATCTTATTTAATCTCCTCAAGACGACCTTCCACAATTCTTCAATGTATATCTCTACACATAAAGAAATATATATATTTTCATTCAAATAGTAAATGCATGTTGTACTTTCAGTGTGGATTAAAAATTCATATATTTTCAGTGGACTAGGCACAGCAAGAACCAACAACGCGTCTCCTAGTCCGCGTATCTCCGCACATAAGTTTTTATACTGTACATGAGGTGATATTGGATGCAAGTCCGGCCAGTTAACCCCATCGTCGAGTTCAACGAAGTACGAATGCGACGCAGGTGGAAAGGGGCTCTAACACCTGTTCCCGTTGCCGATGTGCTATATATATATATATATGTGTGTGTGCGTGTGTGAGTAGGAGCAGAAGCCTGAAATCAGCACATCGTTAAAATTAAATTGCAACCACCGCACTAGGAGCTTCGTCGTCAACGTTAACGCAACCCGATCTTTATTGTAGTCGTAAAGACGAGCTCGGCTGGTAGTCCTGGTAGTATTCTTGAATTCTTCTGGTAATGAGAGAAGAGCCAATAGACCGAACGACACGGAAAAAGCGTCGAACGCGAGGTGGCAGATAATCGTACATGCCCAGAATACCATAACGGCCACCCCGAGCATACCTAGTTCTCTCACAAATCGATGAGAATTACTATGTTGGTACGAACGCGAACGTCTATCTCACGTTAATCTACGCGGGGTGGAATGAAATTATGGAAATAAGCGGAATGCGAAAGTGGAATTGGCTCCTGCTGGCTCCGAGTGTACGACAGACGGATATTTATAAATATCTTTATTTGCTTCGTCACTGTTTTGTTCAAATATTTTTTGATCTGTATTAATTTGATTTGTGCGAATCCCTCACAGCGAAGTTGACGGATTTAATTGTTTTACGAATTTCGTCGCGTTATATTGTCTCGTTATGTTACAATCATTATTTTGCAACTATTATGTGCACGGTTTGTAAAAAAATTTATGAAAATTTTAATTGCGCTGATGTATGTAACTGAATTAATGAGGTAATGTAGTGGATTGGTTGAAAAATAAATGGACGATCGGGTTTGTCGAGTTAAAACCTCTTGATATTTATTTCAACCAATTCGATCTATTGGTTCAACGTTTTTCTATGTTTGTGTGTTACTCACGGCGCGGATAGACTCAACTAATTGTTGGACTGACGGTCATTGGCTCTACGTACGTTGAGTCCTCGAAGCGAGGACACGTTCGCATCGCCGCGCAAACCTTGGAAGAAAAAAAATCGTGGAAATAGCAAAGAGGCAGCAAAGGAGGCAACAAAGGAGGCAAGAATAAGCGATAGACGTTCTCGCACGTATCGATACTTTGTCAATGACACGAGCTTTCCAACGGTACAGATAAGTATTTATATAGAGAAGTGTACCAAGCAGTACGCGGCTCTACCCCGACGAGCTCTAGTATCTTAAGCCCGTAATCTCATTAAGCTTAATGGCCGGGTTAAACGACGAAACTTCTCGGCCGTATTTCTTTCGCAATCTTGATACACGCAAAAATAGAGCGGTAGAAGTATGGCAGTTACAGATACTAGACGTGGAGTCAGCGATGGGAACGAAACGCAGAGTACCAGCGTCCCTGAAATTTTACTTCCGGTTTCCGGTTCGCCTCCCCCAGCGCAACTTCATTGCTTCTCTAGTTACTCTATCGTGTCATTTTTTAAATACACATTTTGTGTAGCGACAGTTTAGTTCAATTTTTGTTCACCGACAATAGTGACCATGCGGTTGGCCCGTGAATGTTCTATATTAACACTTTTTTGGTAACTTGTGTGCGTAAATTAAAAAAAAATCTTAAGTCTGTCTCAACGAGCACACTTAGTTTACAATTTAAGTGAAATTCCTCAAATTTCCAATTGCAAATAAATACGAAAATTTCGAATTTACAGTAATTCGATAATGATAGTTGACGTGCGGCACGGAAACGTTTAAATGAAATAAAAATGCGGTTCAGGTCGGATAGTATAGTGGCCGAAGTGAGAGCTTTAGCCTTCTGTGTATTATTCCGTAATCAGGGATAATTAGGTAGAGTGTTCCGCGGGTGCAGTTGGGGGGTTTGAGGGGAAGGGGTCAGCGACGTGACAGGCATTTTTATAATGGTACAAGGTGGTTGTTGGTAAGCGTCGAGCCAATACCGTTGCTCGACAGTGAGAGTGGTGCAACCGCGAGGGAACGGGATGGCTTTAAAGCCCTCCAGCGTGTTCCAGTAGTATCGTAAAGTTTAATCAACGTTGGGTAAGCAAAGCTTGCTTGTAGAATCCGCCTTCTATAAATATTTATGTTTAAAAAATGTACCGTAACAACGACGACTTGGAAACCTTTGTTGTAGAGAAAAAATCGATCCCATTGGTATTTTATCGACGACTTTCGACACCTGAAGTCACACTACAATGCCAAAAAAAAGGATTATCAAAAAAATAGCCATGCACACACATTTTCGTCGGGAAATGGTGAATTCTGCGGTGAAAATCAAACTGGATCACTGAAGTGCGCCACGTCGAAATCAAATTATCGATAGAGGGTGGAGTGAGACATAAAACAGGCAGGATACGAGAGCAGATAAGGAAGATAAGGGTGAGGAGGAGGAGCTAGACGCCCGCACCGAGTGAAGTATAACTTCGTTGATTAAAAGTTGGCAGGATTTTGCATCCACGGTGCTTTTCCGACCGCTCAACGTGATGAGTTTACTATAAATATTTCAAAATGAAATTTCGTTTAATAAGCGAGCCTCTTAAATTTGACAGCGCCAGAAAGGAGCCCGGTCGGCCTCGTACGAGACGTTAAACTTGGCGAAAAAATAATTTTATACACCCGCCTCGGTCGAAAAAATTATGGCTTTCCGATTTAAGCAACGAGCCATGGAAATGAAAAAAAAAAGAAGCTTACATTCACCGTTAACAATGTTTGAAAAATGTGTCACGGCCAGTTGCTATCTCGCATATTAAATTTAGTAGGATATAAATTAATCTTATAAAATAAAAATATTTATGTGATACCCACAATTTTATAATGTTTATGATCCCTTGTACATTCATTTTACACCGTCCTAGTACATTAAATTTAATATATTCGATATCTGCACAAACACTCCGAATAATCAAGCTTCCTACATTAATAGTGCTTTTTTTTCTCCGTTTTCAGAAATCTCAAATTTTTATTATTCTGACATCGACCGACCGCCCGTCGAAAGCTTTGAAATGAAATGTATTCCACCAAGAAATACAGTGCTTTAACACACGGCGCTTTTTTTCTCTCTGTTGTTGTTACTTTTATCTCACCAGTAAAAATGAAAGCCAATATCCCAAAATTAGCAGAAACGAGTGCAACGCATGGCCAGACACTTTATTTTAATATAAAAAAGGGTTAGGGGATCGGGTAGAGTCGGCAAGCAACAGCAACACTAGGCTATTACGGTTTTTACGTCGCCCCAAGAAAAGAGAGTCACCTTAAGGAATAATAATACCTACTGGGGATGTCGCTGTTGCAACAATAATAACGGAAACGATTCGTATTACCGCTTACGCCTGAGCACTCCAACAACAGTGCACTGCGTCAAGGAATCTTATCGCAGTGGAAGAGGTTGTTACACGGATAATAGAAGCTGGCGCCGAGGTACGAAGTAACACGCGAGAAAGCAACGTAAATATAAAACGCTTAAGATTCTGGTAACGCCGGAAAAATTCTAGCCATGTCTGACCCGAGCCAGCTGCTACTACTGCTGTTACTACTACGATCAGCAGTGAATACGGCTGCGTTGCATCGGACCGACTGCTGGCACGCTGGCAAAGTATCACACGCTCCCAAGCTTCCCCCATTTTTCTTTACTTGTTTTCTCAGACCGCATTACTAACTCGAAAACGTGCGCTGTTGCCTCTATCGATGCTTTATCCCATTTTATTTATATCCCTACTTTTCTGATCCTTCGGAATGTACGTATGTATATATATTCTCTCGAGTCAATTCAGTCACTGGAAGTCTTGATTACTTTTTTCGCCCTTCAAAATATTCTCCGTCCCCTTTGTCAATTTTTCTATAGGCTCTGCACTTGATATTGCCTGTGATAAAAAATTAAGAGCGAAATCGAAAGTGTCCAAATAAGGAAAAAAAAAATTAAATGGCTGAAGTGACGGAAAATGCCTCGTGTATATGTGTACATAGAACTGGTGTGTGTGTCACATAATTCATTGAGAAAATCCAGAGGTTCGCCTCGTGCGGGCCATCAAATTGTTCGAACGGTTAACCGCGAACGATCACCCCTATATCGAAAATTGCGCTCCCGGATTTTAGTCGTGGGTTATACTACGTACGTCGAACGTGACCGCGGCTTTGTTCGTCACTCGGAATCTACGGGGATACACGTACACGTTGCGCTATGTCGTTTCGGATTGGATGGTATGTGTAACACTCCGGGGCTGTCGTTCTCACTGTTATTTTCCCATAAACGTGATCATAACTATTTTAGCCGCTGGAAAAACCCTTCTGTGCTGGAGGTAGAGTTGCACAGTTGCTGTCATTAAGAACTTTCAGCTACGGAGATTCTAACAATATTGGCAATCCAAAGTGTTGCGATTGGGAAACGAAATTGATTGTTTTTTCACTTTTTTTAAATTCGAAACTGAAAAGTACGAAAGAAAGAGGTATTACAATTGTATAGGGGAAAAAATGAACATTGTTTTTTCAATTGTTTTTTCCTCAACGGTGTAATAAAATACCTTTGTGTACTTGACGTATCATACGAGCACATATCATGTCATTATAAAGTACTAATTCCAAAAGAGAAGAACAGCATATTAGTTAGGGAAAAAAACAATGAAAAAACGTTTTAAAAAATTGGATACAATAATTTTTTTGTGCTTTTGATTCCAAATTGTTGACTCATTGATAGAACGATTTGCATGGGGGGGGGGGGGGGGGGGGGATATTCGATGATGAAAAATTTGTTTCCATCGGTCAAAAGTGCGAAGAAAAATTATTGGCAGCGACTGTACACTCGTGGATCGGAAAAGAGGGCAAGACCGGTTTTCACCGCAACGTAACGAACGTATGTCCTTTGATTTCGTTGGCACTCATTTTTTTTAATCGATTCAGCTTGATAGTCCGGGACTAACGATCGGTTTTTATCGCGAGAATCGAATGCACGGGATGACGACCCGGGGTAAAGGGGTTAGCAGCCGCGAGAGGGTAATTTCGATTTGCGATAGAGTCGATTCCTCCCCCCGCGTTGTATCACGAACCATAGAGCAATCGTTCGATTCGACGACGACGAGGGCACGAGCCAACGCGCGGAGTGACGATTCCAAAAGCTAGCCTCGAGGTTCACCCGCTATTTGCAAAGCGTCTGCAAAAACCATTCGGGGCTTTGTAACTGCAGAGTCGGCAGTAAAATTTTTTTTTTAAATCATACGGCCAGTGTAAATTAAAACCAAACGTCAAATTGCACTTGTATCGCAGTTCTCAAAAAGGGGAAAACATTTTTTTTTTAATTCAGCGAGTTTAGAAATATATCTTTATATACAGATTTTTTTATTATTGTAAAAACAGAAATGGAAAAAAAAAATTCGACTTGAAAAAAAAATCACCAAAAAATAATTGTTCTATGTTTTTTAAAGGATATAAAAATGAACAATAAGAAGTTTACGAGGGAACTTATTTTTGTAATTATTTTTGAGAAAGTAGGCCATGAAATTTTTTTTTTCTCGTTAAAGTCGTTAAGCGTTTCCATAGTCATGTGAAGCGTGTGTCACTGGACCGAAGATTGATGTGCTTTGCGCGCGACCACCGCCAGCCTTCGCTATATACCCTAAAGCTCCAACACTGTTCGCCCAAACAGTTTACGAGTTTAAGTACTTTTCGTATCAGATGTCTCGGAGAGCCGTCGGCGCTCTCCGGTTCAGTAGGAGGAGAGTAAGAATTCGCATGAAAGTGCAAGATTGCTTAAGTTCGCATGGTGCACCCGGTAACTTCGAAAAGACCATTCTCGCTGTTGGCCGAGATGTGAAGAAAAAGAAACGTGATGAAGCAACTGCAAGACGAAAACTGTGTGGATATATGACCCAGTTTATCGTGTCTACAGTGTATGTGCTAAAAAAAAAAAAAAAAAGTTCATTCCCTACTTAGGAGCAGAGTTCTAGGAAAAAAAAAAAAAAACCCGCAAAAATATTTATTTTATAAAGTACTGTACATCATTTTCATACATTAACTCAATGCACACTTGAAATTTTGTAAAAATTGTTGTACCATTTACTTTGTTTTATTTCAAACAGCTGAAACTGAAATTATTATGATACGTGAAATAAATGAATTGTCATTTTCAATTGTTCAACAACGAAAGATTATTTTCGAAGTTAAATGTCAAAACGCGAACGGAGAAAAAAAAAGATCAATTTCTTAATTAATTAATCCGGCAAATTGTGTAAATGGTATAAACACTACGGGAATATTTGCTAGATTTACGGTTACTTTTACGAGATATTTCTCTGAATGCACTCGGCAAGTGGTGGTCACGTCGAATGCGTTTAATTGAAAATTTATATCCCGCCCTTCTCTAGGGACGTTATCAGTATCGTGTGCAGTGTAATGGCTTTCTCCCTGTTCCTGCTCGAGCGCTCTACGCTGGGACAGAGCGGAAATTAATAATGGAGTACACCAGAAGCAATAGTTGACGATAGTCTACTATATAGTATATCCCTAGCTGGTGCCTTCAACCCGAGCGTAGTCGAAGTTGCTAAGAGCCTGGCAAATATTGCATTAAACTTGGTCTCTGCTCCTCTACCACTGGCGGCCGCACCTTTCCTCCGCACTGCACTCCTTTTCCCAACTTAATCGAAGCTAATATTCAGTTTATTCATTTCTCTTCGTCAAAGATTGAGTTCCTTTCGCATTGATCTCAAGAAAGTTTTGTATTTCTGCCTACGACTTCCCATCGTCTTTTCACTTTACCCACCGGATTTTCGAAGTATCTCAGTTCCGTTTCAATTTGACGCTCCAGTTGACCCTTCCAATTTTTCCTTTTTTTTTTTTCAACCAAAAGTGCTTCCAAAGTTTTAAATGAAATCCGCAAAAAATCTTCAAAAATAGTTCTATCACTGTCGTAACTTATTTCCGAACAATGTCTACACTTCAAAGTTTTCAATTTTTATTCGGTAACTCAAATAAAATAAAATATGTAGTTGCGAAATACAGAATTAATTAATTTCGACATTTAGACTCCATTGTTGCAAAGCTTAGTTCACATTTATCGAACGAACCGTCGAGTTCTGTTAATCTTCTTTGTTTTTTTTTTCCATTTTTGACGATAAAAAATAATTGAAAATTATCAGGAATACATTAATATTTTTAGCCGTGTAAAACCCTTTCAATATTCTATTGTATCAATCCACGCTCATTAGCTAAAAGCACATACTGTTCGCAGTGCCGAATAATATGAACAGCGATGTGAAAAAAACGATAAAAAATTATGAGGAATATTTTATAGTAATTTTAAGTGTACTCGGCGATTTTAATATTCCGTTGTAATAATTCATGCGCGTAATCCAAAGGCACACACCTAGTATCGAAACTACCCAAGGGCAAAACTCGGTATCAAAAATTTTAATAACACCATCGGGAAAATTCAATACCTGTTAAAGCACACGGGATTCGATTGAGCAGATTTTCAGCCTCGGGTAGGAACGGAGAGGGGAGAAAAGGTGAGGTGGGCTCTCGCAATTTTCTCATTAAATGGTAAATCTCGTGAGGTATGAAGTACAGTGGAGCCCAGGGATGGAAAGGAGAGTGCAGGTGAGAGAGCGGAAAAGTGTGCTAAACGAATTAGACGTGCAGTGTGCTGATGGAAGTTCGACGAGGATGCCACCGCCCCTCGACCCCTCTTCACCCTCTTTAACCAACTACCACCGCGCGCAAACACTTCCGAGCGTGAGCATAGCAGGGGATGAAAGCTTCACGCTCTTACAACTCACACAGCCTCCCTTCAAAATGCTCTCTTTGGTGTCACAACATTTATTGGTCGGCTATGGGATCTCTCCTTAAGAAGAAAAACGGGGAGACTACTAAAATGGAGAATCAGATTTTACTCTGGGAGATTTTATGAGGTTCATTCGTCGATTTTGTCGAGGGCATATGATTATTCACAATTTCATTCAGAAGCAAAATTCATGTCCATTTGAATAATATATAAAAGTAATGCAATGGAAATTTTGTATTGTACTACAGATTTTTTTTTGCCTGGTTCCCAAGCTATCGATAAATCAGCATTGATTACTACATTTTTGAAACATATAAAAATTGGAAATTCGCGTGTCAATTTGCGTTTTACATGTGAAGTCAGTGATTTAAGGATTTGCAGCTATTTTTCTCTGTTTTTGGAATTAACTGTGTTTTTTCTAAAGCCATAAATCAATTAGCATGAATTAATAAAATGTTATTTGTTTTAACCATCGATATTTCAGTCAATATGGATTTGCAATCTGAATTGCGTTCGATTTTGTGGCTCAAAACTGAACAACAAATCAAATAAATATGTCATCCATTAATAAAATTCCTATCGGGGAAATAAACGCGTTGGAGTTACTCACCGAAAAATAGTATCGAATTTTTTATTGTAACGAGCTTTTATATTATTTATCATCCAATTCCGACTGGCTTTTCCGAACAAACCGTAACACAGTCAACGCGAAAGCCCAGAGCTGCATCAACTTCGCTATTCCAATCGCGTTCTCACAATAGAGATATTAAAAATCATGAATAATCATGAGTAATGAGAGTTGCCCTGTTTTTGACCTCAGCTACGACTAATTGGTCGATTGATTGATTAATTCGGAAGGTAGGGAAAGGGTAGTTTTCGGCAGCCCTAATTGGCCGAAAAAACTACCGGCTCCCACTAAACAACCACCGATTGCAGGCCCTTTTTCGGGACAACCTTGAAATCTTTCCCTAAATTGTGTAAAATCTGTCGATTCCCACCACCAATAAATTTCTTCGTTACTCTCATAGACTTCTTATATATTTAGCACGATGTCGGAAATCATATTTTTCGCGCTTTCTTCGCCATCTTTTTTACAATTTAGCACGTACCGCCAACTCGCTATCTTTCATAATTGTTTATGTCACGTTGAACGTTCCGCGCGTACCTTCGGTAGCGGTGCACGCCTTCATCGACCAAATTACAACGTGCGCCGGCCGTGAACTGACAAATTACTTCGGAAATTAGATTATAACGGTACAACCCGACGCGAAGTAGCAGAGCGTTAAGGGTTCGGCTGTAGAGGTCCTCGCTACTCGTCCGCTTCGCCCTCCCCCACAAAACCCATCCCATCCCTACCTTTGCACTCAGTGCCGAGAGTGTTATATACTCTGGAGCTCTGGTCGCGTTCCATCAGCGAAACTTTACCTGTAAAATGTTTGCTAAACTTTTTCATTTGCGCTACCTCGTGTTTCGAGCCTTTTCGCTATGGGACCGCTGCCCCCGTTGTATTCCATTGTCCATCGGTGGGCGAGCTAGTGCCCAACGGTGATAAAAGAAAAATATAATATATTGTACACGTCGAAGGCCGACGACAGGGTCGTTGCAAAGTGGAGAGATACACACGAACATACATTTTCCTAACACCTCAAAATACTTCTACGAGTCATTCTCCGTCAAACTTATTATGCTTGGTCGACAAAAGTGTTTCCTGGACTTGGGAATAATTTGCTATGCTGGTAAAAAATATTTTTTTTACCTGACATAAAAGATTTGATGTCGATATAGTATCGACTGATTTTGCGCCGTACACTCATGGAGAACTTAGCCAATTTGGATGTTTATTTTTGAATAGCTCAAAGGGTAGTAAAAAAGAAATGATGAGCTTTTGATGTAGAATGGCTGGTATACGACACACATATATATATATATATATATATTTATATATTTTGTGGAGGATATCACTCGGGTCAGCGTGACTAGCCGCACCGCAACGCAGGTCACACCAGGTAAACACTCGAGAGAACGAAATAGAGAGAGGGAGAGAGAGCAGAAAGTGAGAGAAGCGTATCGACACGTAGGTACAGAAAATCGAGCAGCGCAATCCACTTTCCTGTGGCGCACACAGAGTACGAGCACTCGAGGTTCCCCCAAGTTTTTCGATAACGAGTCCGCGCTTCCTCGTTCACTCCCATCCTATCTCAAAACCTAAAGCTTCGCTAGTGCACCGACCAACCCTCGGTTTCGCTGGTCCTGTCGAACATGGACCTATATCGTTGCGACAAAAAAAAAACCGCGCCACCAGCTGAAAAAGTGCACAGACAGACATTTTTCTGAATTGGCAAAAGTAGAGAGACAAATCCAATGAACTTATTCGCTGTCAGGTGCTCTTCGAGTCTCTCGATTTTTGTTTCCTTCCTCACATACAAAGTTTAGTTTTCATCGAATTCTTTACGTTTCACAATTTCCCTCTCTAGATACTAAAAATTCCATAAAAAATAGCGAAATAAGCGAAAGTGCAATTTCGTAAGATTCGCTTGTAATTATTTTTTCATAACATTTCAACAACCCGGTAAAATGTTATTAAAATTGCATTTTTTGAAATCCTCTACGACGCGAAAAATCGTTTAACAAGGTAATTTTATGGAAAATAAAAAGTGAGGAGACACAAGATTCTTCGGTGCTTTTTTTTCTGCACCTCCGTCATGTGGTGTCCTTTGGGACGCTTGAAACGGGTGCACGAGCTTCCCGTTACCGCGTCCACCCGAGCGAAATAAAAGTTAACGCATGCATGTTTTAATCGAGGGCTCTCCACGGTCAAACATTAACGCTACACAATGTACAGTGGTTACTGCACAGTGTGGGTTGTTGCTGCTGATGTTGCTGTCGCTTGAGTGTTCCGTGTGGTCCATTGGGAATAGCTCGTCAGAAGGGATGAGAGGCGGTACTAGAGGCTAGCAACTGGGCAATGTTTACTAACGCACTACTATTTTACCGCGGCTCCAGAGATCGAGAGAGAGAGAGAGATCGATTTATAACCGTTGGCCTCGGGTGGCAACTCTCGATATTTGCACGTATGTGTTTGACGGCTAACGATTTGTTCGTTTCGAAACAATACAAGATGACCGAGTGATGGGGTGCAAGCGCACCCAAATATACCACCGGTCATCAATGAGGACGCAAGCAACGAATCAGCACACTCGGAGAGTTCTACGCGGTCCGTGACTGCACACAATTCCACTACCCGTAAAAATTGTAACTACCCCGTTAAATCAACCCCCGCCGATATTTCCCTTGAAATACACGATATTTCGATTTATCGACAGGGCGGTAATATTGCCAGTGATCGGTGCAAGTTTAACGGTGATTTTCTCATAAATATGGAATTTTTAAACACATACAATGTTATTAAATATTGGTGAATTTTATAGTGAATGTCAACGAAAATATCTACATTTTTTTTTCCCCCCCAAATCAACAGTTACGCGCTATGATTTTTCCTATATCCTCCTTTCCATGCGATAGACAATAATTTTCACACCGCATTCCGCAAAACGTCAAAACTCATTGCAGTAGTAATATCTGAATTATGTCAGACGTCATAATCCCAGTGAATTTAATAACATTGTGCGGTTACTGAGCTCTTCTAGCAGAATGGTATCTAATATAGACAGGAGGAGGCTAGGAGTGCCGAGTTCACGTTGGCAATGGCAGAGGCAGCACCAATGACGATGGTCAGCGTCGCCCTTCCTTGGTTCGATGCGCGCGAATGCTTCAACCGTGGCAGACACAATGTCGCCATCGGGTTTACGCCGTACGTATAGTCTGAGAGCCGCGAGGCGACCAGGCGGACGTCGCCGCTAAGGGGGTTGGACTAATACCCTCTTAAGGAGGACGCTGGGGTTTACGCTCGAGTAGTTCCATTCGTGCATTGCAAATAGGGCCACGAAAGACACTTCCGGTGGTCAATACCATCCTCTGCCGTTCCCAAATATATATTTGTGTGCATGGGGCGTTTCATGATATCACGATGATGACTTTTAGTCCTACTTAAGGTTATTTTTTTTTCTCTACATAGGCGATTTTCCGACGTGAAAATGAAATAGTCCCAACCTAAAGAACCTAAAGAACCCAAAGAACCTAAAGAACCCAAAGAACCTAAAGAACCTAAAGAACCCAAAAAATTTTCCGGAAAATCGCCTACGGCGATTTGTAAACTCTTATCTTGTATAAAATTTTTCTCAATTGTCGTTACATTTATAAAAATTATATTATTCAACTCGGAACAAAAATCGACTCGTGTCAAAAATATTGAATAATTTTGGGTGTGGTTGAAGGATAATAGTTATTATAATCAAATACTAATTTGAGGTATCAGCGGCAGACATTGATCGTGATGTCGTGAAATGCCCTGTATATATATATATATATATATATATATATATGTAAATATATATAAGTAGGTATGTAAAGTAAGGACAGGACTGGAGAGAAGTGGTATAGCCCAGTAGGGTAGCGAGGTAGGAGCATACTTTATATTCCCATCCCATGAAGCAGCTCAGCTGCCACACCATCGACCACCAGGGTGGCCCAATGTGGTGGCAACCCCGTTGCCCCGCCTTCGAGTCCAGTAGCACCCGTTAAGGACAGCAATTTCGATGAGATAAAGCGTCTACGTCCCCGATTCTCTTTCTCTACTTTTCCCCCTTACGAATACCATGGTTTCCTGTTATTTCTCTCAGCTGCGTACCTTAATGGCCCTTCGAGGAGCCATTTATGCTCGGTTGTGGTGAACGAGTATTTCAACACATGAGTCACTGATTTCAACGAAGGAATTCAATAGTATTTTTGAAAATCTGTTATTCCAGGAACTAAAAAATGATTTACGAAAGAAAAATGTAATCTCTGTAGATAAAAATTGCAACGTAACAAGCAATAATGGCATATGACAAAGTGAAGTTAAATAAAATTACGAAAATTTACAAGCCATATAATTATTCGAATTATTATTTCGTGGGTTCGTACGATCTCATACCATTTTATTGGGATTCGATGAAAAATTGGGGAAAAATATCTCACGTAAATGGCTCCTCCGTGTTCACCATTCTCTCAATGACAAACGCCACTTGCACATTCATCAACGAGCGATTCGATGGCATAATTCTCGTCGCTTACGCCGTCTTTTGTGTCTCCCGAAGTCTCAGTGTTACGAACGAAGACGTTTTTCCCGAGATCTCTGAGAAAGGAGGTAAGAAAAAGGAGTTTCATGGAGACAAAAAAAAACCGTCTCAGCCAGTAAAGCCGTCCCCGGTGTTTCCTCTCTCGGTTGTCGAGCGGCACTCGGCAACGTGGCGTACCGGAAACGGGCACACTCGAGAAAAAGGAGACCCTCGCAGAGACCGCGCGAAAGTGGAAATACACATTGTATATATAGAGTGTGTGGTGGGGAAAAGACAGACGAGGATATCGCCACAAATTCGCCTCTTCCGCGTACAGCGAACTCGACGATTCAGGGCCACACCAACACTTTCTGTTACATCCATGGCAGCTATAGATATTACTGTAGAGTTTCGGGAGAAAAAATCTCACTTTCTTCCACTTTTCACCCACACACACACACACACACACACACACACATACACAAACTGTCAAGGAATAAAATAAGACGTGTATGAAATAAGGGTTTACACGAATGTGGGCAAGTAGCTTTCACTCTTTTACTCACGTCTGTCGATATATCGGAAGGTCCCCGTGAAGCCTGTAGCGTTGCTCGCCGGTCTATCCGTGTGAAACTCGAGAATCAGCGTCGATCTCGAGCTGTAGAGGACTTGGGGTATGTCACGAAGGCTCCCACATAGCAAGCCGGACCACGGTGTGTATTCTGACACACCGTGACCCTCTAGATGAAGAAACACCTTCAGGTAGTCGCCTTTCGAGCAGCTGCAACAAATTTCAAACGAAAAATATTATTTCACCGTGGCATATTAGTCTCGAATTTTGAAATCACTTAAATTAGATAAAATTTGGTTGAAATTCAAATGTTATTCGGAATAATTCGTTACCTTTTGTTTCCAATAATTATCAAATGTTTCTCGTTCAGTGCCAATATGGAATGTATTATTCATTCCATGCATCGTCGCACGTTATACAAAGAGGCACCTGAGGGAGAATTAGCTCAAGCTGACGCATGCTGTACACGCTCGGATATTATTAGTTGGAGGAGCGAGTCGCTTGTAACGGTTCGCGATCCTCACACGATCCCCCCCCTTCATTACTATGTTACACGGGTAGTTTATATCTTGCCGAGGAAAGTGCACTTTTTTCGCTTCTGCTTCTTTTTCTTCGCACAACTCGCCTCAGCTTCTTCATATATCTCGAGACCCGCATGCCAAAGTTCAAGCGTCGCTTCAGCCACCGAGGTTGAGTGTTGGAGGCATCAAAGCGAGTGTTCATATTGCCGCGACAATAAAAGTCACGCACGAGTTTGAATGTAAAAATGCTTATGAAAAAATGGTTTAAAATATGGTGACTTTATGAAAATGATTAATTTCTTTAAAATTCGTCTATATTTTAGATATTTCATCAACTCATAACGTCAAACCTGAATTAACAACTAATGAAAGGCTGTCAAAGCGATTAAAAAAATTTACCGCTTCATCCCCTATACTGGAAGCGTGTGGATCTTTTGATTTCCGACGAAGCTAGAAACACGCGCGGTTAAATAAAATGTTGAACGGGCACCGAATTAAAATGTAAACCACAATTCTTCTATTTGTGAGAAAATTCGTCAACCAATGCGACGTCAGCACCAGTTTCCCGTTTCCTGTTTCTCGTTTCCCGGTTGGTAAAATCGTGACGCGGAGGTTGGAAAAACGAACTAATGAGTGAGATGATAAGCAAGCTTCACGCTTCACAACAGGGAATGCAGTTGAAGCACGAGTAAGTCGCGGAGATGAAGACAAAGAAGAGAGAAGGATGAGGATGGAGAAGAGGAAGGAAATACAGATACGTGGATAATTCCGCAGAGCGTTGTGCGCCGAGTTTCAACGAGCTCTGCATAGTAGACGCTGCCCCGGAAATCCGTGGAATGGAATTTAGCCTCGGGGTCATAGCTCATTCATCTTGGTGGATTCAAGCGAGCCAATAGTGCCCGAAGGCTTGGAACTAGCTTTACCGTTACCGCCAGGGCTGACCATCTCCTCCACCAATACTCCCCCCGACGCGCTAATATAATGCCTCCTCACCTATCCATACAGTTCTCACGATACCATGACCTCCCTTCTATCTCAGTTTATGTGCTGGAATAACCCTAATTGACCGGGATAACGTTCGAATGTGGAGTCACTGGCAGAGAAGTCGATATTACTCGGCGGAGCACGTGAAACCATGGCGAATATATCCTGGCCGGGGAAATAATACAACTTCCTGTCCGGCCCTCCCTTCCTCACCATGATAGAGGGCTCCCCAGATACGCGGCAGAAATAGGGAACGAATTCATTGAGCATTCCGCGATAGATAAACAAAATTTCGATCAATCTAGATAGACAATATTCCTGATTGTATCGAAGGCTAAAGATCAATGAATGAATTAATAAAAATTCTCGATAACTCAATAACTCGTTGCTGTACCTCAGGAGACAACTTTGCACATGGAGATAACATGCACATTCTGACGTCGTGCAGCTTTCGAACTTTGCCAGAATTGGCTTTCGGTTTCCTAATCGGAACTCCGAGTAATCCATTCCGGAGTGCATTTGCCTAAGCCACGTACACATTAGATCAACGTAACCTGGAGATTCTCGAGGAATTATTGTAGCAATCAAAGTCAGCTTCACTTAAACGTCCCAGTGTTATCCTGCACGACAGTGTAAGTGACTATTGAGGGAAACGGATCTGACCACCCGCATCTGTTTCCGAGCAACATTGTTCAAAGTTTAGTCAGCATCAGCAGAAGGACGACAAGTGTACAATGAACCCTTTGCAGTGGTCCATAGAGATTGTTGCTCTTGCTGCTCGATTTCGCTCGCAGCATGTATAGTCACATCGTCGTAGCATTTACTGGACGATTAATTGGTTCCTGGGTGGAAATATAGCTTAGCTCTTCGAAGCCTTGCTCTGTGTTATCCCAACGTTGAATATGCCATTATTAACCGGAATAATCAAGGTATTCGAAATGATCAATCATCGTCAGACACATAATATTTTCTGGGAGAGAAAATCATACCAATCCCCGGATACCTTCTCGATTTGCAATTTCCCCAGGATTGGCAAGTTGTAAATCTATTACACTTCCAACAATGTCCTGTACGACGACACAGAGTGAACGGATTGAACGGAAAGCCAGTGAATCGCTGTCAACGACGAGCATCTGTTTCCGGTCAACGTTGTACAGAATCCAGTGAGGTTGGAAAGGCCAACAAGTGTACAATGAAGCCTTTGCAACAGGCTCTGGAGATTGTTGTTATTGTCGTTCGATTTGGCTCGGAGCACGTACCACGTGCCAACACACCGAGGTTGTATTTACTTGGCGATAAATTAACTACTGCGAGTTAGGATAGCTTAGCACGTCGACGCCCTGTTCGGAGCGTCCTCTCCTCCAGCGTTTCCGTTCCCACCTGCTTTGCAAGCGTGTTTGCAACCGGGACGCAAGGAAAGCGCTTTTTCGCTCGGACAAGCGCAGCAGGGATGAAAAGCCAGAGGGAAAAGAGGCTTCTCTCATGGCTAACCAGCAGGAATAATGGCCAAGGTAACACCCCGCTTCACCGTCGAGAACCCATGCGCTATCACGTACGTAATTAGCTTGATAACGGATAAGGGATGCACGAATCGCATAACGAAAGTGCCACTCGCTCGTTTCTCGCGGGATATTCCACTGGTAGCGAGCTTCGTGCTGCGCCATGCCGTGATACGGTGAGCTCTGATCCAAGCTCAACTCACACCACTTCCCACACATTCTAATGATCCTGTTACGCTTGATATTTATCACCCTATGTCCGGACATGGAGTATAATTAATTCGAGAAAGTCGGAGAGCCGGCGCAGGACCCTTTCCCCAAATTCTATGGGATACCAACGTGCACAGAATCATATTCAGCTTGCAAAACGTATACGATGTAATCCTTTGGTGTTAAGATCCCTTTAGAAACATTACGACGATAAGCTTCAGAAGAAACGGAGTTTAATTTTATGTTCCTCGAATTATCTAGTTCACAGTGATGGAGATTATTGAAGCAATCTTAAAAACTACCGCAATGAAACAAACACATTCATTTCACTCAGTCGAATTTCATTGGGTTTTTCTGAAAACCCTCTTTTTACTTGCCCTCTAAGGATATTTCTTTTTATCGTGTTCACAAAGAAGCGTTAACACCCTAATTATAATTATTTATATAAGCCTTGTGAAGCATATTCGTCAAAGGATTTAAACTTGCGCCAGGCAATCGGATTTCCAGAGCATCGCTTTAAGCTTTCACGAGATGGGAGAACTTTTTATATCATGAGCATTCTCAAAGGGTTCATCTTCTTGACGGATATTGTATATATAGGTGCGATTTCGTTTGGGTTTAGGTATAGTAATCAAAGTGCCTCTATACCTTTTTCCAAGGATTATTCGACCACTTGAGGAATATAATACAAAGTCTCTGAGGACTTAACTCGAGGACCAATTCTTGAAAGTACGAACATAATGATAACAAAATGTTCGTTTGCAAGGAACTCTGTTCTATACACATCGGCTTCTCACGAAGAGCTTCTCTCTACCGAAGCTTCGCTCTTGATGCACTTTTTGCCCACGAGATATGCTATACGTACCGCGGACAGAACGATAGCCTTGCAGAAAAAGATTCGAGCGTATCCTTCGTATGTATTATTGTTCAGGGGTAGTAAAGAATGAAAGAAAAATACAAGACGAC
Organism: Clistopyga incitator; assembly: GCA_947507545.1. Lineage (NCBI taxonomy): Eukaryota > Metazoa > Arthropoda > Insecta > Hymenoptera > Ichneumonidae > Clistopyga > Clistopyga incitator. Next base: position 14,218,656 of record OX382176.1, read on the forward strand.
TCCCGGATAAAAACTGCTGAGAATAGACCCACCATCAGACCTCTCGGAGAACGTTAAAACGTCTTATTGTGTGTTTACGAGCTGTAGAGCTTTCGTGAACGCTCACAACTGAAAAAAAAAGAAAAAAAAAAAAAAAAGAAACAGAAGAAGAACGATTACTTATATGCCAAATGGAACGAACAAAGTACACAGGCGGGCAATTCTTTAGATCAAACAATAACTCTTCCCCCAAATAACATAAAAATTGCCAATTATTTCAAACGCCCAGTTGTTTCTCTATACATCAAATAGGAACTCTAATCTCACGGGAAAACGGCCAATTATTTTTAATGACTGGAATAATCTTATTAATCTTAGAACAAACAGTCAATCCGAAAAAGATTTATATCAGTGTGAGCTTAGCCTTGCGATTTATTCACGGTAAAATTGTAAGTGCAGCTAAACTTGATTGAAAAAAGTTGGACATCTCAGTCCGCGATCGTTTCTGCAGTAATGTCCCGAACGATGGGGACCGTCAGCCGAAGCTTTATGTCTCAACACCCTCTAAAGCCGTTGCCTCACTCCAGTTGAGCTCAAAAGCCTGTATCGAGGCAATAAGATGGAGCGATGGGAGGCCAGTGACGTAGAACCGGTATGAGGTCATCTCGAAGTTCTATTAGTGGAACCAGCCAGAAATCCTCGAGTATTACGAACAAAAGCTCGGCTATTCGCGGCGTATCAAAGGGGAGGTGTGAAATTATATATCCCTCACATCAAGAAGAGACCATAGGCATATTATTCGCTCACCGCATGGCTATACTCTGCAGGGTATCAAACTTTATGTCGTGAGCTTTGTGAAGGAAGATTTATACCGAAACATCCGGGTGGCTGTTGGGAGGTCTCAAGGTATACCGGACCACCAGCCACAGCAACACATGGAAACCCTACATCATAATCGCACGTGATTTTTACTATGCTTTTAAACAAAATTCAAATTTTTGAACGTCACCTACATCCCCGCGAATGTGCCGTGTTTAAGCTACCTCCTGATTGTTGGTCCGGGTAATCGGCCACTTGAACCATTTACCGTGTTTCACTTGAGCAAATGCTTACAATAGTGATTCTCATCTACCTATAGTTACTGTTCCATAATACACCCCTGTCTTACGTGGCAGGCTGCGAAGAGAGAGAACCGAGAATGCAAAGTCAGCTCTTCATGAGCAGCGGTAGAGTGGAACTCGGCTCTGACTGATTAGCGTGTGGCGGCGTCGAGTCGAGGAAACTCAAAAACTTTTGGTAACGCGGGCTGTATAGTCGCCAGACGAGACTCTGGCTCCAACTAGTACGGCGCATATTCTCCAACGATTTCGCACGCCTCTCTCTATGACGGCGCTGCTTCTGCTGCGACCCAACTTCGGTTTCCTAGACGCTCACGTGGACCCACCGAATGTGACTGACTGCGCATCCCAAGATCCTGAAGAGAGAAAGCAAGTTAGAAGTGGACTATCATGAAGCAGCAGGCGAGAGAGCTAGAAATTGAGGAGGAAGCGGAATGAATCTAGGGAAACAGAGGGAAGAGGGACTTTTCTCGTGATTGGCGCTGTGCCAACTCAGCGACGCCGAGACGCCTCCCCGGGGACAAGTGTGAAGAATGTTTTCGGAATATTGCCTCGGTAATTTATTTAACCGTCAGCCAGTCACTTACTCCCAACATGGAAAGTCCTGGATAAGACGTTACCAGACGTCTTCAATCAAAACTCACGTGGCTTGCAAACTTGACATAAGTTTTGTTAAATTTCATAGTTACGCGCTCGAGAGATATTTCTCAAAATAACTATTTCAATTCTAAGCATTTAAATATGTTGCCTCTGTTGAATTAAATTATTTGCTATCACTTACTGGCGTTCAACTGTTATTCGAGTATTAGTCTGGTGAACTGTACGATTCGGAAGAAAAGGAGACGAAGGCACAGGAACATTACGTTTCATACACAGCGTAGACAAAAGTTTTGTCGGAGCCGAAGGTACGAATGGAGAGTGAAAGGGAACGGGAAGGTATACGGAAAGCTCACGAACAAAGTCAATCACCAAGTCAATTTGATCTTACCTCCGAAGGCCAATTACAAAGCGGAGAAATTTCTTAATGAGAGGTTTGAGGCTTTCCGAGAAACGTGCGGTCGAGCTTAACGGTCGTCGGAAAAGTGAGCATTACGAGAGGAGAGGAAGAATAAGTTTTCCAGTCGGACCTTATCAAAATCGAGGACTGTAGATGCTAGCTAAAGTTGTAGACTGGTAGCGGCTATATGAGAACGAGAAGCTGTTTCTCTCTCGTCGAATAAGATATCAGTGAAAAGCAGCCAGTCAGGAGAGACTTGACTGCGGCCACGTTTTCCCTTGTGGCTTTTATTCTTCACCGTAGCTGAAAACTGCAGCACCTTCGCCTGGGGAAGGAAGAGAGAGAGCGAGAGAGAGAGAGAGAGAGAGAGAGAGAGAGACAGTCTTGCGGGGAAGGGGGTGGAAACGCGGGTAGAGAGGGCATTCGTCTTCATAAAATTTAAACTTATCTCCGCCCGCTGGCGTAATACATTCTGGCCACAGGGGCTTGGCTCTGGGTGCTATGGGCATCCTCGAAAGAAAGGGGTAGGTATAGTGTACGAAACTGTCGGGACCACCCTTCTCGATGCTCCCCTTGCAGTTGAAGCGAAGAGAAGAAGAAATAAAGGGAAGAGGGAACCCTCCCTTAAATTCACTGACATTAATGTAACCGCAAGCTTTAATTTACCCACGAATTCAATACTTCCCAATAGGTTCATCTAATTTCGTCATGAAGACTAGACAATAACGGCATAAAGAAGAGGAGATGGAGCGCGAGGAACGAGGTATATGCCGTCCTCGAATAAATCTGCTAGATAAATCAGTGGAAGACGGTGAAACTGGCTCATGACTATTCCAAATCCAACGGAAATCTTTTCCCCAGATCCTGTGATTATCCTAAGGCCCGTAGAAATGCATTTGGCTACCGAAGCTTCACGCTGGGTGATACAGGCCTTTCTGAATGAGAGGGGTAGGTACCACTGCACGGGGAACAGTGTGCGGAACTGTCAGGACCATCTCTCACGATGTTCCCCTTGCGGTTAGCGAGCGAAGGGACGAGGGAAGAAAGGCAAGGAAACCGAATCCTACATTCACTGACATTAACGCAACCACACGCCTAAATTCACTCACCAACTCAATAATACCGAATGGGTTCATCTAATTTCAAAGGAGTTGGCATTTCAAGTTGTGGCCGACAATTACATCACACGGGCAAGGAATTGGAAATGTGCGAGATGGCGTCCATGTTCATCCGAAGGATGTTCCGTGTTTGCCTGCTCGACAAACCACTGAAATTTAGTGCGGAGTTACTTGCCACGTTTCATTGAAGCTCACGCAAAGTAGAGTGCGCTCAAAGGGTTCGTATTTAGTCCGTGAGACGATAAACCCTCAGAGCTAGTTGCTAACAGCATCCTTGTTTTCCTATCGTCTAACTTACGAGCAGATGTTTGCGATACTCGATCTTCCAGAGACTCCGACGATCCGCATTATCTAAAAAAATGTGATAAGCTATGTCCGTCCTGGTGTAAAAAAGCGACGTTGTCAAGGCTCGGAAAAAGGAACAGGAAGGGAGTGAAAAAGGGAGTCACTTCGGCTGACAATGCCCGCAAAAGTGACAAGAACACAAGTAACACTAAAAAGGATACGAGTAATGCTCCGCACTCGACTTTTTCACTAGTTAGTCCTCAATCTCCGGTGACTTGGTCGTCCTTCCAAACGAACCAAGGGAATCAAAGTGCGCAATGTAGTGAAGTACCCCTTGCGCCCCCCAGTGGAAAAACACGATAGTGTACAACGAGTAATGGCCGAATTTTAACGTGTATCTAGTATATACATATACAGTGTGAACTACTTACATATATATATATATATATATATAAAGTAGACATGTACAAAGAAGTCCCTAGCGCAGTCACATCGGGGTACAAGAGTCCGTGGTGTTTGAAGAAGACCAGAAAAAGCAGGTAGAAAGAAATGGTGCAAGCGAAGGAAGGACGAATGGAGGCTCTCCACCTGCTGATTATTTCATCCCCCAGGGTTCAATCTCTTACTGTGCTATATAGAGTAAAAGAGCAACGCGGAAAGGTACAGTCCTAGGGTCGCAATGGCGACTGTTGGGACTCGTTGCTTTTCGCTCTACCATCCGCTACGAAATGCTCGCATTCCTCTTGTACCTTTAGTACACGCGATGCCCCATATTCCGGGCAAGCGGTGTCTAGAAACCTCCAACTACAGCGTGAAAAAGCTCATAAAAAAAAGATACTACCGAGAATGCGAAACAATTTTATGATCCACCGGAATAACCGGTGTACGCGGAATGACCCGAGCTATACGATTTTTTCTTCTTCTTCTTCGTTTTTCTCTCTTCGGTTCGTAAATAAACCCCTGACGTAGGCATCAATTGGGGATAATAAAAAGGGAATATATTTAGTGCCGTAGGACAATTGCACGGAAGGGCCAAGAGAGATTTTTAGTAGTGAAATAACGTCACGCACAGAGAGTCATTATGAATTATTCATTGAGGTAATTTGAATTCGAAAGCTCGGAAATTTTGAGGCAAGTTTCGCTCGATGACCGGAAAGTACCGGTTTATTGAGCTTGAGAATAAAAGGTCAAATAGGCGATAAGGTAAATAATATATACTCAACGACGAGAGTCTTGAGTGACGTTGCAATAAAGCGCTTTAAGAGCTTCAAATAGACAAGGTGTTGATGATGATGTGTTGCACCTTCCACGTTTGCGTTTCGCCACGACAATAGAGATTTAGGAATGCACGAGCTCGGGTAAACAATAGTAGAAGGAGAAGCTTTAGGAGAACCAAAAGCTGCAACAATGACACGTTGACCCATGGCTCCGCATCTACCTCTCTGCATTCGCATTGGGTGCATTCGAAAGTCAAGTGTGAGGGTGTGTTGTCTATGGATAAATACATATGTGTGAACTGCAGATAGCTGAACGAGTGTAGACGTTTCTCTCCGGGTAGATCAATATTTTAAGGTGTCGGCGAAGCTAGCCGGGCTCAGTAGCGTGGTGATCCCGTTGATAGACGTACCCACTCTACGTTTAACACCACCGGTTCGCTTTATAACAATTTATCAATGACATTCACCTGGAAAGCCACATTGCCGACAGAAACAGATTCGAAATTCTTCACCACTGGCCTACATCCTTCATCCGGGGTGGAGGATATTTCTGCGAGGCGTTGTTGGACGACATCTAGCGATACCCTGGTCGCGTGACACTCCGCCGCTATTGGAACAACGTCGCAAACTGTCGGAAAGTCGTCGTCTAAACTCAAGTTCGAGATGGTAGAAGCTGTCGAACAAAACCGACACCTCGAACCCAACCACCGAGCTCAAGTAAATACGGAAGCGGAGAAGGTGAAACCTCGATGCATGGTGCTCCAAACGGTGCGGCTATAGAACAACTTCCAGTTGATAGTAAGTCTGAATCAAAGGTACGGATATAGCGTATATACGATCTATAGATAATTCAAAAAGTTCTTCGCTTCCTTTTTTTCCACCAATTATTATATAACGAACAACAAAGATGCCTCTTATTATTCGAAAAACTCGTTCCTGGATCTTAAATATTCTACGTTTATTCTACGGGAATTCCTTGCAGGGGCCCTGATTACTCCAAATATCTCCTCAGGCGCCTTCTTTCTCATTTAAAAACTAACCGCAAGTCCCAACACGGACCATGACCATTCTACGAACCCTAGAGACGCTCTTGCGGAACTGATTGTTTCCAGGGGCTCTTAAAGAGTCCTTTCTCATACACGGACTATTTTAAAATTCCGAGTGACAAAATCTGTCTAGTATGATACGCATGAAAATTTCGAATCGGAAAATCCCTCCAGAATGATATAAAAGAAATTCGAATGTCATAGAGAGGCCGTGGGGGTTGAGAATTGAGATATAAATAATGCCTGTCCCGATAATCGGAAACTCGCAATATTTTTAGATGGAAAGCTCATAGAAGCCAATGACGACGAATCTCTCGCTCTTCGAGTTGCTGGCATTACAGGTTGCTCTCTCCTCTTTGGATGTTATATGCGGAGAGAGCGGGAGCCATTGGAGGTCTCTTACCGACTCAACGATGCATTATTGAGTCATTTGCTGGCAGCGGAAGAGCAGGTGGGGATGGAACAGCCGTGGAGAGGGGGGGGGTTTGTATCGACCAGCGTGAAGCGGCCCGTGAACCCTGCCATGTAACTTCTTGCCTCTATAGCTATAGCATCGCGCGCTTTCACCCTCGGCTATAAGAATAATGGTAAGCGTTGCACTTCATCACGTGCTCGTCAATTATTCATCGAGCTGTGTGCCATCGCGAAGCCTATGAGTACAGACGCTACTTTCTCCTGCGACAGAGAAGAGACCCTCCTTTTGTTTTGCCAGCGCCGTCCTTCCTCAGGTGACCAAAATGCCGGCAAGGTCATTACGCTGTTATTCATTGTGCGATAGTTCTTTTTGTTTCGACACTCGAAAGTGAGCTTTTGTTTTGGATAGCCTTGAATAAAAATTGCGCAAATAGGAAATGTATGTTTTTAGCTCATTCGGTGTTTAAATTGAGTTTTAAGTTTATTCAGCTGAGACTCGGTGAAAGTTTGGATAAACCGAGAGGGAGCGAAAGCGACGATCACCTGACCGAGCGTAATGAGTCTCCTTCTCTGTCACTCCACCGGAAAAGAGCTTCGTCGCTCGTTAAAACGCCTCCACCGCAACGACAAACCGAACAAGCAATGTGAGTTTTCCATGCCACGGCTGTGTCCACGAAAAACGTGACCTCACACGAGTGTCCGAAAAATAGATAAAAGCTGACACGTACTCGCGGCTCTAACGCAGTTCTCGACACCATCAATATTCGCGCGTACTTTATTTTCTCATGAATGTATATTCAAGGCTACGTGTGTCCGAAACTCGTGGTCGTTAAAATCTTTCAGATCGGGTATACCTTTTATATTGCGAGCATGCTTCAGCGTGAATGTCTCATGGGAAATTCGCGTCACACCGGCGCAATCAAAGTCACTTAGGCTAGAAATATTTTTATTTTTATGCATTTTCATTTGTTATGTTAAAGTGGACCTTTTCATAAATACACCAACAGCTTATTTGAATTTGATCTATGGCAATCAACATTTCGACAAAAGGTTTTCCAAGCCATTGACATTATAATTATCACTTATTTCTCCCTAAGCTCTATTGAGAAAGATACGAGGGCTTTTAGAAAAAGGTTAACATTTACGACCTGCAAGGAAAAGAAAAAATCATGTTCGTCGTTGTGAGGGTGGAAAAATGGAGAGATTGAGCGAAGAGAAAAAAGATTGAATGGAAACGAGGGTGAGAAACGGAACGCGATATGTTCTGAGGCTCTTCGATTTCTGACACGAGAACTCCAGAGAGGCAAAGAGAAAGAGAACGTGGGACGAAATAACGATCAACGGGATCGTGAGCCTCCTCTTTGGACGGGTGAGAAGCTTTCACTCGCACATTTCTCTCTCTCTCTCTCCCTCCGATATTCCCAAGAGCACTTGGCAAATGTTAAGCTATCGTAAGATTTTCCTTGCTTCCATGCATGTATGGATGTAATGCCGTGAGAATCTCTCGCAGCGCACTCTAGTTCCCCGTATTTCCCTGGTGGCACCAGACGAACGAACGTCCCTCACCACACCGCTCGACCTTCTATGCCAGATGAATCAAAACGTTTGTGTATATAGCCAACCCTATTGTATGGGGTGTACCAATGATGGAATGTATTTCTAAGAAGTAAAGGGTCCTGTGAGTATTCCATACAACTCCAGTATCCGTAACCACATGAATCCTCTAAATAACACAGTCGTACTTGAAGTTTTTCGTGAACTTGAACTTGATTATTCAGTGGAGCTATCGAATGTCAAAATTTGATGAATTTTTTTTTTTACAAATTATGAATTATTATTCTTATTTTTGCAATAAATGCGAAATATGTAGTCAATGATGATTTTTCACTTGCATTATTGTTCTATATTTTTTTCTTCATGTGCGCAGATCTACCCGGTATTGCAATTGGTCAAAGTTGTTTGCAGAGAATGGTACCGATGAGTTTGGTTATCTTTTTAATTGGAACGTTCAAACTATAAGGTGAGCAGGATATTGGATTGTTTCTGAGCTTCCCTGGCGGATCACTTGTCTGTGTCTGACCATTACTGGACGTATCCATTAGCGTATCACTCCTTAATCACTGTTGGCGGTTGCCTCTCGTTTGCTCCATCCCTTTCTTTCCCGCCCTCGTATCTGGAATGACCGACTAGACTGGAGAGTGGTTGCTTCGCAGCAGTCCAATCGTTTCTGCACTCCTTTCCCCGTATCCACCGACGAAGAAGCCAGTGGGATTTGTACCGGAACGCCAGTTAAATAAGGGTAGGATTTAGCCACGGCTAAGTTCGTCGTAGCAATTTGTTCGCGGTGCTCGAGCAGCAAAATCCCACAGCGAAAAGGACCAAAAGTGGAATGGTGTGCAGCCAAAAGTCGAGAGAACTGGACTTGCTTGGTCACCGCACACACACTATATAATACAGCCATGGGAAAATCGCCAACGTTTCAGTTATCTTGTCCTCCTCGTCGACAGCCACGATCACAGATGTATAGCCTTCGTTTGCCTTTCCCTTACGTGCACTCAACTAACTCTACATATTTCTGGAATCCTTATGAATTTCAAGTGAAATGTCAGGAACTGTTTTTTTTTTTTTAAGCTTGAAAAAATACTGATTTTAAACAAACATGAAATAGGAATGACATTGTAAAAATTAATTACGTTTATAGTACAATTGACTTATTGAATTGTAAGGTTATTTTTAAGTAATTACATGATTGCCACGAAAATCGATGGCATGGAAATTTTCATAAGATTTTTTTTAATGGATAAAAATTTGGGACACATAATTTGACAGGAATTCAGTGTTAAAAATCGTTTTAAAAACACTTGTACAAAATCAATATTTCAACTGTCTCGAAAGAAGTTAAAATTTGTTCAGATTATTTTCTTCCTTGGAACGAAACCTTCGGTTCAACGTCCAAAACATTATCAATAATTGAATCATCCATTAATCTAATAAAAGGATAAAAAAATCTTGACATAAAAATCTATTACAGCAGCACTATTCGCATAAGTTATAGAATTTCATTTTAAACTCTTGGCGTAAAATGAGCTTTTCCCTCCTGATGTTGGAAAGTCATGTGGGATGTTCGCTCCGCGGATCATGTAGAAAGCTCCCACAAAGCTTACGAGCCTAGGTTTCGGGATGATTCGGCGAGACAGAGAAAGACGGAAACACAGAAACGTTTTCAAGTCACAATGAAATTGACAAAAGTTTCGTCGGAAGGTTTCGCGAATAGAACGAAGCGCGATTTCTCCGAGAGAAAGATGGAGAGATAAAGCTTTCCCTTGGCCATATCCTTCGAAGAATATGCATAACGTTCAAAAATTGGATTTCGCCAAGTTGCCCGAAAGGGGTTGCACTGGAAGATCGAGCTATCGCAGAGGGTTTACGAATATATACGTATAGACTTTCCGGATGGTTCTTCGAGCCGTTACCAAAGTTAGTTTCCGTGGCGTGTCTATATTCGCTCAAGAAATATATACTCCAATACTCGCAGCCTCGCACTTTTCATTTCAGACCATATGGACCGAGTGGATGGGTTTCGGCATAACCTACGAGAACGTGACTCCTTCGATATCACTCTCAGTAGTCCATCCTATAAGGTAAAGCAAAATATGCTAAAGCTTGATTTCAGTAGCCAAGGAAAAACGAAAAACGTATTGAAAATCAATTTTTAGTCAATGATCATAAAGTATTCGACACGCGATTTTTTTTTAACAAAAGAATTATATTTTTCACGTTTTTCATAATCACTGTAATAACCTTTAAGCTATTTACGATTATTAAATATTGGAAAAATAATCCGGAAAACGTTATTTTTGCTTTCTGATGAATATTTAATTTTGAAAAATGCGACTGAGTATTCGCCACAATATTTTCAGCTTATCCAAGAGTCTATGCTGTGTATTTTAAATATGACCACAGTTTTACGATGGAACTGACTGGAGGCGAGTAAAACGGAGATAAAAAAAAACTAGTCGAAAGTGTATTATTGCCCGTCATTTATATAGCAGCTGATGCTTTTAAATATGCAAGAGCTCTCATTCAATATACTGACACGGTTTTTGACGCCCTACTCCACGTCCCCTGGAAATGGATAACGTTTCTTCCATCCATTCGCACATAGCTGACACTCTCGCAACGAGGAACGATAGGGAAAGGCAAGGGGAGGAGAGACCCTTTAGAGTGTTTCCCTCTCTTCGTATGAATTTTTAAGAACAAGACCTCTTTTGCCTCTGCGCATTATTTATCGAGCCCTACAGCCCAGGTGACTGTAACACATTGATATAGACACTTTCGGGAGGCTGCGCACACATTTTAACAATCCGACACCGTCGCTATATGCCGTATACATTCAGCTGCGACATTTTGTTCCCTTGAATCGGCGACAAGATGTCTGTAAATACCGAAATCCTCACTGATGACTGAATTAATCGATACTATTCAATAATTCAATTGAATATTGATTTTTGGAACTACAAAGCAAAAATCTCGCCCTTCCTCATTTTTTCTTGATAATTGTATACTTGTGCTTGCTGAATTCAGTTGCCGATATGTTCTTCTTCCCTTTCGTCACGTTCCTTCGATCATAATCTATGATCGGTTTTGGCGAATTCCAGGGTGGATGGATTTATCGCCCCAAGACTCCGGAGGATTTCTTCGAAATTTACTCTCGTAAAATCAGTGAAGTAAAAAAATCCATTTTTATACGTCTCATCGACACTTTGACAAGTGTTGGGAATTTAAAACTTAAACTCAAAATTAAATTTATGAAAGCATGTTTTTTTTTTTTTCCTTTTCCCACGAACGTAACGCACGATTTTCCAGAGCCATGGTTTAAAAATATTTGAACTGGCGAACAAATTGTCTCGAGGTAACGCTGCGTCACACGCGGCAGGAGGCATCACACTGGATAAAATGTCTGTCGAGGTAGAATCACCATGTGACAAGGATAGCAGAGTGTGTTCATTCATGAAGTGAGAAAATACACACGCATGTGCGACAACATATGCGATCCTATTTCCCTGGCTGATGGCAGAGCTGAGAGATCAGCGGTGAAGTGGCAAGGGGTGAGAATGCACCAAGGAGAGAGAGAGAGAGAGAGAGAGAGAGAGAGAGAGAGAGAGAGAGAGAGAGAGAGAGAGAGAGAGAGCAGAGACCCACACGAGAAATATGATGTCGCACCAGGCGGAAGACTATAGCGAAGATGAATGTGTATACCAGACGAGAGACACGAGAAATCCCGGATAACGTATTTTAGCGGTAGTACGGTAGAATGCCAAGGCACGAAGAGGGAAAGGAATGAGGAACGGTGAAGTGTGAGCGTCGAGAAACGGCTTCGAGAAAGAGGGACACGAGGCACGACGCGAGTCAACGAGAATGCCGCGAGGATTAACTCACGCTCTTGAGCGATTACTTCGGCGCGTGCCGCTCTTCATCTACAACCTTTCACTGCTCACGCTTTTCTCCGACGACATTTCTCCCATTGGTGTCCTGCCACTGTTATTTCTCCTGAGCTGACACTAGACTTTCCGGGCCGACTGCATGCATGAATCCTTCGAAAATGGCGGATATTTATCAGTGAATTAGAATGAACGGAAAGTACTGTGAACTGAAATTCTTATGCTCGGACTTCCAATTACATTGTGCAGAGTGAAATGAATTTTTTAGAGCCTCCTATAGACCTTCAGAAGTGGCATGTTTTACCGATTTTCATTGAACAAAGGGTGTTTGAAGGGTTTAAGTTTTAAGGGGTGACTGAGCGAAAAAGTTAAAAAGGGGACAAGCCCATGAGCGAACATCGGCACACCGTTCAAGCGAAACGGTGTGTTCGTAATAACGGACTTGTTACGAGAGAGGCTCAGCAGGGGAGCAAAGAATATTGAGCCACGTTCAGTGCGACGCCGGTAACACATTTGCTCTCGGCCGACCTAACATGTACCATTCCTATATGGCTAGAATTACTACTGATGCCGTGAAAGCTGGTGCTGCTGGTGCTGCTTGCTTTACGATCCGCACGGGCTTCGCCGAAGAAGCGATCTACGAGCTTCCGGCAGGACGCCAGAGCATTATTTACGCCGCGAAACAAGTCCAATAAACACGGGAGCCCCCGGAATAGAGGAGCGAGAGAACACGATAGGGCAAAACCGAGAGTAATGGTAAGAGAGAAGGGACGAATAAAAAAAAAAACGAAGAAGAAAGGCTTCCACTCTTCGGAGGATGGGATGGAGGACGACGATACTTTTTATTTACGAGAAGCGGCGGCGGCGGCGGTACGGTTGGGACTCGACGGCACGTTTGGTCCCACTGCGCACTAGGAACATCCTCGGACCTGACACTGGATTTTACGTTTGAAAAGTACAAAAATGGCCGTCACTTCCGCTGACTATAGTTGCCGGGTATCCGGGTATATGGCTTTCCACGATTAAACATTGAGGCTTGAAACAACCGTATTTGCCACTTGAGAAAAAAATAATAATACATGTCCGTATTTTTATTCTACTTTTTCTTTTGGCTTTTACTAATTTCATTATTAAAAGAAAGAAAAGAAAAAAGAAAGATTTCAATGAGATTACCTGAAGTCTATACACACATGCATAAGTGCATGGAAAAATTGCTGGTCTCTCATGTTCTCATATTAAAGTGCGTTTCTCGCAGTATTCCAACACCTTTGAGAATATACACACATACGGTGAGTCACCCAGAATTATTCATCAACGCAGCTTCTCGGCTTCCGAGAGTAATACACGTAAACCTATTCCATATATACATATATGTGTCGGTACGCTTACACAGAGCGTAGATTGCAGATTCATTTTGAACTCATGCGCAGTACTCGTAGCTAACAGCAAAGCTCCAGCTGCATGACTCGATGCAGCCAAACCAGGCATTGAAAATACATGGTGAATATGCCGACCCGAATACTCTGTGTGTAAAATCTCATCGAATTCGTAAAAATCAATAATGATTGTTATTATCGGTAGCTTTTACCGTAAAAAATTCACAATGTTCGATGATCGACGAGAAAAAAAATATATGAAAACTAAAAGGATATGATATATTTCTATATTACGAAAATATCTCGACGCCACCGAGTTACACGGATTAAATATAATTATCATTGAGTACATTATGCGATAATAGGTCTGTTAGAAACGAAAATGATTGATATATTTTCGTGTCTTCGCGAGTGGTGAGGATCGCCCATTGAATCGAGACGTCAAAATAACAGTTTTTTAAAACAAAGAGCTGATGATTAATCGACGGTTTCTGCTTTAAGCATCGACGATTTACATACTCATTAGAGAATCCAGGCGAACGATTGTTATGATGGTTATAAAATGTGCTTAAAACGAGCGTTTCTATAGAACTCGAGGGTAACATCGCTCGATCGTGACTAATGGGTTTCTCAGCCCTCTTCGACTGCCGATAATAAATATATCTATATCACGTAGCTCGAGTCAGCAGAGAGAAATGCCGCGGTCGCATTGTGTTGCCGGAGGGCAAAGCAATCGATCTAATTTTTTACCGTTATTTCACCCCGAGTCCAAATCTTCCCTGCAAACAGAACAGAATTCTAATTCAACTATATATCGTTACATTTATACGAGCGATAATCTTCGTGCTGATAATCTTCGCTTGACGGATCATCGATCTACTCGATAAATTTTATTAACCCCTTTGACAATGACAGACCGAGGCAGATTTTTATTATGCACCTTAAAATTTCCGAAGCTTCTTTGATTCCTCTCGATTTTCGAATTTCTTGGTTTCATTGGAAAATAATTAACGAGACTATATGATTTTGTTCGCGGTGTTACCATTTTGGCGCGTACAGTCAGCCGCGCGCTCGCTTAGGCGGCGGTGATCTGTGGGGAGCGCGCGACTCGGGCCCGTCGAGCCGTCACGTGGTGGGCCTTGGTTCTCCCCACAAGCGAGAGTAGGGAAAGGCCCGCCGCCAGAAAATCGTCCCGAGGTCGAAGCTTCCACCCTCACCGAGTTAAAACCACAAGAGCAGAAGCCAACTGTACCGTGCCGTATGCTCGTAGATCTCTCGGCTCGTCGTAAACGGTCATAGATTTAAGCCAAGCTGTGGATGTTACTGCGGTAGAGGGACCAAGAAGGTATACACAGTGAGTTTACCATCGAAGTATACTGCCGAGGATATTGCATACGTAAACACATATAGAGGCTCAAACGTGCAGTTGTACACCATTACGACCCTTGTGACCGACGGGAATAAAGGGGGGCGGCGGGAGGGAAGAAAATCGGCAAGAAAAAAAAAAAAAAAAAAAAAAAAAGTCTACTGCGTAAAATATTCCCGGGGGCGAATATTACAGCGGAAGTTCAGTAGCGTGCTCGGGCGGGATGTTGTGGGCTCACGCTGATTTGATGGACGACCGCGTGCAAAAGGAAAAGTCGCGCCGCGCCGCGTCGGGCTTGCTTGCTATAGCTTTCTGTTCCTTCACACCATCGTTCTGGCAGCGGTGTTGGATTCGGAACGGACCAAACGAGCTCCACGTTTCAGGTCGAGTGTGGGCTGCTTTCTGCGCTCCCGCCGCTCGTTTTAACAAGTTCAGCGAGAATATAGCGCATAGAAGGGAAGCGTAGGCAAAATGGGCGGCGAGGTTTCAAAAAATTCTTTACTTCTTTTTACATTCGTCTTGGCCTTTTCTCACGATTTGTGCATAAGAAAAGGAATTTTATGAAAAGAAAAACGAAGAAATGTTGTCAAGGTTTTTAACAACAACATTAAGTTTGTAAAAAAAAAAGTTTTCAAAGAAAATACTATATTTCTTTTATCACCCTGTCCATTTTGCCTCGGTATTTCTCGTAACAGGGCTGATGTTGCTCGCTGCCTTTCCTCTAGAAAATACAAGCTCAACATTCAGAACAAAACTCGCGTTCCTGTCACCTTTTATTTGCAATAAAGCTTTTTTGTGCCCTCTCGCTGTGCCCGGTCGCTGGCTTAGAGGGAAGAGAATTTGGCGCGTCCGTTGCACTGTCCGGAACTGTTGTACTTTGCATGCGCCGCTGTCGGAAAGTCGCTCCTCCTGTTGTGCGGCCACCAACTTTTCATTCGCCGCTGAGCGACCGATAAAAATGTTCCGGAACATATTTTAATTTACCGCGACAACGCTCGTTCGGGATGGCGGAAAAAAAAAACAAAGTAAACAGCTTTCCGGTGCATCTGTCCTTCGACCAAGCGTGCGTGCATGCCATATGCAACGCAGCAGCATATTATATTCAAGGAAGAAACGATGGACGCCGATTTTTCATTCACCGTACATCGACCATGATCTCGACGACGGTACATCGTTGGCCTGGAATTTAAAGTGGAAAAGATTCCGGTTACTCCTTTTGTACGACAATATGTGGATGTTCCAGGCAAGTATGGTGACGCTCGATTTTTTATTTCCTGTACGTAGGCTTGATGCATCAGAGGCATGCACATGTGAGTAGCGTTGTGCATGCGAGATTAAATTTTACTCGCAAGAGAGTTTGGTAGTTTTATGAGATAAAATTATCGTGGCGATATTGCGAAGCGGAACATTGATATCCTGAAAAAAAAGGACCTGCATTTTTTTTACACTCGTAAAAAATCACACTTTTCCGTGAATATATTTCCTTCGACTCTAATGAACGGTCTTGTTTTTCTTTTACAGCGTCTAGAGAAAACGGCATTCCTAACCTTTCGGCGCACCTCTTATGCTCGAAAACGAATTAAGGGGGAAACTAATCGACAGATAGTGCATTTCAGCATGTCAGCATTATGAAAATTAATTAACCGCGGCTCCCGTGGACGTTTGATCCGGGACACAAAGGTTAAAAGCGCGCAAGGGTAACGCTGTTAAGCGAGAGACTTTTCACCGTGGTTCTGTTGGTAAAGGAAGTGGCGGCGAGCGTGGCAGCTCAGCTGGTGGTGTGCATTTGTATATAAACCGGCGGGAGCGCGGATCTGAGAGTGGTGCGCGATATACTTGTATATACATAAATATATATATATATATGTACATGTATATATGCAGATAGTTTGCACGAGCTGTTGGGCGCTGGGAGAGAGAAAATATTCAAAAAACGTGGAAAGGACGAGGAGATAGAAAGGGAGAAAGAGAGGATCTCGTGCCAAACGCGCGTTGTGGAGGTACGTGATCTCGCGAGAAACGGACAGCTAAAACGAGCGCGTAAACTGTTTGGAGTACCGTGATATGTAAATGACATCGACGAGAGGACGGGGGAGAATATGCAAGCCGGTATATGGTATTGCCGAGTGCAGTAGCATGCCGCACTGTACTACTTTATACTACTGGTTCGTGTTATACGTACTCGGTGCTAGCGAATGCACCATGTGCTATAATACTGCCAGAGGAAAAAGCCCCGAGGATGCTACTTGTCGAAGCAAAGCAGCAACGCGTACGACTATCTCATCAATTTATTCACGTTGCCAATATTTGTTGAATATTGCATTCGAATTGAGCCTCTTTTTTCTCCCTGTAACCATCCACTATTAATACTCTTTATCTCTCTGCATAATAAAATTCAAATTTTCCTTCTGTTGCAATTTCTCCCTCGTCGTGATTTCTTTTCCGAAATTCTCCGGAGACTCATTACCCTCAAAATTACGAAATTTTTCTAATTCTCTTGCCAATTCAGAATATCCGCTCGACATTTGCGGCTTTGCAGAAATACTTTATCGGGTCAACAATTTATGTGTGTCAGTTTAAATGCTCGCCACATTTTGAATTTCACGCGAACGAATGCCAATCAATTGATCGTACGCGCTCCCGCACAGCGTTTCCACGGCGTATCATGACCGTTACTCTACGGAATTCGTAATTATGCGAATTCTATTGATATCAAGGATTGCGAGGTTGGTTAACTTACTTTTTACTTTCAAAACGTTCATCAAAGCTTCCATCGATCCTCGTTTCTCAGCCTACAATCGTTGGAAAATGGTCTGTGACGCATTGATGAAATCTCGATGGACGAATTTTGGTGCGAGTGACTTGCGTTTTATCCCCAAGAGACTAAAAGCCCAATGGTGGATGCTTCGCGGTTGTATACTTGAAGTTTGGTCGCTGCTCAGCGGGTGAACGGCAGGACTTTCACCCTGCCAGCCATCCGTCCCGAACGCTCTTCACGTACAGTCGTGTAGTCCTCGAATTGGCGAGGAAGGCATATAACTGTAGAGCGAGAAATCGCGTGAGATCGGGACGAGCTCTGTGGGTTCCCGAGACGCTGACGGTCGATTGACGCTTCAAGGGGAATACGAAAGTAAAGTAGGTGGAGGAATAGAACGAGAAGGAAATACGCGGGAACGAAGAGCCTGCGGCATTTTCGCAAGATGCCACCGAGAAGGACGAAAATATTTATGGCCCTGTGGGATTTCGAAGGTTGCCGCGACACGAGAATCTCTCGGTGAGATGCTCAACAGGATATAAAAGTGAAAAAGAGAGAGAGAGAGAGAAGGGAGGGACGACTGGGAGACGAGCGCGACTTAGTCAGGTCCCGCAGGGACAAATGTATATTTGACGAAGTGAGAAATCGGCCCCAACCATCGAATGAAATGACGCGGAAGGTGAATCCTTGACCACGAGGGTCCACGGAACAAACGAAGAAGGGACAATGTCCTGTGGCACTCCGCGTACTCTTTCTTCCTATATTTTTTCTCTTTTTCATTTTCACCCAATGTGAACTCAACCGCGCGTTACCCAAGTATCAAAGCAAAACCCTCTGGTTCGTGTGGATATCTCAGGGATCATGGATTCTCCGGCGGCAATCACGGTTCTCTCATTCCTCGCCGTCCGTCTCCTTTCCTAGCCATTTTTCAAGGCGCCGTCCTGCCACTCGAACCACCGCACAAGAAACATTAAGCACATTATTTATCATTAATTTACGGTTAGACGCTGACTAAGTGTCCGGCAGCTCGTGTTCAAAGTCGGAATTATTTTTGTGAAAATAATAAGCTTCGGTATTTCTAATGGATCGTTGCCGCTCGTGTAATTCTTCTACGTTCTTCAAGGGAGAGCTTGTGAATGCCACTGGAGAATTGATAAACCGTTAGTTCGAAAACCTTGAAAATTATTTCCGAACGGGCCTGAAAATATTGTTGAAGCATATATTAATAATTTATTTATGTACATAATTACTTGTGAGGAAATATTTATAAAAGGCAGTGTAAGTAGTTGTGAAAGTATATTCGCCTGTGTAGCATATTCCGGAAAGGCTCGGTGTGATCCATGAAATCCTGAATAATTCATTGGCCAGGGGTAGTAGTCGCCCGGCCTTGAAAAAAGCTGAGTAAGAAGTCGCGCAATCAGAATCTGGCAGCCCGCTTAATTCCTGTTTCGTCCGTAGAAGTTGTAGCCGTTAGCCGTGGCTATGTAGCCATGCTCTACGGTTCGGTGGTTTCCGACTCTCACTCACGGGTGATGCGAATTGAAAAAGCGAGGGTTCGCGGTAGCCAGGTTGGATAACGTTGAGGGTGAATGCGGATATTTGCCGGCAGGCGCGATGAGAAAAACTGCTCGGGCAATCGGTTGGCTTCGTTAAATTTATCCTCTGAGACGGGAAAAGGCGGGAGAGCGGGTGAGTGAGTGAATGCGGACGGAAATGATTGCGACCGGAGGATATATAGAGGAGGCCAAGAGAAAGGGACAAGAGTAGGGGAGAAGGGAGGGTGGCAAGACGAAAGCCAATGTGGCGACGAATGAATGAGAATACTCGAGCAACGCGCAACTAAGTAGAGTATAAAAAGAAGTCTCAGTCGTTGTGGAAAGTCTCCGAGAACGAAGTGAATTTTAACCGAAAATAACAAAAAAATAACAAAAGATTTCAGTTTTGCAAAATTGCTCCTTCCGACAGTTACAATGTCAGCGAGCTGGCAATTTCAACGGATCGTCAACCAGGCGACATTATCCCAACTGGAAACACTCGAGAAAAGGATAAAAGTGCTTGCAAAGTGGGAGAGGGAGAGGAGGGATACGGGGGAGCCAAGGGAGAAAAAGGGAAACACGTGAAAATGAAATAAAAGTGCGTTGGTCAGTAGGGAGTATGTTAGCCAGTATGTTTTTTAACAGGGATGACGAAAGGAGGGAAAATCGTAACGAAGGAAAGTTGGCGAGCCCGCGGGCGTTGGAGAGTCGCGTGCCGTCGTGTTTTACAGCGTATGGGCTCCTTTAAACAAAGTCCATGAGAACCGGCCCGGTTGTTGTGTCCAAATGGGCCAACGAAGAGGAAAATCCCCGGCAGCGGCTACGAAAGCGGAACAACCACTCGGTGTGTGTACCTTTTTAAACAAAAAAACAAAAATTCACCACGAGCGTCAGCTTCACCGTGTGCTCAATCCCCAACAACTACGAGAAAGAGAAAAATATTTCAAGCAGAAGACAGAACGATGAAACTAGCAACCCTTGTGGCATCATGCCAGTGTACACCGCCACTGAAAAACCCCCAACGCTGCCGATGGAAGAGACTCGTTTTTACGTTTCCTCGCTAATACGGATTTACATTACAATGACGTCGCCGACGCGGTACAACGAATCGGCATATGTCGCGAGTATCGGTTTAAAAGCACTCTTCGGGGTAGCGCGGCAAGAGCCTCTGCGTAAGGCAAGAATACCATTTTCCTATATAGCACCGTGTTAAAATAGCACGTCAAGTTAACATGCACGCTGAGAGCTTCGTGTCAATATTTTGTAAGTGAGCCAAAAATACAAAAGCCCTATTATTTCAATCAGTGTATCAAGTTGTTATTTTCCATTTTGTAACATCTTGTCCATATGTCAATGTTTTTTTCCAACAACCCGTACATTGGGGTATTTAGACGTTGTTGAAAGATATAGATGGACAAGAAAATGAAACGAAATTGGTGATAGTCGATGGTGAGAGAAGGGAAAGTGACGAAGGGATGACAAGCATGAAAAACGCGTTGCCGGACGGAAGACAAGGCTTTTTTCAGTTCGCAGTGTCACCGGAAATGTTCGGATAAGGGTGGGAATAAGCGGAGGAAGAGGGTTAAAAGTGCGGGGGAGAGGAGGGGGAGGGAGTAAAGACTAGCGGTTGGTGGGAAAGTTTCATCCCCCGAAGCCAACTACTGTGGCGGCAGATGAGGTGGGCGAATGGTCGACGCACAAGAGCGGGAGTTTTGTTGGGGAGCTTGGAAGAAGAGAAGTTTTTTCATCTTGAGAAGTTACGATTACCATCGACAGGCCGCACACAGAAACGCTTGTGCATTATGAGTTGGCTTTCCTGGTATTCAGGGAGCCGTACGTATAGTGAGAGTCACCGGGTCGCGCCATCGTTCTCACCCGGCTTTGACGAGGGAATCGTTAATTTTCAATGCACCAGACCCCATTTCTCATTTAACACGCTGCAACTTTTTCAACGACGAGAAGCGCATCCCATTCTACTTTTACGATTCGAAAATATATTGTCCCCGTTTTAATCACTTTCTTTGTTGGTCAGCCTGTTGAAACTGTGTCAGTTATTCACGAGGCAAGGAAAACCAATAATTCACCATCTCAGACAGATTTTACACCTTCATCTCCTTGGGAAGATGAATTATTCAATTCACCTTTTTATACTCACGGATACTCAACCATTCCGATATAACAATATTAAATGAGAACATAAGAATGGTAACAAAATCGAAAATAATAATTTGAAAAAGCAATTTTATTGCCCGTAGAAAAGTGATTGGAGTTTTCATTTAGATTTCTACAACTATTATTGTTCCCGCGACCAATAGAATAGTGTTAGGGCAAGAGCTTCGATGAGAATCTACCGGAAATCAGTTATCGTTGTTTTCCAAGTATTTCTCAAGACTGATCGTGTCATCGGATATCCCTTGAGAGGGCAAAAAAATGCGTTCCTGGGACGGGAAGAATAAAGCGCGACGAGAGGCGTAAAGAGGTCGAGGATCGTTGTGATTAATTAAATATCGTTTGTGAAAAGTCCGGTGTCGTGGATGTCGCGTGAATGCTCGACAGTTAGCGAGCCAGAGGGAATCTTACAGAGTGTCATCGCACACTCTACTGGCCAGGAATTTCATCTCGCACGTAATTAATCTCGGCAATTACAGAGGAGAGGTCGTCGGTAGATACCGAGAGAGGACAGACGAGTATAATTCCACGGAGGAAAATTTGCTTGCAAGCTTCAACGATATATAGACACGCCCCACCAGGTGTATACCTCTATTTGCAAGGATCCGACTATTGCGTGCGAGCTTGAATTGTCTCTACGGATGCTCTCCCGTCTCCTACCGTCTCATTTTCGCCGATGATACAATGTTCACGAGGCTTCTGGAATACCCTAACGGGAGCGCAACCGGCGAACGCAATGCGCACAAAGCAACACGCCGAGAATACAACACAAACTGTCAAGTGCCACGTGCATTACGGCAAAGCCGCTTAGCAAATTGCTGTGGCAACGAGAGGACCAAGACTTTGACTTCGACTAGTGGAGCCGTTTGACTGACTCGATTGTTTTAGCTTCACGCGCCTGGGGGAGGATATTTCGAGGGTTAAACCGCGACGAAGAACGACGTGTGACGCGATGACGCAGAGTTACTCGGTCAGCCCGCGCTTCTCCTCCTCCATCCGTTTATCCATCCGAGACTGCATAACACGTGATACTACAGTAGATGGAGACACTATTGTGCACACTAGACTAAATTGCGACGTACCCCACGCTACGGAATGCATTCCAAACTGCCGTACTACCATCTTCACTGTATTGTATAATAGCCCAACGCTAGGAAGGGCCACGGTATCTCTGCTCTCTGTCTGTCGGTTCTCCACCGTAATTCGTGTTCACCTGTTTAACGGGATGACTAATAACGCGGCATACAAACAACCCCCCGGCAAGTGGATAGGATTTGCCAACGGACAAATATCTCTCGACGTTTGTCGCGCGGTTTTCTCCAATGAATTGAGTGACAATCCGATCGAGAAATGGGCCAAAGGGTGTAAGGGCTACTGTGTCGACAGAGACAATGATGAAATTCGGTGATGTCGCTGTTACGTACAGAATCCACTTCCGACAACACGATTTCTTTTTTCACATGGCAGATATTAATGGGATTTCGGATATTTGAGTTATGACTTTTGGCAGAGCCAAACGGTAGTGCTTTTGTCAATATCTTGACGTCAATAATATTGTGGAAAATACATCAAGGATTTTGGATGAAAAAGTCCGGGGATGTCGAAAGATTGATTGATCGAACCTTTGAGAGTTAATATTTCCAAGTTGACCAAAACGCGTAGGTTCGCAGGAAATATTTGTTAAATGATTTCAGCTATAAAAGAAAAAATCGATTAATTTACCGAAGCATACGAGCATTATTTTTGCTCTGCGGATATTAAATTCTCTCTGAGAAAAAAGAATTAATGAATAATTTATTACAGCGAATAATTTAATAATTCACAGGAGGTAGATTTTGAACAATAGAAAAGCGGCGAAACTCGACGAGTAGAGAGAGGTGTGGTGACAAATAAAAATGTAAAAGTGGAAGGGAGAGACGAGAAACGCGTCACGTAAAGCAAGAGACGGTCTTTAGAGGAGCAGATGCGATTTATGCCCCGAGCGATGGTGGATTCGTAAATAGAATCTCGTATGGTATACCGTCGTGTAAGGAATGCGAGGGTGGAAGGAACTCTCGGTGGCACAGGGTGAATGAACGCGCGTGCTCGGCATCGGTAGTGTTGTGTGGTGCAGTTGAGACGAAAGTCTTGACTTATTTTCAAACCCACGAGTGGAAATATTAATTTATTGCAGCCGGGGAAACCAATGTCGACAAGTAGATAAATCGAGCTCCACTCTCACGTTCTCTTACTACTGTAAATTCTGCAAATATAAATGTCCATTAAAAATTTCTTGCAAAAATATCTCAAGCCGAATAATGCCCTTTCAAATTTTCAATTTTATGACAAAAATATTTAATACAAAAATGTAAAAGCAATGTTAAGTAAAATTCCTATCAAACTCGAGAAGACAATGAAAAATATTTATAACACCCAATTAATTGTGAATTTTTAATTTTCTATTTTACCGTACTTGATCCAACCATCGCAATTATTTTCTTAAAAAACAACATCGAACTCCGTAATAATATTCACTCGGCGTGTCGTTGACTGATTGGCCATTGAGTTTTTTCTCTGGTAACGCGTTCACTGGTCATCCTCACGCTCTGGAGTGTCTGCACTCAACGGCATCGTGTCAAGATTTTTTTGTTCTTCCACGAGCAGGCGCGAGTGAATAACCTAGTGGAAGACTGAAAAAGAAGGTATAAGCTGGTGCTGAAGATACCCCAAGCATCTCGTCTATTTCCCCGGAGTCAACTTCAGAGACGAGGAACACGAAGAGTGTAACCCTGCCATTCTCATGCAAACTAAAAGCCACGAAGAGAGCAGAGCTATTTTCCAGAACCTTATGTACGGAGACAGCGGAGAGCGATACGATATAATGCCCTGAGCACCGCCAAACTGCTCTACCAAATTGACAATTCGCGCGGTAACCTAACTGACGCCAAGGCTAGTAAAATATTGATTTTTTAACTTAAACTGTACTACAAACTTCGCGATAGCGAAATATCCGAGTTGGGAACGATAGTGAAATCCAGAAGTGCGGTATCATGAAGAAGAACAAAAGTTGGAGCTCCGGTGTTGGACCGGAAGTCACCTCTACTGAGCCTGAAATCAACATTTTTTTTTGTTTTTTCAAATTCACTATAAAAAATTTTGTGTAACTGGTGTTTCCGTTGATCGAATATACGATTCGAAAATCACAGTAAAGACCAACATAGAATATCTCGATGTAAATTTTCCGACCAGAATTCGAATCTGCGATTTCTCAAATCGGAAATGACAAAAAAACGTTTTTTTTTTTTTTTTTTTTTTTTTTTTTTTTTTCCCCAAAATTCTGTGAACGTCATTAGAAACGTCGAAAAAATGTCTCGAGAAATGTGAAATAAATTACTGCACAATTATCAAAGTCACGAAACAACAATTACACAACTGTTCCAAGGGCCCAGCGCTTTAAATGAATTTCCAATAATTCTCCTGAGGCGAATTTCTCCGCTGAGTTAATAATTCTCAAGACTCATTAATTGAGTGCCCTATTAAATTCGCTTCTAGCCACTGTATAATTATGGACTGTGTCACGGGGACCGAATAGCTGATCTTCTTTGTTGTTGACGACGCCCGTTCTCCAGAACTGTCACTTTGTGGATGACAGCAAGGAGGCTCTCAGTGTCCGCTTGCACGCTCCGCTCTATATCGTATATTACCGGAGCTATATTACCGAATTGTTTCCTAAGCTCCACTTTGTCTTGTCTGTCGGAAGTTTAACACTGCCACGTGTCAGTGCAGAGCTAACAATACATTCACCGAATATGGGGCTAACCATAGGAAACATTATATACATGTAAATCAGCGTATATGCACAAAAATATATGTAAATGTGTGTATATATAATATCTATATATATATCCACGTTCACACGCACATGGTGCTCCCCGGTTTCTATCGCATTTCGGTATAATAATACCCGAGGCACATGAATTCAGTCGCTTATTTGCATACATAATCGCTTCCGCATATCTCTAATAACCCCTGGCAGTGTATGCCGTTGAAGCAGAGAAGCCCATGAGCTAGACTGCCGAGTCGAGAAATTCGAGATTAGCCAACGCCCCCTCTCCCGGCCCCCTGTCTTCTCGCATCGCGCTTATTCCTAGAAACCAATTAAATCGCTCCCTCGTCCTTTTCCATTAGCTACTACTAACACGTTAGGGCTACAATACATATTTCTCGTTGATATAATTTTCAAAGGATATTTAATCGAATCCCCGCTTCTTCACTCGATTGTCACGCAAGATATTTGCGGCTAATTGGCCACGAGTCTCCTATCGAAATTACCTCTAATTCTGATATTATGATATATGATATTACTCCGCAGACCGAGTCGATCCTCCACGTACCGCCGCAGAACGCAACCACCATAAAACAACTTTCCGTTGATGGCATTAGAAATTCGTTTCGCTTATGGAGTATCACTTAGCAAGAGCTTTTCGGAAATGGTTATGGTCGCGGGAGGACAGGCAAATCCGTAGAATCAACAGATTCACGGGCTCCTGCTTCGCGAGCCACGGGAACGAATATTTCTAAAAAAAACGCTACGTACATAGAAAGCTATATAAACGTAAGCCATAGCAGCGACTCTGTAAGCTCGGAAGATGGTGATATAGTCGGAAAAGGGAATGGCAGAAGGCTTGGGCGTACCTCTAAGCATTTCAGAGGAAGCTTTTAAGATTAAACGAAACGTAAGGTCGCACGACGATATGGATAGATGACTACATATATCCTATATTATAAAAAGATCTCGCCGCGCAGCCATACATATGTATACATCAGAGTCTCGGATGTTAAATGCATTCCCCAGATTTTCATTTGAATAAAACGTTACTTCTTTTCTTTTTTTCGTCGCATCCATTTCACGCTTCGGTTTTGATTGATGTCATCGCGTGCGCTCATACCCCGTCCAGTATAAAGTCTCATTTTTTTTCCGTTCATCATGACAGCCTTGAAATTTATTGTATACGTCGTGGAAAGATACAGTTACATCACAACCTTTTTATATTTCTTCATGGACGAAATTTCGGGTGGTTTATTTGTCTACCATTTTTCATAGGAATACGCCCCACGAAAATCCGGGATTATTTTAATACAGTTTGAATTTAGAGAAAAAGGAGGTAATGAATTCGTCCACTCTATCAATGAAAATAATTTGAGCGCCCAAAAATGGAGTTAAATGTATGAAATTGAGTGAAAATTATGAAAATGATCATCTTTATTTAACGTATATTTTAATGAATTGCCTTGAGATTTACTAAAAAGGATTTCTCCTCATAAAAATAAATTGCGCGGTGGAACGTAGAGCGGCCGGTTGCAGAACGAGGAGGAAAATCGTTGAACCGCAACACCTCTCGAGCAGCGAAGTTTGTGTCTCCCGTGGGAGTGACGACACGTGACGAGGCGACGAGAGGAAGCACTTCGGGCTGTGCGCACGCGGCTGGATAAATAGACGGACACGAAACGGGTTGGTCCAGCAATTGTTGATCACCCTCTCCTTCCTCGTCGTCCGCGCGGCGTTGCGGATGAGAGCGCCTTCTCTCGAGGCACCGCAATCGCACAATGCTTATACGGAACTACTGCAGCCGCCGCTGTTTCGTGCATCTGTGCACCTGAGTCAGTGCCCACGTGCAAGGACTCACACACACACACACACACACACACCGACCGACAATCGTCTCTCTGTGTCTTGGAGACACTTTACAAACAGTCGGGTATACAGTAATCGTGGCATACAAGGTGACTCGGATTTCACTAATTCAAATTAATCAAGCAAAATAAATCCTCGAAAGATCATTTTTCAAGTTGCTTCGCTAAATAATAATAGAAAAGTCCTGTGATAGACAAAGTGTATTATAAAGATATTCCAAAAATTGGAAACATGAAAAAAAAGTTGTTGCAAAAGTATCTTGAAGAATTGCTCAATGTTTGCACGTTCACGTGGAGAACAATAAAATTCTTAATAGGAACTTTAATCAGAACGAAGATATAAAGTCGAGGCCAAGACGAGATTGTAAATTGTTGATTTTTGCATTTAACTTACGACCGGAATAGAAATCTCGTGGCTCGTAGATTTTCAGCCACCTTGTGTAGCTAGATACAATGCGCACGTAGAGGACTTGTAACGTCTTGGAGGAGTTGCACGTTGGCTTGGTGTAATCAAGTAAGGTGCGGTTCGGAGGGAGACGAGGAAGGAGGGGAACGATGGGATACCAAGGAGGTGCCTTTCCTCGTTCCATCGCACGGAGGGACCGGAGCCAGTTTACGAGACTGCCTCGAGACGGTTTATCGTTTCGTAGAATTCACCTACCAGCATTAAATCCCCATACAAACGTCCCCGTCGTCTCTCGAGCAGTCTTTCGCGCGTGCACCACCAGCGAGCGAACAACCCCCTGCGAGGAGAGGAGCAACCGACCCACCCACCCACCCACTAACGTGTCATGCTTTGCTGGCTCTCGCTTTAACGTCTGTTTCTTCTGGACGGAACACGTGAGGCTATTCGTTGCTAGCTACAAATTAGGCAATAAACCCGACAGCGCTGTACCAGACGGAATAATTAAGGGTCTTTCGGAAAACCGCCGCGATACATCCCAAACCCCTCGATACTCAAACAAAGGCTCTTCTCAACGATTACTAAATACAACCTTTCATTGTGATTTATAAAATTATTTTTCCGTTTTATTCTCCACTCAGTATTGAGTAGACCATCTCTGATAATCCAGTTACCATTGATACTATTTATTTGAAAAAGCTTTTAACGAATTTCGACATCGAGGAGGCAATTAATGTCGGTTTTGTAAAATTTCATTGTACATAGAACTGCGTGGACTGAGTTACCCAGTTTCGTTTTTCATTTTTCAGTAATGGAAACCGTACGATTTGTTTCAAATCCGGAACCGTGAATTACTTTTTTTTTTTTTTTTTCTACCAACTACCCATACGCTTTTATAAATATGCATTTTGTCCATACACAAAAACGTTATTTTTCAATCGACGAGGCAATTTCGCCCTCTCCATATTTATTTTGTAAAAAATCTAGTATGGATTATTGGCGACGAGCGAAAAATCTTTGATGCTCGACGAGCTAAGAAGAATCGCTCAAGTATTTAAATTTATACATAATGTATCTGCATCGTTGGATTACAGTGAAAATGCAATGGGGTTGTTGAAGCGTATGATTACAGGGAGTCTGAGAGAGAGATAAGACAAGGTCCGACGGAGAATCAGTGTCACTCAATCCTCGAGACGCTCGGTCGAGTCTCCTGCGGTTCACTGTCGAAGAGAAACCGAGAGAGAGTGAGAGAGAGAGATCGTTGCTTGCCAAGCGTGACGTCTACGACAGTGAAGCTGTGCAGCTCGTCGATTCGAGAGCCGCAGCGGTTTGCTATAGGTGCAGGAGTAACAGTCTAAGCGAGAGAGGCCACCGTGAGATCACAGAGGCTTCTGCCCCTCTGAATACATAGCCATAGACGTACAGTACACATAGTTCCACACCGCTCGGTACTCCTCCATTTCCTCACCGTCACAATACATTATATATATGTATACATATAGCCGTAATGGATCTGTAGACAAAGCTTCACTCTGATTTCGCGAAGCGCAACAGCATCTCCTCTCCTCCCGCGATTGGAGAGAGAGAGAGAGAGGGTTCCGTTCATATCGAATTCCGTTATACGGGCCAAGTCACTATGCCTGTAGCGATATGCTTTCTATGCATTATCGGCATAAATTTGACAAGAGCCGCGCGGTGACTTCGAACAGCGATACTCTTTGCCGTCGTGACGCAAAATATTTTGAGATAGTTACCCGAGTACATACAAGTTCCCAGTTTGTTTTATCCTCCATTTTCACCATTTACATGGCAATTAATGAGATCGCCGATTATACTCGCCGAGTATACTTTCCAAGGATATTGGTGGTAAACTCGTTGATGGACCTTTGATGAATTATTATGAGTTTGTATAATGTACAGAGACCCGAGTAAGAGCAATTTGTCTATTTGTCAAGATTCGTACTCACTCATCGTCGACCCGCCGAATGTTGAACTGATTGAATGTAAGCTCGACTATTTCGTCGGTGTGGCCGGTGAAGGTGTAGAGAAGGCAGTCGATGTTGGGCGGATATCTTCTCGGGAAGTCGGGCGACATAAAGCTGCCCCCTTGCGGGCTATAAGAGCTGCTGTACACGACGCACGAACAACCTGCAAGCACACACAAAAAAACACCATGGAAATAATTGTAATTCGACTAGCCTGATTGATGCTCAATTTAAAATTCTGATAAATCATTGTGAGAATGTAACACTCATTTAGTGCGAAATGTAGTAGCCATGTTAACTCAACTAGCCGCACAGCCCGCCGGAAAGTCTCGACGAAGAGTCGCGCTAAAGTTTTCAGTAATTTAGCTCCGAGTTTCCCATGTACAAGTCGACGATTCGAGAAGTCAAAGAGATGAAAAAAAAAAGAAAACCAGTGAAAAGAGAATACGAGGATGTCTCGAGAAAATGAGACTGCACGAGACAACGTTTCGCTCGTTCTCCAGAAGCTCCCGCTTGGGTGCCATCCAAGTCTCGGCCACGATGTTCCTCCAAAGAAAAATAAAAACCGGCGCGGTCACCATTAGCCGAGAAATGCTCGGAAAAAAGCGAGGACACGCCCGACGCGCGATAAAACGCCACGACGCGAGATAAAAATGACGATTTCTTACTAATTTACCGAAAAAAAAAAAAAAAAAAAAAATTCTTTTCTTCAAACCAATTCGCTAATACTTGTCATGTATTTAAATCAAAGTGACTCAGTTACATGAAAGATCTATAATTACTTTAACACTGATTTTTCAAACGTGCTTAAGCTCTCGGAGATTTCATTTACCATACACAATGAAAATTTGAGCCACCTCAAATAGAACGACTAAGTAGTCTTGAAAGGATTTTTTCTTCGTCATTTACCGGCGTGATTCATATTTAATTAAATACTGAAAAAATAATGAAAATATTGTGCGTTTCAAAGTAAAGCTACTCATGATTACTAACTTCACAGAAGAAATTTCTTGACAGCATTCTCTCATTTTCTTTCTTTATATGTTATATTTTTACTTAATTAAAATTTTATAGAAAAATTTGTCTGTTACAAAGTTTGAAGCTATGAAGTTGACAGGCTTCATTATGGAAACGTCTCTCCAGCATTCACGATTCATTAAATTGATTCTAAAAATTAATTTCTATATTCATGCTCCTTTTAATCGCGGATGTAGGAGCATAATTCAATTATCTTTTACGTAATATCTTGTTTAATATTTAATATATTATAATATCTATATTTAATTGATACTTATATCACGAGTATTGTGGCTTTCAATTTAATTGTTCCAGAGAGAGGCGCTGTAATTTTTACAATACGCTGGAGGGTATTCGTCCGAGTTGGCGGAATAAATTGTTTTTCCTCCCTTCTGTACTCTGTATATTTCTCCTCACGGATTTTCACGGAATTTTACGGCGCCGCGTAGAACACGCTTTTTATATACTTTTTATTCTCACACCGTCTCACATCTCTCGGGGTTCGTCGTCCACTGATTAATTGTATCGTCGCGCCCTCATTAATTGCTTCGTTTGTCTTATCGGAAAGGGGATCGGGAAGCGATGAGAAGATGGAGGGGGATTTTCGCGGCTATTGGGTTTCTCGTTGGAAATGAGGAACGAAAGCTTGGGAGCCTAATGGCTCGTTGAACGTTCGGGCGCGGATGCCCGCCTGTAAAATAGGAGCTCCTCCGCGCTTGGAGCAGGCGAGCTATATGCTTCGGTGCTGATCACTCGTCTCCTCGTTACTGCACTCATGAACGACGGAGACGAATCGTCCAGAAAACCAAAGCCCGCCAAGTCAGCGGATGTCGAATCGATATTCCAATTAGGCGCCGAGTCGACAACCGCGACAACCACCACCATCACCACTACGCCACGACCTCGTCCACGACGACGACGACGACGACGACGACGACGACGACGACGACGACGACGACGACGACGACGAGGCTCGTATTGCGTCATCGTCCAAGTCTCGTCGTCATGCAACAACGTGTTACCGTTAGCGTGACTCGAGTACCTTAAGGCTCGTTTAATCATAGCTCGCGTTCAATTAATCAACGGTTCTCCCAATCGATGGACTGCATATATTCCAAGCCGATGGGAGAGATGAATTTTTCGTTGATGAACAAACGATAGATGTCATCGGTCAACAACCAAGTAATTTTTAAAGATGATTTTGTGGAAGTTCAAGAGGCAATGTAAACCCATTCTATTCTATTCGACTTTATTATTATATTTATTTGCAAAGCGCGAAATATGTTGGCATTTTTGGCGCGGAGGATGAAAGCAGTTGCAACCCTCGTGTCGGGTAAAGGGTTATTTCGACTGTGCTCGGAGGTCAATTAGAAACGAGTGTTAATTAAAATAACTGTCCGAGAGTTGGGTGACGAGCGTCGGCCTCGTGAATTGCTGGTGCAGCTCGGTTCACCGGGTGAGTACGTTGCGGTGCAAGCCTCGCAGTATCGTATATCTGTGGCAGCACGCGGACGACAAAAAAGTAATTTAAAAACAATTTGTCTACGTGGACACGTTGCGAGCGTATCCGATGGACGAACCTTTTTCATCGTACTCTCGAAACGACGCTGCAAAAATAGTAGTCGAAGACACGTAGTCTTGGAAAATTCGTTCCAAAAGTAAAATCAAAAATAATTACTATCGGATTTGACGAATCTTCGTCTATCCCATTCCTCCCGCACAAAGAGACGTGCAGCAACTATGTGTGCATTTTCATCCTATGTGTGCATTTTCATCGTATCGTGATTGAAATAATTTGAACGAGAATAGATTAACGAAGCTGCAAAGAGGAGTCTGGAGAGCTAGCTAGCTAATTTAAAATGCACTTCTCCTTGAAAGAAGAGCCTGCCGCGTGAGTCGCCGCTTCTTCTATACATTCGCTATCGTCGACCTCGCATTATTAGAATGAAAAGAACGAGCTGCTGCTGCAGCAGCAATAGCAGCAACAGCAAAACACGAGGGTTCAGTACTCGGGAGCAGCTTGCGCACGACCACCGACCACCGACGGTTCCTCTTACAGAAGACCGCGTGCCTAGCCTTGCATTTCTCTATGACTCTGTGGTCGGCTCGGCGCCGCTGCTGCTCACGGTATAAACTTATACATCGCAGCTAGTGTGCTGTGTGATATAGAGATCATTGTTCAGTCACGTTCCCAGCTCCGAGTATCTCGCTGACTCGAGTATCTTCCAACTATTTATATCTCGAGGAGTACGAGGACCAAACCCTTCCTTCTTCTTTCCCTTCTTTCGTCACTCAAAAGGCTAATAGCTATGACGCTCGAAAATGCCACACGAATTGAAACAAGTTTGACAAGCACCGGAAAACTTTTTTTTTTCAATTCAAAATAAAATATTTTTTCAAAATAAAAATGTGTTGTTTGCAACAGTCTCCCCAAAAATCGGCTCAACATGGTGATTCATCGATCGACTCATTTTTATGTTAAAAATAAATGCGACCTTGGAAAGAAAAGTAAGTGGAAGACTCACTACGATGTGAAAATAAGAGATTCTTCGTCGAGATGTTGCGTCGTAACTTACATAAAGTATCAAGTACGAAGGCGTCGGAGTATCGCGAAAATCGGAGTGAGAAAATAGCGCTGCTTTTAGTATGAGGAAAGCGATGCTGTAAACTCCAAACTTTGAGAAAATCCGTGAACTCCTGGTATTGTTTTGGCGTTGAAATCTGTGCATGTACGTCGCACGCGATATTGGCGCGAATCCTGCACGAGCTTTTCCTCCCCCTCCCACTTTTCTAGCTACAGAAAAAAAAATACATATATACATAGATATTCTCGCGCAAAATTCTTTGGCATACTTTGTTCTTTTCCCTCCGCGTTTACCCTCCTAGTAGCACTTATACTTTCCCCAATAAGATCATGACAGCAGTGGGGCCCTGAAGAACGAACAAGTAAGAATATTATTGCGAGAGCTCGGCGAACACAGGAAGTCACTCGGTATACGGCTTGAGCAACTTACCTCTCGGTACCCCAACTCACATTTCCACGTAAACGTAAAACTTGAGGGGGCAAAATGAGCACGGAAGTCAAAATATAAATTTTCAAGTTTACACTTTTCGTACCGCTAGTTTTCTTTACAATTAATCGAGCTTTAGCGCTACGACACGAGTTAGGATCCACCAAGTTTTTCGATTTTTGTACAAAATTATCAAAATGTAGGAAAGAAAAAATATATCGGGGGTAAATTTTGTCTCTTCATTTTTTCGTCACTTTCAGAGCGTCATTACGAACGAGATAATTACGCCATCATTAATTGCCTCTTGTATCTATGATCCCATCAATTTAACAAGTAACTTGACTAAAAATGTTTGTGTTAATTTAGTAAAGGTCGTGGAAATTCCGCAGCGATAATTTCGAGTCTCTGTGACGGGTTCCATTTATTCTTTGGAAAATGTGCCCATTTTGCCACCATCTCACCTACCAACACAACGGAAGACTGCTCCTTCGACAGCGTCACACACGCCTCGGAAACTCGTGCACGAGCTTTGCTTGACTTTTCACCCACAGCGGAGGAGAACGACAACGCGCCGCGTGTTCCCAAGACCATAGACCATAGAGCCGAGGGAGAGTTTCTCTTCTTCTCTGTGCACAACTCCGACACGCCGGTGATCGTTGGCTGTGTGCCGCTGTTCTGCATCTGGAAAGTTGGCAGGTTCGTGCATCTGGAAAAGCCCAGCATGGAGAAAGCACAGAATCACAGAGAGAGAGAGAGAGAGCGCGCGAAGACGAGAGAAGAAGAGCCACAGGAAACTCTCGCGACGCGGGAGATGAGCTCTTGGTTGGGACCTTTCGGTAGGAATACCTTATCGCTTGGTAGTATCTCTCCCTTCTTCCAGGAAACCGAGAAAGTCCTATGAACTCGGCCGCTTCGATGCAAGCCAAAGCTCTGATATTCTATGTGTATATTATATATATATATAATGTCTGTGAAGGTTGAAAGCTCATCGCTCCCTTTCTCTCAAATCATCGGTATTCCTTTACTAGTGCTTTTCTTCCTCTTTTCTTTCTCACGCCCTTCCACCATAAACTCGAGCTCTCGGTTAGACCAACCGATTACTCGACGTCCAATGCAGTAATGCGTCTACCAAAAGGTGACCCAGTCTCGAGAAAGTATGGGAAAGAGGTAAGTGGCGCTGAGAGCGAGTTAGCTGCAGGAATTAGCGTATAACGAACGGCGATGTTTGGAGAATTGAAAATTACCTAAAATTTTAATCAGAGTTTCTTGAATCTTATGAGAAGGAGTGGAAAGTGAAAGTGCGAAATTTCGGCTAATGATGTTTTACGTCAATTGGATACTATCGATTAATAATTAAGTCATAATAAAGTTACAAGAGTATTGATGAAAAATTTAATAACACCGTATTACGAGTCTATCTTCAAATACGCAGAGTCAATTGAGTAATCGGATTTTGGGAGGACTCTGCGCGAATTTTCCAGTTTGAAAGCGTTTTGATGAAACGGCGGGTCGTCGGCTTACCTCGTAGATGCGAAAATACATGAAAGCGGGAGGGGGGCAAAAGCTCTCTGATCGATTTGGAGGTTGGGCCAGTCGAGCCGGGACTGATTGTGGAAGGTTATATACTCTCGACTATTCCTTTGAGGCTTGCGATACACAGTCTCCCGATAACACAAAGCTGAAACGTCGACGTCGTCGCAAACGGAACGCCTTCCCCCAGATAAATGGAGAATGATGCTCCGGCGACTTCCCAGACGCTCATCTCTTCCCTCTCGCCTCATCTTGTGACCTGTTTTCACCATCGGAAGCCCTTTGCATCAAACTTTCCGACATTCTTCCCCAACACCTCTCTACCAATCTCTATATCAGCCAATAAATTTCATAAAACTTGCTGTTTACATATTTACAAAAACACGCAATTTTCACCCGTACTTCAAAAACTTCAAGACAATGCGTGTAGTACGGAATAAGTCCAGGGTTTTACGTCACAAATTCACACAGTTAAAAATCTGCATTGAGAATCAATGTTGATTCAAAATTGGTAGTTCCCAACTGATGAACATACTGATGAATTATTCAACTTTAGATATTATTGTATCAAATGAAAGATAAGTTTCGTTTGGAAGACACACTTGTAGCAAAATCTTCGTATCCGGCAGACCATCTGCTATTCTCACGTCCATTATATCCACATATTTCCAAGCTGGCGATGATACTGGATGAATCACGTGGCACGCCTCGTTTTATCGAGGATCAGGTAAAAAATAGGAGAGCCAAGCCAGTGGCATAGCTGATGGATTGTGCTACTCGGAGAAGGAAGGTCCTGGCGCTTCGAAGGATCACTCGATGGCAAAGTTATACGAAGAGAAAGTCGTGTGCCTAAGGGGATGGGCTTAAGAAGTATTGCAGCGGTAGAGGCTCTTCAGGATTCTTGTTCATCCGAATATCGATGGCTCAGAAATTTGTCCAATGGACTACCGTGAGGGGAAAATTCAATTCGAGAGCTCTCCTCTAACGACATCCACACAAGTGTTTCCCGGGCTATCAAGGACAAATATCTTTCCGAGAGGAGCTAACCAGTCAAACGTCGGAAATATGATTTTCAAGAGTAAACTTCTGTTCCAACTCATTTACAGTGGATCTTTCACCAACTGCCTGAAATACGTCTTTTCGACTGGATATCTAATATCTTCTTTTTCAGAAAAGACTCGGGTGAAAAAAAAAAAATGTAATGAATATTAGGCTACTTTACGACCGTGAATTTTTTATTGATATCCCGCATTGAAATAAGCGCCGGATGAACGAAAAGTTTTTGCAATTCTTGAATTTACCAATACGAAAAGCTCATAACAAATGAAAAATAATTGCAAAAAAGCTTTCTCCGTGATGGAAATTTTTTAATACTTTATTTCTATGAGAAAGAGAAGCACGCATCGCTGACTTTTCGTATCTTCCATTTCATTCTCCGATTATTGATTATTTCATATCGTTCGAGCGAAAAGTTCGGTAAGAGGTTAGCCTCGCGTGAGAGCTTTAGCAAGAGGGTTCTGAGAGAGGAGAAGAGTGCCTAATATACGAAGTTGGTTTGTGCGGTGAGAGAGCGAGTGAGAAAGCAGCATGACACCGAGTGCCGCTGGCCAGAACGATTCCTTGTTCGGAGATATATTAAAAAACTCCTCACGCCTTTTTTCCACTTTTTCCATCTCTATCCCACCGACGGAATTCCATCTACTCCCTCTCCAATGTCCACCATAGCCGCACAACATCCTCGAATCCTCAATTCTAACATGGCATATTGAATTTTCAAATGGTTCGTACGGCTCCCCATACGCTTTGATGTATCCTCGACGATTTCCTTGATTCGCTTTCCGATACGAAACAACAATTTCATCACTGATGTTGTAGATGACTACGCTGTAAATAGAACAGCAATTATCGTTAACGTAATTCACAAACCATTCAAATCGTAATCGGTGCTGTTTTGTAACTTCAAAAGAGAAAATAAGATTTTGTGTGTGTGTCCCCGAATTGTGTAAAAAATTCAACGATTATTTTTCATTTTTCTGGTGCTTTCGCAAAAAAATTCTTATAAATGAAAAAACAGCGGAGCAACAACTCGAGCGAACGCTTTTTTTTCTTCGAATTTTCGTGGTTAATCATTTTCTATTTAGAATTTTTCTCTATGAACAACATTGTCCTGTGAAAATATCGCCGTTATCATTCAGGAACGACAACTCGTGAAATGGGGTGTCAAAGTATCGTAGGATTGTGTTCTCTATATCCCGTGCTCCTGTAAATACGCATATACTCGTATACACAAGGTAATGTCATCCATTTCTGCGAGACAGAGGGCATTAGCGAATATGTAATTGAAATATTAATTTATCGCACGTAACGACCAAGCCAGTAATTAACACGGTCTGTAGTCCTCGTGTCAACGGATGCGCAATGCATGCATTATACCCTCACCCGAATAGCTCTATATTGAGCGAGAGAAAGAGAGAGAGAGAGAGAGAGAGAGGAGAGAGTGAAACGGAACAAGTGAAAGCACCCCGAGTGGGCTTCCCCGCCCACGCATTACATAAATACCGGGCTTTAGTCTGGTGGCCCGAGCGGCAGATTATAATGGCCAAAGTGTATACCAGTTCGAGTGCTCGTTATCCCTGTAATGCCAAGAGAGAGGAGAGTTTGCCCCCCCCCCCCGCCCCGCAATGTTATAGAGCTATCTTTGCCAATATTACTACTATATCTTGCGCTATCGTTTACATGCTCTATCGAAGAGAACCGGCTTCGAAGATCGATTTTCAACCGCCCACGGAAAATCGGTTAAACGTTTAGCGAACACTGAAGGGGGTTGAGAAGAGGAGGCTCAAGGGGGGCAAGGAATAAGAGAGACGATGAGTTATACCGCACGGAAATGCTCGTTAAACTTATGCCCGTCGAAAGTTTGCGGAAACTTTTCTTCCCTCACGGCTCGGCACCCTCGCGGTTTCTATAACCTCCAGTGCGAGCCTCGTATTATCGTTAATCAATTTTCGTAATATCTGCTAATGTTACACAAGCAGTTGCTGCAGAGTTGGACAGCCACAACACTCCTGGCCATTCTGATTTAACAAGAGCTTTGATTATCGCAATACTTGTCTTGGAATTAATTGCTTTCCGACGTTGTGAAATTGTTGGGTTTTCACTTTTAAAAGATGACCCGTTTCTTTTTATTTTTTGTTTTTTTTCTAATAATTGGGAAGAGCAAATATTTTTGAAATGGCTTTTACGAAGAACCTATCCCAAAGTTCTAAGCAAAAAAACAACTGTCTAGTTTCTCGTCTGCATGATTCTTCATCCATTATCGATTTTTCCGGTGTAAAAAAAAAACTTTATCATAGCCACAATGTACAAGAAAAAGAGGCCGTAAAAATAACGTTGGAGTGGTAGGCACTTCGCGAACAAAAGTAAAATAAAATAACGCAGGCAGTAAACAGCATCGAGTAAAAAAAATGAAAAAAAAAAAAAAAAAAGTATAGAGTTCGTGTGACGGGCTCTGCGAGAGGGAAGCCATAATATCCTTCGTACAATTTATTCTTTTTATTTTTATTTTTTCGTCTCATTCTTCTCTTTCACTTTTCTCTTTACCTTCAATATATTCCGAAGACTTTAAAGAGGCACTCACTCTTTTCATCTCTCCCACTAGAAATACTTCATATTTTTGTCTACACGTGCGCGTAACACGTAAATAATGGAGTGTCGCGAACGGGATCCTATAGGAAAGACAGAGCGTGCTTTTCGAGGGAAACGGACAGTGGAAAATGACGTCGGGACGCCGGATAAATGGCTTTCCTTTTTAATAGACCGAGAGAGAGAGAGAGAGAGGAAAGAAGATATAGATGAAAATTCAGCTGTCTGCTTGCCTTGGCATGGCTAATCCAACTTCAACATACGATTGGCCTCTCGGCGGGCGAACAGACAGAGAGGGAGAGAAAGATCCCAGAGGCACTATCGTTCTGCGATGGATCTTGGTTGGCATTTATGATGGATCGCCACATATTCGCTTCGACGGAACTTCCCGGAGACCCTCCTCTTGCATGTACGAGGCATTCGATTTCAATTTAGTCACTAGAACTTTTTATTAAAAATAAAAACTTTGTCGCCTCGGATATTTTTTGTACTTTTCATCAAGCCAGACTCCAAATGTATTTAAATACTTTTTTTTGCATCTCTTCAAATATGTTTTACTAACGCTGCGAATTTTTCTGCAGGTCTACATATCACTCCAGGTTATATAAAATCAAAAGGAAAATTGAAAGCGTCCGATTGAATGGAAAAAAAATATATAAATATTTGGAGAAAGTGACAGAACAGAGATAGAATGTTTCATATAGGCGTGCCCTGCTAATGCCACATACCATGCCACTCCAGTACCTACTACTCGCGACGCTCAACTATAAATATCACTGTTGAGTGATATTTCAATTACCGAAATAAAAATTGCAAGCGAAAATGAAAAGAGGAAAAGAGGAAAAAGTGAACTGCATATTGCTTGCTGATTACTTTTTGTTTTTCAGACTAATCTTGGAGGAAACGTCTTGTATAATATCTTGACTTGCTCGGGGCAGGAAAATGAAAAAAATAAAAATAATAATAAGCAAATAGTACGCACGGTTTCACTTAAAATAAAAGTTTTATAAAAATGTTTACGGAATTAAATGTCGTGAAATAGTATTCCTGTGAATATTTATGGAAACTTTGAGTCTGATGTCTAGACATTAACTTAGAAATTATAATATGTTATAATATTGTGTGTAATTCGGGAAAATCAAAAAATTAAAAATTGATAAATAAACTGAGGGAATAGAAATATGTTCAAGAAAATATTCATCAGATTAACGCTTTATAGATTTCCGTCTTTCCCTACCGAACGTATATTTTCTATGCGAGTAGTGGTCAATATTTGATGCACAAATTTTCAGTGTCAATATCATTCTGTGGCAAACCCCAATATATATACATATACATATTAGTATTGCCCTGAAAGCTAACCGCTTTCTCTACAGACTTCGCAAGCTCACGACAATACCCGACCATTCCCGAATTTTCCTCCTCCCGCATTTGGCTCATCGATATCCTCCGCTTTATATATCGGGGTATACCAGTTGAATGTACTGCGGTTTTCGGTAGGACGGCGCTCCTACGACGCTTATACCGCAGAATGTAATATATCCTAGCTGCGCGCATGTTTCGTATATATATATATATATATATATTTATAAACAATCGGGATTACGTCTATCATGTAGTTATTCACGATTTTCATAAATTCTGAATTAATTTTTTAATTACAGTAAACTTGAAATTACAAAAATGGCTTTGGTAATCCATAAATAATACTTTAAAAACCTGTGTTTTATAAAAACATGGTTAACCATCAGTTCACAATCGATGGAATACCGGTTAGAATTTTTTTTAACTTCGTTTTCCAATGAAATTGTTTTTTTAAAGTGATTTAAAAAATTTTGGAATGTAACAAAGGGATTGTAAGAATTGTTTTCACATTTTCAATTTACGGCTAAGATGGTTCTATTAAAAAGTGATAAGTGGGGAAAAAAATGCTTCCCTTTTAGAAAAATCGAATCGATCTGGGTCGAATTAGTGTAGATTGCCCCGTATATTCACGGTTGCTTATTACAATGTTGGACCCTGTCTCGCTCCATACGAAAAAGCCATGAGACAGACGATAGGTATCGTATTATCTGTACATTGTATATGCAACTGCGAGCGAGGAAAACGAACCAACGAACCAACGGGAGAATCCCACGTCCAACGATTGCGCACGGAGCAGTTTCTACAGAATTTACAACTGCGCCGGCTGCTCCGTGTATATGTATACTTCTGTTTATTAGAGACCCATAGATTTTCCCGATTGTCGTCTATGCCGTCTCCCCTCCGGACAATGAGCGAATTCTCATGACCGTGCGAAATCACATCCTTTACAACAACAACAACGAAAATGTCCTATTACAGAAAAATCGTTTACGAGATTGTCTTTTTTCTCGGTATTTCCGTAAATTAATCATAAATTATTGAAACAGTGAAAAAGCAAAAATTCTATTCGATTCCGAGGCAAAAGAGACGAAAATTAAAAAACGAGACTTTAGAGGGCGTTGCCTGTACTTGCCCATCCCATATATACGGTAAAACATATCGCTCAATTTAATACGATTTATAAGTATTTGGTGGAATAAGAGAAGGCACATTAATATTTATCGCAAACTTCCGATTATTCAACGGATTCGATACGAACCTCAAACACATAAGCATACACATTGGCAGTTCCGCGTATTCGCGTATTTCAGTGTTTTAAAAGTGTGGAAGTACTACGCAATACCGAGAGATAGAAAAAGCTTGAGACTCACTTGGTGTACATCAACTCGCCCATTCTACCACTCAAATCGTCCATCCAAGCCACCCTTTCACAGTCTCCTCCACTCTATTTCCATTTCTATACTCGGATCCGTTCGGTCCGTCGCTTTTAACCCTTTCTTTATGCCGATACTGTTCGGGGGTTTGTCAAATTCGTAAAATATATCGTTGCCCATTGTGACTGAGTTGTGGAGCCGGATTAGTTGGATATATAGAACGCGCAGACCCTCCAAACGCCTCGTGCTGTGTTGTTATTACGCATATATACCGTCGCAGCATTACTAAAAAATAAAAAATCAAGGATATTAAATCGGGGAACGAGTGAAAGAAGAAATATACACACACACGCGTGCATTCATCCCGCATTCCATGCAAGTTAAATACTTTTTTCTTCTCGTTTTGCTCTCTCCCATTCTCCACCTCTTATTCCAACTCTGCTGTTTCTCATTCTCACTGTGCGATGCACAGCCCCGCAGTGGTTGCCGCGTGGTCGAATATAATCTCGCGGAATCGGGCTCGCGCACCGGCGACCGGATTAATCGAGTCGTGCCTGGCGTCGCGACGCCCCATCCTCTTTCATTCGCGCCTCTCTCCCCTCCCCCACACGTACAGACAGTAAAACGATTCATCTCTGTCTCCTGCCCGAGACATTTCCTTGATATGCAGACGAGTTTTTCCACATTTTGCGCGTATTTGGCTATAATGAAGGGTCGTTTTTTTTTTTTTTTCGGACAAACGTCGGACATTGTAATTTGCTACCTCGACGTAATCAATTTCTTTAGTTTTCTTTTTACCTAACGCGGCTGTTGCCGCGAAAAATTAGTTTTATCGAAATTCAATCCAAAACTTCCACTTTGTTCTTCCAATAATTTACTTGGAATTGAAAAAAAAAAAAGGTGAAAAACGTTTTTTGCTTTCAAACTGATTTGCAATAATTTGTGCTAATTTGTGCTAAAATACTTCTGTGTGACTGCCTGATAAAATGTACTTCATGTGGAATAGCAACATTTCGAAACAAATAATTACCCGTAAGAATTCTCAATATTGATCAGAACAATGATTTAAATTTCTGAAAAAAATGTCCAATATTCACAACAAACTTCACTCAAACGATTAATAAAATTAGACTAGAAATCTAAGATTATACATCATATCATCATACATGCTAATTTTTTCCCCCCCCCCACTAATATGATAATTGATACTCTCCTTCCCCCGCAGGAACATCGTCCTTTCCCGTTCCCTTCCAACCCTCTGATTACCCGGGTCTCATAGAAGTTAATTACAGAGTTGGTGGCTTAATGACATATAATCCGAGACCAGTTATGTTTGAGTCATCTAAATGCAGAGGCTTTCCGTCCCACACAAACCCAGAACATTTACAGAAGGTTAGTAATCGTTAAACTGGAGAGTGTAGAACTAAAACGTCCTTGATGCTGCCTGGATAGACGTGAGTCGCAGCTGCATATTCGGCAAACTCAGAATAACGGTGCCACTTTCTCATTGCTTACTCTTTTGCCTCATATATACGCTCGAGGGTCGTTGTATATTCACAAGGGGAGAAAAAAAGAGGGGTGGGGGGGTTAGCAGGCGTTTGCCTCCGCCACCACCGAGGTGGCCGATAAAAGTGCAAGCGCGCCGAATGATGAAAAAGCGGAGATAACGCGTTGGAATGTACGTACGGCTGCTGTGCTACGTCATACATTCCATATATATATATATATATATGTATATGACGGTGCAATCTCGCTGGAGACTCACACTCGTATGCAGATGCGCGCAGAAAATTCAGGAGGTGAAATGGGGGTCCGGGGGGTTCAAGGGGAGGGAGGGTCGAAAAGTGGAAGGGGCACAGACAGCGATGGTGTCGCGTGCGGGGTGCGAGAATATTAAAAAAATGTTTTATTTTGCGGAAACTGCGGCTGTCTCGCTTCTCACCACGGCGCGTTCATCTTTTTATTTTACTCTCGCTTGTGCCTGTGTTTCCCGTTCATTTTTGCGCACTGTTTTTTTTTTTTTTTTTTTTCTTTTCTTTTTTTCTCTTTTAATTTTTTACTTTTTCGTTCGTTTTCGCTTTTGGCTTTTTTATTTTTCGTTACAGGCTGTGGCGGCGCCTATCGCAGAGTCCCATTACTCTTCGTAGCAACGCGTTTACCAACGTCGATGCGACGCACGTGCTCTACACTACATTTACACACACACACACACATATATACAAATGAAGTATACATGCATGTATAAAGTGCAGTGTGAAGCCACGAAGCTCGAGCTAGCACGCAAGTGAAGGCACAGGTGTGCTACTCTCCCAATGGACCAGACCAGACGAAAGGTCCGGATAATTGTTTTTATTTTTCAGTTTTTTTATTTATTTATTTATTTTTTTCACGCGCCGCCCTGAGATCGAAATGGAATATTGGTCGATAGGTGACTAAAGTTACGTTCGTTACGCGCTCTGTGCACAAACAAACGCGGAAAAACGAATTAGAGGAAGAATATTAAAGCGAAAATTGAATTAAACATCGTGTGCGATGAACGGGCCGAATGAAAAGCTTCAGTCGACTTCTTTTGCATTTTCTTCGTATTTTTATTGTTTTTTTCAGCTTTCCACTATTTTTTACCCATTGGCGACTGACGTACAAAAATAATCGTTGTAGATGGGATGGATGCAAGTTAAAAATACTAATTTCAATTCACAAGCTAATTCTCGACATTCGCATCTTGTAAATATTCCGAATGCATAATGTATGAAGGTTTCTAATTAAATGAAAACAATTGTTCACGTTTCCATTCCGTTTTGAAGGA
The DNA here is from genome assembly GCA_947507545.1 of Clistopyga incitator. NCBI lineage: Eukaryota > Metazoa > Arthropoda > Insecta > Hymenoptera > Ichneumonidae > Clistopyga > Clistopyga incitator. Next base: position 14,262,277 of record OX382176.1, read on the forward strand.
AAATATGTACATAGATATCGGCTAACACGAGACCCGAAATTTTACTTTATGTGCGGAATTCATGATAATTATAGTAAATATTAATGATTTTAATAATTCGATTCCATAAAATGGGATAATCGTGCAAGTGATAACTCTGTATGTAAATAATCTCTCTGTGTTTGCACTAAACATTTTCAAGCCAACATTAAGTTCGGATAAAATATTTTTCTAGAGCCAAGTTTTTTTCCAACCCTAGCGAAAACGTAATTTGCGTTTAATTTTTATAATTCATTATACCCAACCAGCAAAAATTCACATGATCTCAATTAGTCCGGTCAATTTCCCGGAGACTTGCGTCTGATGAAATTTGGAACAAAGGAAAAATAGTGAAAATGGAAGAATTCAGAAAAAGTTGCAGGTGCGACGAGGAGTGCATGAAACCAGAAAGAGATGAAGCCAGATGCGCGGAATATTTTCTCATACACGAGCCAACGAGCATTAAACTGTATACATGTTTTCTCGCTGTGTGAGCTCAAAATGGCCTGACTTTTTTCTCTGCATTTCGCACACACGCACGTGACGAGAAGCGCGATAAATTTCCGATGTTCAGAGCGTCGTACTCTATAGCAACACCAGAGAGAGAGAAGAAAATTAAATTGTCTTTTCCTCTATTTCTCCGCGTGATCGTTTCAATTTTATCTTTGCCTCGCCGTCTGCAAAATAAAAAAAGAAAGAAAAGCTAAAACATTATTTATTCACTGGCAAACTGAATACCAGTGAAAAGTATAGCCAAGCGAAATAAACGAATCCTTTGTAGAGCTGATGAAGCTTATATAACTTACGGATACGCTCGCCTCTGTGTGGCACGGCTTTAGAGGCTGGCCGCTACGCGTCACGACGCGTCACGACGCGTCACGACGCGTTACGACGCGTTCACACAGCGCACAACGAGCGGAATATCCACGCTGCTTGACGGACAGCGTGAGGCGATGTAGACGCAAGAGTGATTCCAATGTAAAGGTCGTATCGAGAGCCAGTGCAATGCACCACCCCGAACAAATCGATCATCGGATCTCCGTGCTCCTCAAAATATACCAAGAATTACGTTCCATTGGAACAACGAAAAAATAATTTTGGAAAATGGGCTTTCCAGTGAATTTCGAAATGTTGAAATAAACATTTTGACAAAAGGGCAGCGATAATCGTTCAATTAATATTACGTAAGAATTACGCTTTATTTTTCGGCAGAAAGGAGGAGGGGGGAGGACTGCGTCTGGTTAAAAATTTCGATAGAATGTAATTGGTGGAAAAACACGATGACTCTCGAAAACGAAGACAAAACGATTACCCCTTTTCTTTCCCGAAATACTTTGTCTTGTACAATTTTCTATCGATTTTCTATTAGCGGCTGTTGGTATAGTAATTTTTTTAATAAAATCGACCAATACACATTTCCAGTTTTTTCACCTTCACCACATGTGAAAATACGCAAACGAGCAATACATCACGTCGCTAAACTCACCTGCTGTACATCAACACCGCGATAATCTCTCAAAGTTTGATAGCGACAAAGAGCCAAGTGCGAATAATCACGAACAATGTATTTTTTAGACCAAAAATCCGTTTTCCTAACTTTAATAATCTCTTATCGCCCCCCGCCATGGCAATTGATTGCAAATGTTTTACAACTAATATTAATTCGCACTATCTTCACTTCATTTTTCAACTATTTCCCGTCTCTCGAGTTTACATTGTAAAAAATACGGAGACTATAGATTTATTACACGCGCAGCGATTCTCGTTTACTTTGAGAAAGACAAAGAGCAAGACGGGCGGCGGTGAGGAGGGGGAGGGGGAGGGACGGAGACGTTCGGCGAATGGAATGTTCCCAAGCAATATTTTATCGTATTTTTTTTCCCTTCAATAATTTCCAACCGAACTCTTTTTGGCGGTTAATTGCACATTTTTTACAACGACTTATATCAATTCATCCTTTCTTCACTCCGTCTCTCTATTTTTTTTTTCGATCTCAAGTTCACATTTAAAACACACGCTTAAAGGCAATAAATACGTCGCACGCTTTGCTGTGCTTACATAAAAGGAATTGGAAAACAAACATCTACCAACTCACCGGAGTGTAAGAGCCACGACGATAGCTCGCAGATCCAACGACGACAAAGGGCAGCCCCAACACACACGTACATAGCATCCGTAGCGATTCTCGTTTACTTTGATAGAGCCAACTGCGACTCCCGTGGAACGCGAGGCGGGGGGAGGGGCGTCGTCGACAGGAACGGACGGTCACGAACACTTAGCCGCAGGCGTTATGCGGCTGCATAAACTTCGAGGACAAACACCGATACAACATCGAGTTGGACACACACCGACAGCGATCACCCGAGTGTCAATGCCTTCGTCAATATCGTGAGAGCGATTCTCGCGGCGCGCTTTCGGGATTCCTCGGTGTAAAGCACGAGGCGATTTGTAGACACGCGAGAGCGTCACTCGATGAGCGAGGGCTTCCAAGTGCTATACACCGGAGATTGATGCGATCGCGCGGCATGGCTTTTCACACTCGAGCGACGCGATATTCGATACACGAGGAGCTTCGAACTAGCGGCAATGCAAATACCGGCAATAGGATGCGGATTGAAGCTCGGTGTTTGAGATGTACTTGGCTGCAATTGTCTCGGGAGTTTCCACGAGCTCTCCACTGATTATAACCCCTCGATTGTCGCATAGGTGGCGGGGCGGCGTCCTTCTCTAATCCTCGCCGCGTTTCGAGCGCCCTCGCAACCGAACGGAACGAATGGTCTTCAACAGCCAATAGAAAACCAGTAATGAAAACAAAGTAAGTGCGCGAGTCGTTGTTGTTTTTTTTCCATCGTGAACTTGGCCTACCCTTCCCCTTTAAAAGAGACGGTTATCTGCGGCACCTGAGCAGCGAGCGTCATGTACTGCGCGTCATTTTTCGTACCGTTCGCGTTAGCGCAGTTTTCTCGTGAGTTCTTATTTATTTCTTTGTTCCGTGACGCGCCATCGATTCGTAGTCACGAATTACCGGGGGTTTTTTTTTTTTTTTCTATAAATACACGCGACGTTCCAACAGTAAATAACAGTGTGCATAGTGGTATTTCTGTGTTTACTTCAACCGACGTGAATAATAAGTGAAGATCCAGTGACAAGGACGAAGCAACGCCGCCCATCTACGTCTCCAGCAGCGGTCACCATTTCTTTCGCGGATCGCGGTGACTATAAGTGAAAATGCAGAGGCAACAAAGTAGTAAGTCGTCGTATCGACACCTCCTATACCCGATCGCCATCTTTTTTTTTGTGCATGCTGTGGCTCGGTATAGGTTGTAATTCTTCCATGTTATTTATTATACTCGTTATTATTATTTTTTTTCGACGCAAACAATTATTAAGACAGCCCTAAATAATATGTCATATTTGTTTTTTTTTCGACAAGAATGTGTATAAATTATATATATATATATTTTTTTAAACCACAAGGAATATTCATTTTCTAATATATACATATGTATATATGAGATATTCCACCAAAAATCGGACAGTTTGAAATTTTTTTTTGTTTATATATGATATCGCGTACAGGATAAACGTCACTGAAGCGCGCAAATCGCGAAACAATAGCTGTGACAATCGAGAGAACTCGTTGGGGAAACTCGCGAGTGTCGTGCACTCGAAAAATTCAATCTACACTCCCACACTGTGCTCCTGAAAATTTGCTAACGCTCTAGCGCAACGAAAGTAACACATAACTGAATTGCTTTTGCATGAATTTCGAAGCCGTTGACCAACGCACTCGATTTTCGTTACATTCAACACGCTCCTTCCATTCATTTTACTTTTATATTTTTTTATTATTTATTTTACTTTATTGCTTTTTTTTTTGTTTTTTTTTTTTCCGTAGCACGCGCCGTACAGCAATGCTGCAGCGTCGTCCTTCCGTCTCGTGTGTCACGAGCGAAGCTATGTATGTGTTCCTGCACCCCCCACACTTCGTGGCTACCCTAGAGTGCTATGCGAATTCTCGTCACGTCGGCACTACGCTTTTACCATAAATCCTAGCGGCCGCCGGACGCCGGCAGTGAAACTCAGCGGCGAATATCGCACCGACATAGTTTTCATTCGTGAACTTCATGTTCCGCGGGTGGATTTTCCTCACATCCCAAATGAACTTATAACTATGTTGGAGAACAACGACAACTGTAGTTTCCGAAGTCGCGGCTTCAATTTTTCTACCCATATTTTATTCGATCTTTCTTAAGGATCATTTTTTCAAATTACGACGTTACATTGATAATGTTTCAGCAATGTTTTTTCTTTGGAACACCGGAAGTGAAATTTTCCAAGTACTTAAGGTCATTTTTTTATCTTGAATTTGTTTTTTACATTTACATCACTTCGATGAGCAAAAGATTGTAAATAAAAATGGTGTACTTGGGAAATGCTTGTTTGCAGCGAAATATAGCGGCCACGTCGTCAATTCTGTTTTTACGCGGAGGAATCTTGGCGATGGAGTATATTTGTTTGCCATTGAAAGCTCCCGGGACTGCAGTTCGAATCCCATTCGAACCGGCGACGCATAATTCACCGGGAAGGGGTGAAGCCGACACGCTCGACGCTGAATCCTTGCGTCCCAGTCGAGAGGACAGAGCGCTTATACTTTCTCGCGGCTGCACCGAACTTTCACCCCAACCCGAAAATCCGCAATGGGCCACCGAAACCAACGAATAACAAAAATGGCAACTGGATGATTAACAGCTTCTGTGGAGAAGGTTAGTATATTTATAATAATTATATTCTAATTTATTTTTCACACATTACAAATAAATTGGAAAATAAACTGGATATTTGAACTATCGCTCACTATGAGCCTCAACATTTTTTTAAATTCATTTATAGGACCCAAATTTAAATGATGAAACAATAGAATTTACTCTTGATAGTATTTCACATGTCAGAAAATGTTAAAAAAATATTTTTATTTCAATTTCGAAGGTAGATTAAAACACTAGAATTTAATTATAGCCTGTAGCCGAAGACAAGTTAAGTTGGATAACGGACGCGAATTTATACTGATAAGAATTTGAATGGGATTTATCGAGGTGGAGAAGAGCCATCGAAAAATTCGGGCGTGTTGTCAAGACGTGAATAAACGAATTTCAGGCGGAGCTTCGCATTTTGCAGTTTAAACCCTTTAAACCACACGGAGAGCACTCGTCAATAAGTGTCGTCGACTTAATCTGGGCTCTGAATTATATTGTCGGAAGATAAAACGTACCTCGTTTTATGGGAAGACAGGGGAAAAAAAATCGGAGAGAAAAAAAAAGAGTAATTGAAATGTGGCTGAACTAGTTGCGATAGAATCTCTGCAGTAAAACGTCACCGGAGGGGGCTGAAGGAGAGATTACTTTCTAAACTGATTCTTTTGTTGCTTTAAGTTACGTGAACAGAGAACACATCGACATGGAGGGTTTACTGTACGAGTGTGATCTCGATAGCTCGTTGAGCGAGTCCAGAAGGTACAGAGGGACGAAATCTTTACCGTCAGAGGACGTGGCCCACTGCCACAGGGAATTCTTCCCCACCCTCCTTTGCTTTTCATTGCATTTTCTCTCTGTCTCTCTTCGCAAAAGCACGAAAATTCCGCGCTCGATCCAATAGAATTCCTACCTCCAAAGCTTTGACAGTATTTTCCATGAAAACAAAACGATAGGATCACAAAAATTTTACACGCCACTAGATGGCGTGCCATTACAATCACAATTATGCTTCTGCTTAATAGCAATCAATGTATTTCAAAATTCATCATAATTTCAAAATATCTCAAATTTACAAGGACTCTCCGTCTAATCTATCCTTTCTAAACGTGACAAACATTTTTCACGTCCAAAAAATTAACCTTATGCTGGAAATAATCGATAATCGTGATCTTTTATTACCGATAAACGAGCCGAAAGACTTCTACGTTATCAGCCCTGCTTGCGTTGCCAAAATGGAGGCCGAAAAGTCGCCGTGAGCAAATATTCGATCGCCAGAGCTGCCAGTTGATAGTTAAACGTGACCTCGTCTCAACAATGGAAGTCCCTTCTCAACATAGCCGGAGGAAAGGGTTTCCCATCGACGGAACATCGAAATTACTGGTCGACGAATACATATATATGTATAGATATGAAGCGACATTGGAACACCGGCTCTGGAAAGCTCGATAAACTTTCGGTTGCGAGTTGCGAGGTAACAAGGTGAGGTTGTGGAACAATCCAAGTGCGAAACCACAATGAAACCGCGAGGTTGCCAACTGGTCGAATTGGTTCGAGGCTTCGCCCCTCTCAGCACCGCACTCCATAGAGGACTTGACACAGCGCGAAACCTTACCCTCGACACACAGAATACAAGCCTCGCATCCTCACACTCGCTCGCACGATTCTCCAACCGAGTTCCCTATCTATCGTTCGGATCGCTTCTCTCCGTGCATCCACGCAGTCTCTTAACAATCCTCTTAAGATCCGCTTTTCAGCGGTAACGAAGTTGCAGTTGAATGCATCTCATGGCACGAGGTTAAATCAGTTACAAAAATTGCGACGTTCTACAGGTCGCGTCAAAATACACAATTAAGTCTCACCCCCTGGGAAACATAAAAATTTTTATTATTCAATCACCCGAATAAGTGCAAAATAATCTATAAAATCTAAGGTATATCTGCATATATATATAAAAATTACATAATTTCTACAATATTTTGCCTACGCTTGCGATAAATTATCAGTAATAATCGCGGTCAATTTTATAATCATATTTAACCCCGACGTAAACAATGATGAAATAATAAATTTTAAATGTAGCGCAATCATGGGGCTTACATACAAAAGATTAATCGCAAACTTTTCACACTCGAAAACGGGGATTTAACGTATCGATATAAATATACGAATGAGGCAGCGTGGAGAGGATTCAGTGGCTATTCATAACTACATATTCAATTATTTTGGTGAATATGAACTGCCAATTGAAAAGATTACCTGGATTAACGGCGTTGCAGTGGTTGAGGAGCGGCAGCCAGCAGATTAGTAGCACCGCTCTCTGCATCTGTATGTGAAACAGAAAGAGAATTATTAATAGATTAACAGCTTTGATCGACGTAAAATTATTATTAAGCTTACAGCAATATGGGCCTCTAATTATTAAACAAGCATTTTTATGTGAAAATATTTCAAGTGTATTTATAAAAAAGTAGTTTTCACATTTATTTATTTCGGAAAATTGAAACATCGAATAAAAAAAACTCCATTGAGGATTCCGCCACGGGTAAATTTGTAGGAGCGGAAATAGTAGCATTTGTTTTTTATATTCCACCTATAATAACAATAATAATTCGATATTCCATAGAACACAGTTTGACAAAATGATTTCTAGGTGTTGTTTGCCTTCACTGCAGGAATTCAATCGAGAGGAAGAGGCTGAATGTTTCGCATCTCGAAAAGCCTCTGCTCAGAAGGGAATCAGGAGCGAACGGCGCGAAGCATGCAAATCGAAGGAAAGAAGAAGGGAGAAGCTCGCCTTCGACGCGCTGCGTTCGGTGAACCGTAGTTTCGATATTCGAAGAGCAAAAGCTCTCGAGATCCAATGTGCAAAGGAAGCAAATCGAGATGCACAAAGTAAGAGCAAAGTCAGTTATCTGTTAAACAATATAACACTAAAAAAAAAAAAAAAAAAAAAAAAAAAAAAAAAAAAAAAATCTTGCCCAACTATACGAACTTCGTTTGCAGTTAATTTGTTTGAGCAAAATATACTTAGATATTTGAAAAATCGTATTTATAATCGAACCATCCGATCCTAAAAATTTTTTAATAACTTGAAAAATAACTTTCCTCTATAAGAAAGCAGAATTTTCTTATTTTTAACATCTTAAAGTCGGCGATTGGAAATAGAAAAAGTAATTGTCGAAATAATGTCGGTTTCAAGGGATTACATTCAGTTTGCAATTTTCTCGTTCTTTTCATTCAATTGAATAAAAGTTCACGAGAAAAGAACTCGAACTGTCGCAAATTTATTCAGCAAGGCCGCATTTGTTGCGTTGGTGGTTAGCGACCTGTAGAGCGTGTACACATAGACTTGACCGCAATGTGGTAACGGAGACAAGTGCCGTCCTCCGAATCGCAGAGTCCAGCTCGGCTGATCCTCCCCTCGAGCTGCACTTTTCTAGATTAAAAAGCCCATCTCTAATTGCGTTGACTCCGGTGCGCCGAGTATGCGGCTGACCCTCATCTCGCCATAGCCACAAAAAAAAAAGGTGGTGGTTGGGGGGGGGCGAAAGGGGAAAGAGCGAGTGAGAGGCTCGTTCACCGTACAATACGACCGAGGCTAGTTTCGCGACAATTTTCCGAGAGAATAAGAGCCGAAGAAAATTATACTGTGAATAAAAAGAACTGCCATATAATAGCTAGGGATATACACGCTCTCTTTTCTGCCAAGTTGAAAATGCGTGAGAGTCCATTTTATAATCTCGGAAGCGACACTTTTTTCTTCGCTTTCCTCCTAATAATAAGACTCCCTGCCACTCGAAGTCGCGCCTATATATATATATATATATATATATTCATACTTGAGACAAAAAGAGGAAGAGAAGAAATAAAAAGCATTGAATAGCGTGAAGAGAGTAAAAGAAGAGGAAGTAGGGAAAGGAGGAGGAAATAAAAGTTCAAGACTTTATCCACGGCATAAAATTCACCGGCGCTCGGTTTCCCATTGGCAAAAGCATCCCCAAGGGCTAACTCATATATATTTATATGAGATATATCTTCTTTTCTATACATATATATATATATATATATAAATATAGTGATATTGTAGTATAGTACTAGCATTCTGTAGTAGCCCAGTGCATACGCCAACCAGGCCACTCTGGGACGCTTTCTATCTCGCTTCCGCTTTCTAAACCACTGAATGCATTTGGTGTGCTGCACCTCCTGCTGCTCGAGAGCTCATATTAAAAAGATTTTCCCTCGAGTACGTGTGGTCATTGCGGGTGAGATGGCTAAACGTTATAACCTTTTTTTCAGTGTTTCGATCGCTCAGGCATCTATTTATTTTTGAGATATTCACCGATATACAATTTTGACCAACGCGTTGGTTCTAACTTTGTTAATATTAAATAGTAGTGGGCTGGATTTTTTGATTGTGGAACTAAAAATTAAAAAATAATATTCTCCAATATTAAAGTACATTTTCAAACATCACGTGTACATAATTATAGATTTTTTTTTTTTTAAATTTCCTAGGGTCTTCTTTATATATCGTTACGCTAATTGTCATTGTAAAATAAATTTGAACAGACTTGTTGGAAGAAAAATACTATCTCTCTCTTTCTCTGAATTACCTTGTGGGAAATTATTGTTGCAGATCGACCAACAACCCATCGAGACGTTCGACTGCATTGTGTGCGGGCAATACCGGAGATCAGTAGAAATGTACGCCGTTGAGGATGCCGGATATATTATATTTCTGGCGGGATCGATGTCGCATGAAATGCGGAAAAAGAGGAAATTTCCAGTGCGGGCTGGTTACAGGGTTGCGCTCTCGCGCACATTTCAACCGGAGAAGCCGGATGAATATATTATCGAGGGTGAGTTGCGAGACAGAATAGCGAGAGAGAGAGAGGGAAGAAGTGAGGGATGGGGTTGCACCGAGCTACCGGAAGGAAACACGCGTTACCGCGGCATAACCGCAACGAAAATTTCACGTACGGCTATTCAGCAATGGCGCGCGACTCAAAGTACGATATACACATATATATATATGTATATATATATATATATGGGGCTTTCTGTGTGAAAAATTCCCTGTGTACTTCAAAAACGTCGGTAAACAAAATTTTACTTCTTCACACTAATAAACAACATTCAATATTTCGCAACAAATAAAATGTCATTCGAAATATATGGATTAATGACATTTTCGAGTCCATTATCACATGCGCTTGACGGCGTGATATTTTTTATATTTTAATCTGTAGATAAAAATATATATTTTCATTCACAAAATAAATATATATTTAAACTAATTGAACTCGTGAAATTTGAGAAAAGATATTTGAAGAAAAAAAAACGCTGCCGCTTGAGGATGAATTTCGCTTTAAAGTCGAAACCTAAATTCTTCGCGTTATTCACTTTTTTTTTCGTATCGATATTTTCATTACATACTCGTAACATTCGAAGAAAATGAAAGCCAGTCGTATTCCATTTGACACGAAACAGTCAATACGTCGAGCAGCTTGCATTACAATCCCTGGTAATTTAGGATGTGCATATATGAAAGCTGTGCGCAATCGTTCACGGGCTTAAGTACACACAAGCAGGTCATCGGATTATTTAGCGCCTCGTCGTTTGTCAGTAGTAACGAGGGCGCATACTTCACCGATCACGGTCCGCAAGCACGCGCGCGGCTCGGATCATCAAGCTCGTTCACATCCCTTCGTAGTTGGCGCTGCGTTTGGCACGCACATTTCGTGAAGCGTGGAGAATTTGGGCAAGCGGCCCTCTCCCCCCCCCCCCCCCCCCCCTCTCTTCTGATATATATTGTTTCGATAAAATTAATGATTCAGAGAAAATTGCTACCAAGCGAATAATAAACTTGGTAGCTGCGAAAATCTGTGTTATACAGTTAAGCCCACGCGGACACATATTATGGGGAAACGAAACGAACGAAGTTAATGCCTATATGCGTATGTGGGCGTATTAATTAAAATTGGAGTAGCGTCACACAACGTATTCGCGCGATCTGCGGAGAGGGGAAGTCGGGCGAGCAACCACCGCCATTGTGTTGCCCATAATGGTCTGCCTCTCGTAATACGATCAGTACGTTCCAATTTTCTCTCTCACTCTTTCGCCCCGTGACCCCCTCTGTGGAAATTATCCTGTACAGTTTTAGCTGTTAACGAGTTATGGAATTCATTTAACGGCGATACAACAGGTTTTAATGCGCAGGTTAAATTAATACTAATTTAAGATATATTTCAATAAACGCTCAACTAATTTTTAATATTGAGATGATAAATTGTAGAGAAATTTGTTTATGGATAAAAATGGTATTCGGAAACTCCAACGGATGTACAAAAGAGTATAGGCGGGAAAATCGATTTACCGAAAGATTTGATGGAATCATTGCGATAAACCGAACCGAGTAGATGATTGGAAAAGGAAAAATCGGTGAATTGACGAGATGTCAATTTTTTTTTTTGTCGATAACTATACTAAAATTTCTCGTGGTAACTTTCATGGTTTTCCCGCGTCGGAAAAATATTTCTTTTTTTGGTTTTCGGTTAAGAAATTTTTGTGGCGTATGAAAAGCAAAGAAAATAGGCAACTATAAAGTGGTCACGTGAATCGAGTGGGTGAAGCCCGTGGAACATCGAACAATTGAGTGTCGGGTTAATTTCGTGCTCACCCGAAAACGAGCGAGTGCCTACGAGTACATGAAACACGAAACGAGTATGGGGCCCGGGGAATTGTGAGAGGGAGGGAAAGGTGCAGAGAGTGGACGTGCAGATTTGTTGGCGGGACGAGAGAAAAGGTCGAACGGGTCAAAAGTGCATCTGGCATGTGTATCCTGAAAGCGCTTTCGCTCTCGTATAGTCCGCGAGGAGTAGCCCGGCCCTCTAGTGGCCAGTACAATGCAATTGGTGATTGAGCCCGATCGTTTCGCGAGAGTTCTGCGATTGCGGCCTCTTCGTGATTAACAGCTTTGCCAGAGAGCGTCCCACAACCGCACCCCCATGGAAAATCGATTGGCATTCCCTTTCTCCCCTCTCTATACACCGAATCCTCTTTATTTATACTTGTGCACTTCATATTGAATGCCCTTTCCAACATATTGCCTCCGCTAAATGAGTTAATATTACGTGCCACTCAAATTACTTTTATACGAGCATTTTCGAGCGATGGATTTATGCATGAAAGCTCTTGAAGCTCTGGCTACTTTGCTTCCGTGGCAATGTGAAAATGGTTACGTGAATAATATATATTTATGAAAAATTAATGTATGTTATATTTAGAGGCTCATCCTGTACCACTTCGGTTACTCGAAACCCAGTTGAATTTAAAAAACCATTAATATTTGGGTAGCCTAATGAGGTTACCTTAATCACTGCGCCTGCGTGAGCTCGTTTTCGAATCGCCGAAAATTTGGCAAGCTAAATTTTAAGCATCTCTAAAAATCCGTTGAGAAATCGGAAATTCAACGTATGATAATTCTCCAGGCGAATTTTACAGCTCGATTGATAGTCAAACGCCTGCAAAATATTGCATTCTTACGTAAGAGAAATCAAGACTAGGAGATGCAGTTATAAATATACCAGGCAGGCCCTGCATGCTATTTTGGTTTGGCCAAGTGCAAGCGGGGTCGGTGGGGGGAAAAAGGAAAAGTAGGCCGAGAGTCGTCATTTTATGCAGAAGCCGAGGTACTGAGTTGTACAGAACGAGGGTCAAAAGTGCCGTAGGTACGTGTTGTTGCGGACTGCTTGAACCCTCGGCCGGTTGAGCACACAATGCAATTGGTGACCTCGTTGCATTTCATCGGTCCGTCGGGACCGCTTGCTCTCACTCTTCTCCAGCCTCGTATTCCTGCAGCTTTCATCGTCCGAACCGCGCGGCGCGGCGCGCCACGAGGCGCTCGTGATTAACCAAGGCCCTTCGGTAATTCGATGAGGTTTAACCGATGCTTTGACGTGATGAACCTCGCTCACCAAACGGGCTACACCGGCGCCACCGCTACCCGGCAGCCGCTGTTTCGTTGAGCAGTCCGGATGCTGACTACTTTGAACACCTACATCCCGGCTATCCAACTGCGCAAAGTTACGTTTGCACAATGTCAGCGTGACCGCGCGAGCCGCTTCGACTCTATTGAATTAACTTTGATCACACGCCGTGCCAGCCTCGGCAAAACCAAGTGGACAACGAGCCAACGAGCTTCTGGCCCGTCGTTATCTACGAGCCAAAGTACAGAAGTTCAATATTCCTCGAAACACAATGAAATTTTCGGAGCCACGTGTGCGCAATGAATTTACCAAAACCGAGGAGTTGCAGCAATGCCGAAGCAGCCGTTACCGATGCATCTTTTTTTCTATCTTTTTCGCATGCAATTCCATTTTCGATTTATAGTTTTTTTTTTCTTTTTTATTACTCGATTAGAATTGTAGAATTTAACCTCTGCTAATTTTTTTTTGCTAGTGATTTATATTTTCCGGTTAAATTTCTGCAGTTATTATGGAGTTATATTTTACCAAAGTGAGATGAAAATAAATCTCCACGAAGATTACAGCCCTTAGCGAGAAGAAGTGATGAGACGAGAGACGGACAGTGACAGCGGAAAAACAATTTCTTTCACCCGATTTGAGGATCGTCAGAAGTGGTCGCGCAAATGCCACTGAAAGAAAGTAGTGCACATACATATACATGGCAGTTGAGGTTGAGCTTGGAACCAGCACGTGGACGCCAGTTTGCGAAGAAAGGAAGCGCCACTGTGTTCGATATTAAAAAGTTGGCGTGCCTCTGTCGCCGGAGGCAAAAGGATTGCCTCTCTCAGCCCTCATACTTCCCTGCAATCTCTCCTCGTGTCCAAGAGACCACCTACCCAAAAGATCCCATATTCTATCTTATGGAAAATCTTATCGTTAGTCCGTGCCCAAAAAAGATCATTCGCTTTTAGTTACAAAATTCTATTGGTGTCTTTACAGCCGACTTCCCGTTTAAAGGATTTTTTTTTTTTTTTTTTTTCTCAAATCTTGGACATGATGGAAATGATAATACTAATAGGAAAAACAAGACATATATTTGTTTATTGCTTTACAATACTCAACTAATTACAAAAAAAGTTCTAGAATTCTTGGTTTATTACAGCAAATTTTCTATGCAAAGAGCTAACGAACCAACAATTAATCTGCAGGCTATCTGAACTCCCATTTTTCTTAAAAATGTAATTTACTCTTTTGTTTATTAAGAAAGCCGTGCCCACCTTCATTTTAATTATAAACGAGACAACAGAGGCGTGAAAGGAGGCCCTGACCTGGAAACTCACGTGCTGGAAGTCATCCGAGTAAACTACACGTTATATCGAAGGAAAAAATGGAAGCTCACTTGAGCCCCGGCTTCTGGTCACGCGAAAAAAAAAAAGGAAGCTCACATCAACCATCGGGTCACGCTATTCAGATCCCTTCAATGGATCTTTTCATTCCTATGCGTGAATTTATAGTATTTCACAGCATACGTGAGATTGACATCGTCTCATAAATAAGAGAGAAAAAGAATTTTTTGTTGTCCAAATTCGTGGAGAAATTATTTACGGTGCTTTTAAAATCCTAGCATCAATTTAACCATTTTTACGATTACTATTATTAGGGCAACTAATTTGTGATAATAACAAAATAGTCGAATAGAGTGATCATTAATAAAAATCACTTTGGGGTTGCCAAGGTTTTCATATTTTTAGGCGTCTCACTTGCTTCGTATTACAGTTGTCTATTTATGGAAACAGTGAATCCCTAGACGAAATCATGGCTCTTGATTTAATCAAGAGGAACAAGCTTCACTCGACAGAAGTGGGCCACGTATATATGTATATATACATTGACGGACGTATAGCTCCGCACTGTCAGGGTACAAGCTTAGCTCGCGTGTCCATGAGACAGTGTATAGCTCGCTGGTCAGAATATAGCGTAAACAGTAAACGCTTTCGTAAGGGCCAGTTCGTGTTAATACTCTAGGCGTGGTGTTAGCCGACTCGCAGCGCTCAACGTTCACTGTAACTGCCATCGGACTACAGGGTGCTTGCAAACCTGTTTCCAAGTTTTCAAATACATAAGTATAGAGTCTGCTCATAAATTCACCTATATAAGCCTCTACATACTCTAAGGAACATAGTATCAGTGGGAATTAGAATGAATATAGGTAATCAAGAGTTATTGAAAACTATCGCTGTCGTCAGTTCTTACAAAGTAATCGTAAAACTGTTTTACGTTCAGTTAGCCAAAATAAAAAAGAGTTTGGAAAATTAATTTCTCACTTTATGTTGAATAAAATATTACGGTCATAGACTTAAATATCATTGAGATGCGTGGTTTTTCCTGTATCGGTTCTTAAATACATTTTGTGATGTTTAACGTTGTCGAAAAATAATCAAAAATTTTTATTTCAAGATCAGCATGCGAAAAGATAAATTTGATTGGTTTTGATTCAACCAGTAGAGCACAAGAGAACAATATAATGGCTGAAGTTGGGTTGGCTTGCTTAGGAAGGCAGCAAGAAACCCCGATCGATTACGTAAACCAGTTTCGAAAATTCGATTCGACAAACCGAGAAGGTCGATAGAGGTATAGATATATAGATAAGGAGCGTTGGATACGCCTCTGTCTCGCTTGCAGGTGCGCCGGGTGAAGGGTTAACACCGCTGCTCGTTGATGTGCCTCTGAATATCGAACTATAGCGATACACCAGAATAGATATATAGATGTGAACATGTACCTGCTGTAGACGCTGTTACCATATGATTGAATTAGTCAAGACGTCCAGAGTGGCCTGGCTGACGTCTAACGTCCCTGTTAATATGTAGTTTGATCCGTGGGCTGCCTAATTATTAATGATAACCTCGAAGGATCGAGACCTAATTTTTATTTAGTCATGAGGGTTTGACGGCTTTACGAGAACCTGCAAAGGACTTGAAAGCAAAGTTCTTTGAAGAAGAACATTTTTCCACTTTAATTTCGAGACTCACAGACAGTTCTAATAGTCAATTAAACGATGTAACCATGTCAAAGAAGCTAGGACATCCACATGCGATTTTTAAAATAATAACTATACCCAAATTGTCGGCTATTTCCTATTCTAGCTTCTTTGACGTAACGTAACCTCGATATTCAACGAATACTTCTAACGATAATTTTTCAAACATTTTCAAATGACTGATCCTATTCGTTGAACGAAGCTTTTTAGTAGACATTCATAAAAGTGATGTTGATGTGCTAAAGCAAAAAGTTTGTGGCTCATTACCGTTGAGGGTGGTAAAGAGAAAGTAAAAGTTTCGAGACCGCTTTTAATTCGATGAACAATCGACTCTTGCTTTGTGTTCCTTCTACTCTTCAACCGTCTTTGCTCTCATCACGTTTCGGCTGTGGCGTCGGTCGCATCGTCGAAAGGACACTTTTCGTCGTGAGAAATACCAACGAGATGGGATCATGAAGAGGAGAAGCATATGCTAGAGGGCGCAATAAGAGGAAATGAGGGGAAACGAATTTTAGAGTGGTGTACATATAATACGAGCGGATCTCAAATTGCCAAGGAGGGTAAATATCAATTTTAGGAAAATGGAACTACGAGATAATGGCACATACCACGGGTGGGTTTACCCAGTCAAATATCAAGGAACTTTTATACGCGGCCAACAGTGGAAAACGGAAAACTTTCTCGACCTTCACCATTTTCTCTCCTGTAATATAGTTAAGGCAAGAGAGCGAAATTGGCGAAGGTTGCCGCCCACCCAATGGAAAATCCCAGGGACGCAATATCGACGAATATAGAGACGAACGATTTTGAAGACATTGAGTGAAAGTACGAAATGGGCTCGGGGGTTTTTTCGGGGGGTACTTAAATGCACGGCACCTTCACCTACGTCGGATGATTCGAAACAGGTTGAAGAACGCTCGGGGTGCTACAATTGAGACAAGGGGAGGAAGTGACATAGTCGTCTGGTTCGATTTTCCCTCTCGGGAAACCGTTTTTCCACTGGGACAACTTGAGTAATGGAGAAAATAAGATCAACCGACGGTGGGAAAAACCTGGAGGAAGATTATTGGCCCTGTCTGACTCGCTTGAAGGACGGACTGAGAAATTCGAGTAACAAGAATGATAATGTCGAAGTAGAGGGTACGGATTTTGTGCTGATTTCTCGTGGATTTATTGGCTAGACGTTGTTACCGTAACATCACAACACAAACTTCTCCAACACCACAAATTCTTAAAAATTCAATCAAGTTCCTGTATATATAAAGCCACGATTGACTTTATTAGCCAATTTTGCCAATATAGTAAGCCAAATTTTGTTTGGCTGATTGTCACCAGCATTTTATGCCCCTGCAGTTGGCCAGCTTGACCGTCGAATTAGTTGCACACACCCATCAATTTGTTTACCAACAAACTTTCGGTTAAACGTATTTAGCCGCCCGTTTCCACTGTCCACCATATATTTTCCTCAGGTAGCCCCTTTTACTATCTTCGCTTTTCTTGTCGTTGTCTCGAGGGGCCAGTTCGTTGTGTACTTGCGGAGCAATCGTACGATGGCGTTTCCGCTACTTTCACCCCTTTTGTACGATGAATGGGTTGCCGCGCAGTGCACACGGTGTAATCGGCTCAGAGTCCTTGGGTGGTGGTGTACACGTGAAAACGAATGTCGGCCGGGAATGTGAGCATTCACGCTCGTTCGCGATGGCCCAGGGAGAGAGGAGGTCCACTGTGGAAAACGCGATGCTCGCATCGTTGAACTCCCCCGTAGTCTTTATTCTCGTTTGTCGGCATTGCCCGGTACGTACGCTACGCTGTACTGCACTTTGGTAGCGAGTACTATCTGCACTAGTGTACAACTCTCCTCGACAATTGGTGAGCCAGGCCATCCGAGTATATGCCCCGACACAGAGACACAATTTATACATATATATATATATCTTCCCTCATGGTACACAGTATTTACGTCCTGCAGACTTTCAGAGCAAGCACTTGCCATTGTAGGGTATGAATCATTTCCTCTTTCACCGGGGCGGGGTTAACCCCATTAATTCTGGTTAGCCCGGGTCATTATTACGAATTAATTGTCCATCCCGCGAGCCCCCGACGCTATCAATCATACATCATGCTTATAATAGTATAACTATGCGCTTGCTCGTGGCCGGTACGCGCTTCATTGCAGCCAATGCGCGGCGGCGGCGGCGGCGGCGGCTCCGCTACTCTATTTACCAACGCACCATCACACATCCACTGTTTTCCATTCAGCGCAAAACTTTACCACGCTATTGTTGCTATTGTGTTGTTAAGTGCATTGCACAACTCCACAAGAGATAAGTTTTTATTTTCATCTAAAATCCGTTATTAATTGCTCAATGTAATTGAAGTTTAATCTCTATTTTAATTGCCTCTCGAAACCTTATTATTTTTCACTTTGTTAAGACCTGCAGGGCTTTGATACCAAGACCGGCATAATGAGGTTTTATGGGCTGTAAAAAGTATTCCACTATTTCGAAAATTATGTGCCAGTTCAGTGAAGAGTAAGCTCATCAACATCCGTGGATATTGATCCACTTTATGCGCTCGAGGATTCGGGATTTATCTCCGAGTATGGAGAAATTTTCTTTCCCTCACCTTCTCCATTACAATCGAATAGTGATCAATACGACAAATGTCCCTAACCACAAGTGTCGGGTTGGGTGAGCACTTGTTCATCGTTAAAATAGTTGTCTATCAGGAATTGACATTATACAGTCAGTCCTCCCTAATCTTTGGGCAGATCAGATCCAAGCCACAATTTTGCTTCATCGAACTAACATTTCTATGCTATTAATCCATAACTATCGTTGTACGAACTACCGCATGCCATATTTTTCACAATGGATCAATATTCCGCGAAGCATTGCTCTTCCTCCATCTCAGGAAATATATTACATAGCTTCACATACGTAAGAACGTTTGCCCATCTTCGGAGCAGAGCAACCACGAGCTGCTGGCAAGCAAACAACCAACCAAACCAGTCATATGCCTCCGGTACACACAAGATGCATGATGGATTGCTTCTCAAATACGAGAATTCAGGCAATACGCATATATGTAGTTAAGGAGGATGTGGCGCACGTGTATGCGGAAGAGCTTCCGCACAACTGGTGAATCCAATGACTCGCGGAAAAGCCCACCTGACCGAGGCAATATCGTTGGCATGGAAGACACGGAACTACAGGGCAAGTTTTCCTCCTCCGATTAATGCAGTTGCTGCAGGTTAATGCCAAATGCAGAGAGCTTGCGGTCCGAGTTTAACTTGGAACGTAACAGTGTACAGCGCCACGAAAATCAGCGTATGTGGTTCGTGAGGTAAGGGGGCGAGATCCATAAGGGATTCGAAAGGGTTTACGTGGATACTCGTACATTCATTAAAGGAGAGTACCCGGGACAGTGAGTACGGGACACCGTGGCGGCGAGCCATTCCCTCGGGCATGTAAATTCATGGGACAGCTTTGAAATTGGTTTAAAGCCCTGCCTCCACCGCGTCGTTATCGGCTTTTGCACATGCGCGCACGTTAGCCTTAACCGAAAAATATAGCTCTCGCTCTAAAGATGAATAAAAGGCTTTTTTTAGAAAGAAGTGAACACTTGTGTGGTTAAATTATTTCAAAAATCTAACACAAAATTGATCTTCAATTGAGTCGTAAGGTTTGGCGTTGATTTGCGAATTTTTCGAGCAGGTCATTTTTTATGATAACTCATTTTGCATTAAAAACGGGCTTCAACGTTTTGTCTCTGTAGGTAAAACGAAGCTTCGGTGCTACAGCTTGGGGAAATACCATTGGAAAACAATAAATGCGCTGTCATATAATGCTCGACGGAGCGACGATGCGATAAATATAAACGTTTGCATCTGCAACTGACATATCTTCGTTATCTACAGCGCTTTATTTTAATGACCGGCACTGCGATTATGAATTATTGCCGCGGATGAGTTAACGAAGTTATCGGCAATGATAATGGTAGACCGATCGAAATCTGCCGGAGAAATATGGACTTTATTCGATCAAAGTTGCGACGTATGGTGCTGCTCTAAATATATACTACGTGCAGTATAGATGCTCTCGATCGCGTCTTTCGTTGAAAATTCGTTCCTCATGATGGTGCTTTGCGTTAAGGAAAGTAGGATTATACTGTATATTTTATAGTGATCGTTGGCGCGTACGATGTGGCTACCTCGCACCGAGAGTGCGCTCGTACGTGCATTCGATATCCGGCCGATCGTGTGATGAGAGTTACCGTGCGCGCTCAGCCCTTTTATGCGCACTCATGCCGTTGGAAAATTCATTGGATCCAACGATTTTTCGTATGAGTAAACGGCAGCGCGAAACGCGCTCTCGCAACCGAGAGCCACGGCTGCGTTTTCGCATTTACCGAGAACGCAGAATTTCTACCACTGGAATTCGGCGCCTTCAACGACAGGCGAACGGGCTGCAAGAAAAAAAAAATACATACACTATATAGAAGGAGAGAAATATATATGGGAGGTGACCAGGCAAAACTCGTTCGGTCTTCCGGGTTCCTGCTCTGCCGTTTTGCGTCGTTGGCTGAATTTCGGACGGGCCGCACACCGGGTCGGGCGAACCCGCCACTGGAATACCCTGAGATCAAAGGATCTCTCCTCCTGCAACCGGCGAATACTCCAGCGAAGCAACGCCGATAGAAACGCGAGTTACTCGACAACGACGCGGTGCGATATATCGCTGCTATTGCTGATGCTTTACTACAGCCACTCACTTTCTATACCAGCACCGGGAAGTAAAGTGGACATGCCGTACACCAGAAGGACATCCTGTGCGAGTTTCTCCTCTCGTTGGCCGAGAGTTACACGACTCCAATACCAGTTTCCACGCTCCCTTTTTGCGCTACTTCGACGCTTCGGAAACTATACAAAAGCACACGGTGAAGAACTTTAATGAACGGTCCGCACGAGGGGCGCTGCATTCTCAGCTTTCACGGAGAGCACCCGCCCCCCCCCGCCCGGCACGACAAATATATTTCTTCGATTTTCTTTATGTACACCCTCGTTCAGAATCAATTGAACTCGTGTTTTTGGCTTGCAGCCTGAAAACATATTGGAACAGAATAAGAAAGTTCAATATCTCTGCTCAGTGATACTACTTATGATAATGGAACGGTGAAGAAGAATTGGATCATCTCCAAGACCATGTTTTGTCGATTCGACTAAAAAATTTTTATATTTTCTTTCATTGCCGAAATTGCGATAGAAATTAGGATAAGGACACCAATTGTTGTTACATTATATACCATAATTATGTGTAAATAATCCAGCCCCTTTCATTCGTCTCGACGAGTTCTTGCGAAGCAAAAAAGAATATTGAAAATCGGCCATCGCAAATTCATGGACAGTTGAAATAATTGAAAAAATTAATTTTTTTTTTTTTTTTTCGAAAATATAAAAAGCCTATTCGAGAGGAAATTTTCCGCTGATTAGGAAACTGACAATATTTGAAAAACACTTTTTTCGGTTCTTCGCGTTTTGCCAGGCAACTTTTTTTTCACGTACATTCCTCACAAAGCTTTCTCCGTGAGCAATAAAATCCCATCATGTAAAACATCCCTTGAGTATTAGTACCCGATTGTGAATCCCCCTGTACAGCCGGGTGTACTTTCAGTAGCGAAACGGCACAAGGTATACCGGAAATAAAAAGGATCGTCGGACAAGTGGAAACTTCCTCGCACTGTATAGTACCCGAGCAGGCATAGACCGAACGTCCGAACAACGGACATAGCGGTGAGGAGGGGATCCGGGGTGCGAGTGTATGTACCCACGAATACCAGCAGCGATAGCAGCGGCTCTGGACTTTGTAAAGTTTCGCCGGTTCGAGGGGTGGCAATGGTGCTGCTGGTGGCATCGTGAAGGATCGTAAAAAATGTGGGAATCGCGTGTATGCTCCAGCCGGCTTTGCTCCTATTTCGCTCTTTTCTCGCGTGTAAGGGCTGCACTATACACACACACACATATATATAGAGTCAAGGATTTAGGGGCGGCAAACGACCGGATCTCCGCCAGTCTCGGCTCATCTTAGCAAAAGAAATGTAAGAACAATAATAATTCCGCAATGTTCTTGCATTCCCTTCTCTACCAGGACAGCCTTTTAACGACCCCCGCAACACCATTCGGCTACTATAGTAATAACCAACAGGGCAAACGTATATTTCGATTAACAGTTTTACAGTGTGCGAACCCTTAAACTTCGTAATCCCCTTTTCTTTCAGATCGGCTGTGTTCGGCGGCGGCGGCGGCGGCGGCGGCAGCACGATTCTGGCGACGAAGAATCGGGGGCGAAAAGTGCACTTCGACATCCGGTACCACCACCATCATCATTCTAGTGAAACGCTACCAAACGAGTTCGAAACTTTCAGAGTGTGAGCGAAGTACCGAAAAAAAAAAAGAAAAAAAAAAGGAGCGGACGAACGAACTAACAGTGGAAACAAAAAGGAATCCCGAGAAGCTCGGCCAACGAGAAGGGGAAGGATGGGGAGGAGGCGTAAAAAAACAATAGAACGAACGGCGAAAAAAAACATTAGGTCTCGGAGAGACGTAAAGCACTTCCGTAACAATGCTGATCTCCACCGTTTCGGAATAAAACATACTCGACATAGAGAGGCCCCTCTCCCTCTCCACCTACACACCCCTTTACTCTCTGCTGAAAAGTGGAGGGGAAGAGTTGTAAAAAGTAGACGCAGAGCGGGGGAAAAGAGGGAACGTGAAAGGACGAAGCTGTGAGGGATGCTGGTCGGGTTTTTGAGGAAGAATTAATGAGTCTCTACCGGCCTCATGCCACCTCACCTTTCTACACGTGTGCGTACACATAACGCTTCTACGGAGACTACGCTAGGGTGGGAACATATTTTTTTTTCCGCCGATTTTTACTACACCCCCGAGATCAGCAATCGTATGGCTCGCTCGCGCTTGGAGCGAATAATATTTTTCTCATGACGCTGAAAATGTTTTTCAAAAGGATCTCTCTGGCTCTCTGCAGTTTTTGCACGATTATGCGGAACGGAATAAAAGAATTGTGCTCACTTTGTTAAATTGCTTTTCGCGTACGCGGCCACCGTTTATGGGGCTTCTTTACTCCATGAGTAAAGTTGAATTGAGGAGAGAAATTAAAGTTTTATTATCAAACATTTAGATCCTGTCTAGCACGGTAAGAAAAAAATGTTGTCATAATTCTCGAACTCAAAGATAAAATTCCATCTAGGAAATAAAGGTAAATGGAAAATCGAAAAACTGGAGAAAAACCTTTTTTTTACGTGACTTGAAATATAATAGTTTCGACATTGATGTATCGATATTTGTTTTACGTCGGGATGGGACAGCGGTCGAGGGAACGGGAGCAAGGAAAATGGAGATTATCGTTTATCGTGTGAAACGATCTTGCTGCGGTGTGGTCGAATAAGCTGGGAAATTGCAGGCCGCGGGTTGTTTGGACGAAATTCATCTTATAACACAGACATTTCTCTCTCAGTTCCTTTTTTGGATCCGAGCCAATAGAGTATGCTAGAGTTGTAGCTTTAAGGCCCTATATACACTATATACATGTATCCCGGGGTGCAATCTGTCGGTTTATTTTTATGCCAGAGTAACTTTAATTCGAAAAGACGGAGAAGCCTGCAAAGATAAATCCAATTTACACGTTGCTTCTCATTTCACATATTTATTATTTTTATTTTCATCGAGTAATACAGAATATTGGTAATTAATTACATTAACATCAAATGAATTATTAAAAATATATTAATTTTTGTTCTTATAAAACGACAGTGAAGGGAGTATACAGGGCAAAATAATATTTATTTTGTGGTTGAGATACGTAGTATAGTTGCACTGCAATTGATAATACTGATGTAATCATGGTTATCCGGTTTCTCGTTGCCCTGCGCAATTAGCTCTGTTGCTGGTGATGGGCGGTTGAGAGCAGACTGCGCGAATTGCATTACGTTTGGATAATGCACATGCCGTGCTGCTGTGCTGCTTTACTCGATGAGAAGAAGGGAAACACGAGCCCGACGTCGAGCCTATTACGCGCGTCCGCCGAGCGACACAATACAACCCCTAAAACGTCTGGCTTGCTAGTGGAAAACGTCACTTTTAATTCCAAGTCGGACACCCGCGCGACCGCCGGAGCTGACGTTCCTCTCCCGCCTCCTGAATTAATACAGCTATAAAGCTAGCAGATAGCTGCATATTCTCGCTCTCCACAAATTTACGAATGTGATTTTATCGAGAGATTATTTCACTCATCCAAACGCGAATTTAGCCAATTTCTCTATTTTTAAAATCTCTCACAAAAACTTTAATCATCATCCAACATTCAATAAATCAAATTTAAAAAGCTATCATTTAATCAATTGACAATTAATATCAATTTTCCAGCCAGCTTAATGCCATTTAACATATTGAATAAAAAACCATAAACAAGTTTTTAATATTCTTAATTCCTCTGTTGTACATATTATTGAATTTATTTTCATTATTTCAAGAAATGGTTGAGAATATTCTGACACTTTGTCGACTACCTTCGAGAAAGTAGTCATCAACGATATAATATAATAGCTTCGAGATTTATCATAACACTTTAATCACCAGAACCAATAAAGTCTCAATTTCAACGTGAATAACTTAAGAATTGAAATTTGCCAGCTAAAATGAGGGGGAGAGAGAGAGAGAGAGAGTTTTGCTACATAAGGTGAAATCATTATTTTGTAAACTTCCATAATTGTACTTAATATTCTGCTATTTAATGTTGAGCCAGAAGTTCATGTTTAATATTCCCTGAGATACTGGGAGTTTCGTAAATTACACAAAGGCCGGAATTTATGTAAGAACGAACATCAACATCAAGTGCAAACGTTTATCGGAGAGGATAATGAGAGGGCCGACACAAAGTTCCTGATACAAAGAGAAAGCTCTTGCCTTGATTCGTCGCCATTGTCATGACGAGAGCCAAAGTACTTTATGGTAGGTCTACCGGGTGCCGAGCGCAGCTATGAGCAATAAGGTCCTCGATGATAAAACGTTGCACCGACTCTCGCCGTAGGCATTGTGTCGATTTCGGTGTTATATTTTCTTTACAACATACTTCTGTGTTGAACTTTCCATTTTCATAAGTTTAAAAATATTACTGGTTACCGCTGCGAAAATTTTCTTAACGAAAACCTTGATCCATATCTACGACATTTAAATTCAAGTACAAATTTTGAAATTGCCGCTCGATTCGTAAATTACAGATTTTCGCACCCCAAGGAAAAATAGTTTAGGGTTGGGGGAAAGGAAAGAAGGAAGAAAAAAAATGTCACAGCAGAGTTCGAGAATTTCTTTGAGCGCACAATAGCTGAGCGCGCGAGGATTGAATCTCCGGGGGGATATAAGCCGAGACGGTAGCAACTCCAGAAAGCCCCGGTGGTTATTC
Organism: Clistopyga incitator; assembly: GCA_947507545.1. Lineage (NCBI taxonomy): Eukaryota > Metazoa > Arthropoda > Insecta > Hymenoptera > Ichneumonidae > Clistopyga > Clistopyga incitator. Next base: position 14,287,532 of record OX382176.1, read on the forward strand.
TCCAAGCCAGATCTCTCAGGTAGCACTGTATATACGTATATATAATATGGATATATAGCAACAGAGAGCATGGGGACAGGGAGGAGAGAAAATCGATGCCTCCGTCCCAATCAGCAGTGACGATTTAATCAAAGCGGTATCATCGCTTGGGTGTCGGTAATCGTTGACTGCGGTCCGCTCCGCTCGGAATTCCAGCCTTTTACAGTCTTCCGATCGACGTATGCACCCCGAATTACTTGATTCACTGTTCCGTCCCATTGACTATTTTATATTGATGAAGTCAGGTGAATACTACACCGGGAGAGCCAAGTATTTCTCGAATCCCAAGCGTAAATTCTCCAATTCTGACAGTAATTCCGAATTTAATCAAGTAATGTCTTGTTAATTAAAGATGCATTACACGTACCGTCACGAGAAAAAGTTTCGACCGATTGGAATTTTAAGATATCGTGACAAGATGAGAAATTTTTTCGGAAAATAATCGCTATTGCAGATACTAGGAATATCGAGTGTTCTTATATCACAGAATAATTCGTTAATTTTCGACTATTTTAATTATTTTCTCAACATAAAATTGAAAAAATAGTTGGAAAATCATGAAATATAATCTTATGCGCTCGACAAAAAACCAGAGAATTAATTTCATTCAAAACAATGTCATTTTGTGTTTAATGCATTTCGTCCGGGAAAAATTTTCGTTATTGAAAAAAAAAATCAATGAATGTTGTCAAATCAGTAATGTCAGTATTTTCAATTTTTTTTGTTTTTATTCTTGTCTCGAGCTACTTAAACTCCGATCGACGCAAACTTTTCGCGGGAAATGTGCAAAGCATACTCAAATTGATGAACTCAGGTAATCCCGTACGGGCGATCCAACTATTTATTTTCAAGTCCGCAAAAGAAGTGCAGCAGTGAAGCTCCCTCAAATTTAATTAAGCGCTGTTTCATTAGTTAAGCTACTAACGGTTCATTAATCAAGCTATACACCAAACAGTCTGAGGATTACTAGGTTTTTTTTTTTTTTTTTTTTTCCAGGTCCAAGAGGATGCGAGAGTTCTCAGGGCAAAGCCAGTGGAAAATGTTGCTGAAAATTCAACGAGTGTATATAGATAGGTGAACACAGGAGGCGAGGAGGAAAAGGGAGGAAAGGGGACGATAAGAGTAGAGAATTCTCAGGCGGAATGACGTCCGGAAAGCTTAGCCATTGCTGGGCTCAGGTCCATCGGAGAGTAAGAGAGAAAATGCCAAGCCTGGATATTCCCACAGTGCCGTCCGTTTACGCCAGAGCGATAATGGGCTTGAGATTGTTTCCTTTTATTCCCGGGGATATAATCATTTCTACTACAGTGGCACAGAGAGCAAAAGCAGGAGGAGAACGAGGAGGGGGTGGGATTGAGGGTGAAGGGTGCGAAAGCGGAAGAGAAGGGGAGGGGGCAACTAACGGGGAGGAAGGTGAAAAGGAAGAGTCGTAGAATAGAGTCAGAGCAGTTTGAGACTGAAAAAGAAGTGGTAAGGTGAGGATGAGGACAAAAAGGATCGAATGAAGTCAAGGGAGCGAACAAGAAAACGGAGCCGAAGCTCAACGAGAGAGAAGAGGACATAGAATATAGTGTACCGAAGCAGCAGTATAGCCGAGATGCATAGCAATTCTCTTACCTCCACCACTCCCCCCCCCGCCTCACAACGCCATCCTACCACACTTTGCACCTCACTTTCCTCCCTTAACACCCTGATCCCAAGTAGGTAAAGCAGCCATTAATTTCAATCCGAAAGTTTAAGCCGGCGTGGCGTAATAATAAGGGGAGGTAATGGACGCGAATTGCGTGAGAAAGCCCGAGGATTATTCAACATTTCGTTCTGTTTTAAGGGCCTTCAAAATACGGCTAGTGCACACGATGATCATTCTCACCGAACAAGAGTAATTAAATCAAATTTTCCATTTATAAACGAAACATAATGAAAAACGTACGGAATTTTTGTTGAAATACTATTTCTGTTATTAAAAAGGGTCGATTTAATGAATTCGCGCTATCACAGCCATTTATTCACCAACTAAGTGACAGATTTACTTTATAATAGATTTATCTTTGAAACACTCGATGAAATATCTTTTCATCGACCAATAGTGTATACCGAAATCTCCGATGCTCGTTAGTCGTAACGTCGATCCCGTTAATGAATGTTTCGACTCACGCTAACCTCCCGGTAATAAGTAAAACGGGGGAAATCGCTTTACAGCCATTGCTAATTCGTAATTAATCGCGGAGATCGTTAAGCTCCAGTCGTCGGTATGCTCACACGTTGAGCTTCCCACTTTTCGGCAGTATTCTCAACCGAAACGCACTAATACATCGTTACACTGTACACGTGTACATGTTTACATATACACGTCAAGTATAATGTCTTTAATAGCAGAGAGGAATTTCCATCGAGAATTCGGTACGAGGGAAATCTCCGCAGTTCGTTGATGCTCTGCACTGTCACCACTGCACACATAGGACACGATTACTGCCACTAGCAGCAGTAGGACCGTCGACGATTTAGCGGTTGAACAAACGTACATCGAGATGGAAGAAGTGACTCGTGCTCTCGCGAGAGCTTTTCCACGGAGTCGCCTCGTTATCGAACTCTTGAAATTTTAATTTACAAGGAACTACCTAGAAAAGGGGTGGAATAAAGCGAAGAGCTGCTTGACCGAACCCTCAGCGCCTAGAGTCCCAACGAACGACGTCCCATTGTCAAGAATCTCGCAGTCCTTGAATTTTCAAGCATTTTTACCTTACAGTTATTCCCTCGTCTGTCTTTTCACCCGGAAAATTCGAATTCAACATTTTTTTTGTCAATTCGGAGAAGGAAAAGTTAGACATGTCTTACAGTGTGCAATTTTTATAATAGGTTACAAGTTTTTCGTTTTACTAATTTACCGATTGATAAAATGATTTTTTTAAAACATTACGTTTTGTACTATGCAATTTTTTTTCATCATGACGTTAAATACGGTAATATCCGTTCATTTTTCTTGTTTTAAGAAATGACTCGAGAAAGCAAACCAATACGTGAAATGCAACGTGAAGGTGATCCCCCTAATATCGAAGGTCTTACCTTCCCTTCGCTTCACAGCGAAACAAATTGTTACCGAGTTTAGATTGTCCGATGCTTCTGCTACTGACGGTGATGGTAGTTGGGGATCCGGCTGGCAGTGGTGGCCGAATCTCTCGATAATCGAGTATAGTTCGGGAGGTCGAGAATGTGCCAACTTCCGTTGGGAAACTTGGCCAAGTTCCGGATCCGTTATATTCCTCTCCTGCCTTGACTATCTTCCCGGGTTGCAGGAAACCCTCTTACATCGGTGCGCCCTATAAGCTTCATTCTCTTTCTTCGTTCTCCACTCGACCTCGCTCTCTCGATATCACTAGCAACGCAAAATTCGCTACAACTTTCCACACGGCCTCTACGGACTCATCGAATTTACCCTGATACGAATATTCACCTATATATCATAGGCTTTATTATTCATTAACGGAGTTTCCTGTGTATCCCTTTGAAAACTTGTGCCTCCGTCGCTATTGACTAAATTATAATTTATTACACGAACGTATGCGAACGCCTGCCGAGAGACAAAATTTATAGCATCCTTATCACACCATCCTAATGAACGGATTGTTTTGAAAAATCGATATTTAGTTGCCCCCTCCCCTAAAAAATGACTTCATTCACTTCGTGCGGTTGGTTCCAGCAACGCTGAATTTTTAAAAAACATGGTTCTATGATACATGAGAACATGTCTCGACTACCACTCGGAAAAAAAGCTCCTCGAGGGCAGGAAAAAAAAATCGTTGCCTGAAAGGAGGGCAATAATAGCCTGCGAGCCGGCGAATACAACGTCTTAGAGAAAGAAGAAACGATTCTGGATGGCAGAAGAGGGGAGAAACGATGTATCAATTGATCAGGGTGTGTGATCCATTACAGAGAGGGTGCTAAGCAAGACACATGAGCATAAGCGAACGAGTCTGGCTGTGCTTACATACTTTTCCAACAGCGTTCGTTGCTGCCCCGTAGACAGGTACGTTTATTTTTTCCTTTCATTTTTCGAAAATTTCATTTTTCGGTGTTACCCACTGTAGTTTTGATATGAACCCTTTTTACGGTGCAGACATAACAGTCTAAATTTTAATACATTTATTTTTCATTCAACACTATTTATTTTCCATCGCATTTATTATTATTACATTTGATGTAGACATGACACAGTTTCAATGTCGATTTTAACACCCCATATTCAACAATAATCCTTTGTTTTTTTATTAATAGTTTATTGGATTTACAGAAGGAAAGCAAATGAGGATTCTGTTAGCGTTAGGATGTAGAGCGAGCCCAGCGCCATCTGTGCAGAAAGATGATAATCGTAAGAAATAAAGAAAAAGATCCGACATTATGGAAAAGAGGCCGGAAAGGTTGATCGCAAATCTCCAAGCATAAGAGCAACAGCAGTGAGGAAGTAAAGGGATATACCGACAGTATTGTTGAAGTACATCCCTATTCCGTATGTATGTACCATCCCTTTCAAGCCGAGGGGGCGCAATGAATTGCGTGAGATGGTTGGCAAAGGTTGGCGATGGGTGGGCGTCAGAATCTAGCTGTTCTTTCGAAAGCCTCTTGGAATACGACCTCGTAACCTTCGCGATACCTCGGGTGCTCCCGTTGATGGCTCCGGGACCTTCGCGGCGGCGGCGGCGGCGTACTCGACTACGAATAACAAAATCGCGTCTGGAAATCTCAAGTGTTATATGCTTCAGCGTGCCCGGTATATCTGTAGAGAAAGAAAGCTCTAGCCGTCTGTTTGAGATATCGCCTACCCGAAAAATCTGGAAACATTTGCAGCACATTACTGCACGGTACGTGCCTGTGGAATTATTAATCGCGAAGAACTTCAGACACATTTCTGGTTAACGTTTAACAAACGACATTTATCTCTCTAACTGTCCCTTGAATTTCCTGACTTTCTTGTATCCTTTAAAATAATCATTGACTCTCTTGACTGATGAAAGCTTGACTGATGATTGAAAAATTTCCCACCATGCATCATCTTTTTTTCTTCTTCAAGTTTTCGATGTTTCTCTGACCGGTGTAGTGCCCATGGGAAATTCTTTACGACAAAACTACAATTTCATTGATGTCCGGATGTACAGATATTGATATTGACGATCCATTTACGGTGTTTCGATAAGAACCTGCAAAGTATGAAAGACGAACGATTTTAGGGGTGGCTATGGTGTCGGCGAAGTAACTGGTGGAATATTATCTGTAACGAGCGGGTTTCGACACGAGGGCTACGACACAGAGGCGATGGTATCGCGTATCGTGGCCTGTAAGCACGGGAGAGGTTGCCAGGATTGTGCGGGAGCGAACTGGACCCCCGGAGTGGAGCGAGCCTCGAGGCTCGCCGATCGATTTTGTTATGGAGATCCCCTGGAACCTCCCGAGGGCGTAATATGTGCGTCCAGTACATACTTCATATTGCCGGTAGGGCGAGTAGCGTAGAAGGAGATGGCGAGAGCAATCGAGCCTCCGCTGAATACGAAGAGCCATTCTAAGCTATAGAAATACTATACACACACACACACACACATATATACGTATAGCTCCTCTTTTGGAACCTCCAAATGTAGGGAGTATATAAGAAGAAGCCAAATCCTATTTTTATCCAATAACCGTAATGTCCGGAGGTCATCGTCGTCAGTGGATAAAAGTTGGTGTGTGGGTCGAGTGGTAAAAGAACGGGCATAGAAATGTGATGCGAGAGAGAGAGAAACTACCGGCTTAATACCCCGGAACTTGAAAACTCACTCACGATTCTCCGAATCATCTTGATCGCGTTTCTTTTATTCTATCGCGATAAGAGAAGATATCGTGGCAGTTCTGGTGCTCCAAGTCCAAGGGATGAAAACGGAAGAGGAATAAAAAGAAGAAATAAGGATAAAAGGAGGAAAAATATTCGTTTATCGCTTCCTAGTGAATGGAATGTAGTTTTGGATTCACCGGGGAATACAAAAAGTCAAAGAGTATTGGGAAATTGGAATACGGTAGTGTGATGTGAATATGACGGAAAATTGTGAGCGTTTTATTTAACAACCGGCTGAAAAGGCGATCTGTTATGCGTTTGACTTTGAACTCGAGTTATCCTCTCATGGTACAAGCTGTCGTAATAACCCAACCGTTTTAAAGAATTCGACATATTCCGGAGATAAAATTTTCAATTTTCCCCGAGTCATCTTCGCCTGTTTATTGGCAAATTCCTTCGACCGTTTGTTCACCAAGCTCCAGTCGTTGCAAGTGACAGTCCGAGGGCTGTTTGGATAACTCAACGGAAATAATCGATGAATATCCAATACTTGATGAAAAGGAAGAGACAAGAGACACAAAATTAGTGCTTTCCATGAAGAAGTTCAGCTTGAAATATTATTTTTTCATTCATCTAATTTATCACTTGGGAGGATAAACTTGAATATCTTTCGAGGTGAAAAAGTATTTCAGACCTTTTGTAGAAATTCATTTGATTTACTTTTAGACTTTCAATGTCACAGAGTCATCGGATATCGCGATAAGCGTTAAATGGTCCAAAAAGTAATTTCCATTGTACATGAATTGAGATGCGTGTACGACATGTCATCTTGGAACGTCTGTTATGAATTCCATCACCAGAGGGCGAACGCCGTGGATGATTTACCAATTCTGATGTGTGGTTAATACATTATCAAGATTCCGGTGGAGCGATCCAACCGCGCGTATTAACGACCGGAAGCTGCGGGCACGTGGTTGAATTCGGTTGAAATTCAACTATTTGCTACTAGGTATGCAACGGTGCGGCGGGATGCGGTGGACACTGGCGAACCAGTAATCGAATGAACGGCCTCGCCTGACCACTGTCACGCCCTGCGGACGGGCTCTCCAAAGGGTTTATCCATCTATACCCAACTACGCTTTGAAATCGGCGCTTCAGACCTGTCGATACACATTTCACTCCCTCATGGGCATCAATCCATTGATAACAAAGTAACAACTCTACTCCACTACTAGTCCGCTGAACGAGGATGAGCACGCATCGATCCGAATATTTCCTCATCGACGAATTTTATCGTTGATCCTAATTGTCCTGGAGAAAAGAATTACGAGAATACCGGAGGATTGGAAACATTTTGTAGAATTTTCCTAAACTGCAAGAAGAAGAAGAAGAAGAAGCTTGGCAAATTAGCTCCACATATTTGTGGAGCATTTCTCGTTGCTCGTTGGCAATCTTCTAAGACTCGAATTTCTCCGAATGACATCACATTGTCTACAATGTTGGGCTAAGACACTGGGTGATGTTAAATCACCACGATTTACACGTCTCGCTATGCTCGAGTGAACTACTGCAAGAGAAGGAAGCGTGAAAACGGCAAAAGGCTAGACAGAGATTCGGTTATACGTATATCTTGCAGTCGAACTCAAAGCAGGCATGTTGCCAAAGTTGGCGGTCGGTTTCGTGGCTCGAGTTCAACGCCAAATACGTTGACCAACAAAAACAACCAGTTGATTTATCGTCGGTGCGGTCGGACGGTCTTGACGGAGATTCCCCACTGCGGTTTTGTCCTTCACCTCACGTACAATTATACCTATCCTCTTACTCCAGGGGGCGCTCGTCTTTCTAGATATCCATCCAACCGCTTGCCCGACTTTTTCATACACGTTTCGTGGCTTTTCCATCAACCTTCACCAAGTGAATTCCGCATGAATGACAGACTTTGTTATTGCACGACTTCTGAATATACGAATAGAGAAAACAAAAGTTAGGCTTCGTCACCTCGTCCAAGACTCCTTCAATATTTATCACAAAAGCGGCTACTATTCTCGGCTTTTATTCTCGAAACATTGTCAAAAGATCGGAAGCCAGTGAAAGCCGAAACACCTCATGAAGAATGATTTACGAGCTTCCTTTATCCGGCCTTGACTTCAACGATCGCTGACCCGTATTCTTATTGTTTTCGTCGCTCTTGGCCAAACTGTCTATCGATCAACGAAACAGCTTCCGCGCAATAATACCTCGTATCAAATGCACTACATTTGTATTCGCTCGGATATCAATGCATCATATGCATATATCCGACGGTTCGGTTACTGCAAAATTGTATTTATGCGTCTATTATATCATTTCGTACACTATTCCGAGAATCCGACGACGGATTTCAATACAAAACTCATCTCCGAGCCACATTTCCGTTTATTAACTTCGCATCGGTTTTCCCATAAAATCTCGCTTATTGGATTTATTTGCCCATCAATGTGTCTGTTCAAGAGACTATTCACTGAAATAATCGAACTAAAATAAAAGAGTTTCAACGACAAAATTATCGATCAATTTCGGTAAATTTTCGAGCAAATAATTGCAACATTTTTTCATCGAAATGAATAATTTTTTTGTCCCCAGGATATCGAGACACCGAGTAGACACAACATATTTCTCGTCGGAAGGATTATTAATGCAAATCCAAGTCGAGATAGAAATCATTGGATCGAAAACATTAGCGACTCTTCGGAAATCACCATTGGGAGTGTTGGCTATCTTCCTGTTGGTGTTGAAAGCGGGAATGAGGTCGTTCAACGACAATGGCTACGACGTTCCAAGTCCGTTTCGCGAGAAAGCGCACAATATAAGTCGAAGGAAAAGCGAGAAAACGTCCATTAATAACCGAGGTATCGACATGTTCTGGTGGCCCCCTCTCGATGCCCGTTGCATCTATTCTTCACAGGACTTGAGCAAATATCGCGAGGCAACCTTGGAAACCACCGTTCGACTCGGCAAAGAACCTATAACTTTGCCACTTCCTCGAGAATCCTCCTGTCACAAGTCAAGATATGTATACTAGCAGCTTCCGAGCTTCCCACCACCACCACCACCACCACTTCATTTTATATATACATATACATATATAGATATACCCTTTTTGTGTCTATACATTTCCACGTGAATATTGCATGTGATCTGGCCGTGTCAGCTATCTCAACTACAGTTTCCAACTCCACTAGATTTAACTTGATACGAATATAACCTAATTCATGCAGATTTTACTCCATCATAAACACGTATTTTACCTCAACAATCGATAATAAAACGCTAAACAAATGCCAAATATTCATTCGGTATTGCACAAGATAATAAAAATTACAAAACTGACGATATTTTTGTCGATAACTCATCAATTTCAAATAAACACTGCTAAAACCCTTTTTATTCTTTTAACCAAGAAAAATCATTCTATGGCACAATTTTATTGCGCTATCTCATATTTCAGAGGTATGGGGAAAAAAAAGAAGATCTTCAACCATTTTCTCGAATATTTTGTAATGTGCGGTAGGATCCGTTAACGCAACACGGAAATTCACTTTCCGCAACTTAATCGAAAATCAACATACATGGAAAATGCGTTAAACCTTCGGAGTTTCACCATCGGAATGGTACCATAAGCGACAGAGCACGAGCACGAATAAACCGAGGCAAACCAAAAGAGAATGTGAGGGAGAAAAAACTGCTCAAAAAAAAAAACAATTCCGCTTGCGAATCTACTGGAAAATTGAATAACACGAATGTATGATATTTATCGTCGAAGTCGAGAAGGGATCCGAGACCGATTGGCGGTGTCTAGAGTCCGTAGAAACGGCGTATCGAGTGTCATTTGGTTATTTTCGTGAAAAGTTTCATCGGCCACGAGTAAACGCTTCGCTTTTAGAGCGTGCGGCTGACGCGTGACGTGCTTGTTCTACTGCCAACGGCAGCCTCTTCCCGTTGCTCCGATTAATTCGCTTATTCAACTTTCCCTCATGGAAGATATATTCATCCGATTACAATGATGACGTGACAGCATCACTGATTTTTCAACCAACAATGATAATCGAAAACAAATTCACTTTTAGGAAATATTAGTTTCGCGATCGGCGTTAAATTATTTTGTGACTGAACCGCATTCTGGAATAATCGGAAATCATAAAATTATAATCCCACATAGAACAGAGAAGAAGACAAAAATGTATATTTTAATCCCCAGAGATGCCGCTCTGTGTGGCAACGTTGGCCTAGGATTTTTTTTTTTTTTTTTTTTTTTTCTTCAAATCCATATTCAAATATGAAAATATATTATAAAATCGTGATATTCGAAAAATCAATATTACTTAAATTTCTCTAGAATGCGGTGAATAAATCTTTCTAACGACGAGTTATTGTCTGTTTGGAGAAAAGTTGAAGCAACGTATTCACTGATCGGTACGAGGGACTTTGGTAGGAATTTGTGAGTTAAATTTCCGAGGCTGAGAATGGCACGTACGCTATGAATTCGCATGTACAATGCAACTCTCCCTTCGGCTGTTACGGTCATGTACGTACGTGATCGCGCCTACGCAGTTGGTGTGCCGAGTACACTGGGCTCCTACTACGTCGCAGCCAAGTTTATCGCTTATGAAAATGAGTGTGCTTAATCCACGAGCCAGTGTAAGAGAGGATGTAGCGTCTAGGAGGAGAGAAATACGACGAGTATATGAAGGTGGTGAGAGAGGTCCGCCCGGGAGACCACTATCCATTATACGGATAAGCCCTCGCGGTGTGGTCTGTGTCAGCTCCAGCCACGCGAAACGTGTGCAGTATACCCCAACTATATCTAACGCGAGAGATAGAAGAGCAGCAGCTCCTCCTCCTCCTCCTCCTCCTCTTCGCTCTCGCTGACGGTACCTTAGCATCTCGGTTGGCCGTCGTGGAGCAATCCGCGGTTTTGCAACTTTGCTCATCGCGGATCCTGCCTTACGAAGCTAATCACCGAACCGCCTGTTTCTCGCCGCAACCCCCTTAAACCTTCTTGGCCTTTCCCACACTCGGTATACTCCAATTATTCGCTTATGTATTCATCGATCAAGCTCATCCATGTGCTTAATTAATCAATTGATTTATTTGATTGCCAAGACCGGAAAATTCAAAGAAATATTTGTCACGTCAATAACATGCCATATGTTTATTAGTCATAGACAAATATTGTGGGATGGAGATTCAGCAAACAGAACCATTAAATTCCACTACTCGAGCTTCCGTGCAAATTAATTAAATAGCCTATCATGTGCTGATAATTGGTCAATCGATTACGTAAAATGATGTAAATAAACATTACATTATATAAAGCAAGCCAAAAGATATTTCCAAATTCGTGATACAGAATGCCTCGTATTCATATTATTATAATATATATATATTCGTATATATTCGTGGGCCATTTAGTATTCCCTGCAGTTACCCACGTGTGCTTACAGTGTCAAGAGCCGCTGACGAATGTAAACGCGGTTTCTCGCGTGGAGGCCGCGCGATTCCAGAGGTCACAGGTCGAAGCGTTGCAGCGGCATCGGTACAGAGTAGCAAAGCACGCGGCGGCGGCGGCGGCGGCGGCGGCGGCGGCGGCGAACCTTCCGAATTCAGACGAGCATGAGAAGCGCTTGTACTTGGTGGCTTGGTGTGGCGATGGCGCCTCTGACTCTGTGACGCCGGGCCTACTCAACTATGTAGATTGTGCCCCGCCGCGTGTCCCATTAATAGCTGATGACCTTCTGCATCCTGCACGACCAGAGGCGACGCTGCTCTAGTTCTAACCTTCGACCCCTCGACAACATCTCTACCCTTCAACCCCTGCTCCTCACTATAACCCTTTCTGTACAAATTTGTTAATTTACTCCCAAATATCGACCCTACGTGTTGTCCATATTAGTGCAAAACCCACGTCCCTACTAATCCAAAAGACATTTTCCAATTTCTTTAAATCTTCAATGATATCTTTTTAATTTGTTCATGCTAAATGTGCACCGATTGCTAACAATTTATTATCATCAGGTAGTTCCTAATATTAACACGATGAAAGGTCCCAACTTATTTCTATCCTTGAAGCTCTTGACATTTACTCTTCTACCCGTAGTCACCGTTTTTCACCCTTTCTATATATTCTCCTGGATACAAGAGTTAAATATCAACCCTACATCCTGCCTATAATAGTCAACTCCGACGAGCTCGTTAATAATTTGTGACTTTTTCCATAACTATATAAAAGCTTGAACATATTTTACTGAAAAATAGGTGAATGTGTTATATTTTAACATTATTTATCGATGATTCTCTGCTCAATAATAACATTAATGAAATGGAAGGTTTGAACTGAAAAATGAATAATTTTAATTAAATTGCTTCCCACATTCCTAAAAACACATATGAAATAAATACAGGGTCAAAACTCATATACACATGTACTGCAAAAATGCTTTTATCAAAATTAATATAAATTTTTCTTTAATTCACAAAAATGTAGACAAAGAATTTAGATAACTCTCTGCATTATTAATGCCAAAAGTAGACGAGAGTGGCACAGGTCCCCAACGAGGGACGAGCCAACTAGACTAGGCTGAAAAAAAAATAGTAAATAAAAATTGTACGATTTTGCAAACCTACCGTTACGTGAAGTTTGCGTTCTCCTTCATGCTTCGGCGACCGATGCGAACGAAAATCCAGTACGTCCAGACATTTTCGACATGAGGTTCATACCCTTCACTGCCACAAAAACACGCACTAATTCATTTTACCTTTCCCAGCCCTCTTAATATGGCTTTGAATTACGTTTTTTCTGGCCTCACTCTGTACGAATATATCACAAAAATTCGCGAAATCTTAATGCCTCTGAATCATCACTTCGCGCAGTCACACTGTACACACTTCGCTCGCAATAAAAATAAATAAAAATAAAAAACAAAAAAATAGAATTGGAGCAAACACTAAATTTGGGGCAAAGTGACGAAAAAACCCACGCGAGTTTTGTTCGGGTTTGAATATCAAGCTACCGATAGAGCGGCCCCTTGTTCGACGCTCTTTTAATTGAGTGGTCAGATCAAATGTCAACCACGTATATTGCGAACCTCGATGGCCAGATTTTCGTTCATTCGACTGGTGGTCCAACTTTGATTGATTTTCATTGACTTGGACGAAGCTCGGCAATGTTTCATTTGTATTCCCTTTTTTTCCTAATACTTTTTTGATTATTCCATTTCTTGCGACAAAAAGTAATTGTTTTTTTCTATTCTCATTGTCATAGTCATAATAACCATATAATCACTAAATTTTTCGGATTTTATTTGCAGTTTGTTTTGTCGCAATTATTTTGAAAAATCAGTTTGCTGTATTTTCGGGGACGTTTGGTTAAATTTTTTATTTTAGTTTTTTTTTTTTTTTTTCCACTACCTAAGAAACACAAACTCGGAGATTTGAGTGTCAAAGAATTGCCGGAAATTTCTCAAGAGTAGGCTGATGATTTTTTACTTGATCATTTTTAGTTAATTTTGATGGATTTTCTTTTGCAGATTTGACGACGAAAATGAAACGTGACTACGAGAAGATTTCGTACGACGTGGTTTTTAGGTCGAAGGAATACACGCGCATCTCCAACGGCGGCTGGCGCGATACTAGAGAATATCGCAGTTGACTTGCCCGCGCCACGATAGGATTTTACGGAGAACGCCTGCGCAATTTCCTTGCCGGTATATTCGGGCTTTCCACGTCACGTCACGAGAGAGGGAAGCTTGCGCGCAACCCCTCCGCGTGCTTTTCCTTAAATACATGTATATTAGCAATATATATATATTCATGCTACAGTCTGACAGTCAAAAGATTCTCGTGCCGCGAGTTCCCCGCGCAAATATTCCAAGTGAAGGAGTAAATGAGATGTCATTTTGCAGTGACGAAAGATGATTCGAGAGGGTTGAAAGTTGTAGGGGTTGGAGCGACGCCTACGCTTATGTCAACCGTCGAGGGTCTCTGTTTCGAGGGATTTTCGCTTTGATACCGAGTGACAGCTTTCCCATTTTAAATGCCATAGCACAAAATACAAAATTCCTGATAACTTTTTTATTTCTCAATATAGTATTTCCGCTTGCAAAAGAATAATTACATTTTCTTCTCCAATGTTTGGATATTAACATTTTTGCTAATTATGCAATTGAGAAATTCTTGTTTATAATAATTGTGTAATTATAAAAAATGTTGTGGATGGAACTTTGTACTAAAAAAAAGACAATACATCAATTTCACACGTAAATTATTTCTTATTTTCCAGCGCGAATGTAATTACAAATTTCGATTGTGGAAAAAGAAATACTCTGAAATTGATAATTTCAAACGCCAATAGTTAGCATAATTAGCATTTACCGTATGAAAAAATTCATTTGAATAATTCGCGGCCCAATCTCTTTTATTTACGCTCAAAAATTTGCGCGACTCGCGGCTTTGTGTGTGCAGAATTACACGACAATCTAATGAAAAATTCATTGACAGTAAAAAGTTGTTTTTTTTTTCGTGCGTCTGTCACAGTACAAAAGTGCTATGTCATATTTAAAGTAGGCCGGAGGGTGAAAGTTCTGTGGCACCACTCACGATTAATGCGCCAAGGGGTGGGCCCCCGGTGGCACGCGTTCGTTCGTCCACTCGCGGTTATACCATTAGTTAGTTGATAGTTCGTCTATGCTATAGAAACCACACGGTCGTTACGAATAGTCGCTCGTAAAATGAACTTTCGCTTTAATTCAACGTAACGTCCGACGATGCTTGTGAGGATCGCTCCGTTCACTCCGCTTTATACTCTGCGATAGTTCTCTTACGGTCATTCGCTTTCGTCCATTGTCGCAAAAATCCGGCTCACGAAGCTATTTTTCCCCCCCCCCCCTCCTATAACAATGATATTTCCCAACAACGTGAAATTTGATGAAAAAGTATTGTAAATTTATAAGTACACATTTTTACGATTATCGATGCATTATTATTGGGTTTTTATGAAAGTTTAAAAGACGAAATAAATATAGAGATTCAATTCGACTTTGACGTTTAAAATAATTGGATATCCTTTTATTTCTTCTGTCGTAGACTTTTTCCACTAAGACAGCACTGATTTTATGAAAAAATTACTTCGAATTTTCATGTGCAAATTGCTATCGTTATTATTTTAAAACGAATATAAAAAAAAATGATCCTGGTGCATTTGTTGGAAAATTTACAACCATTACATGTAACCGGGATTTGGTAAAATTTTGTCGGATTAACGGCTTAGACTTTTTAAAAATACAATCGTGTTGGATTTGGTCGAGAATCTACGTATTTGCTCTGTGTGAGCGCTTTTTGGGCCGCTAAAAGCCTTTAGAGATAATTTTGAAAAATCTATGCTTCCAGCGATTAATGGAACTGTGTTATTGAGAGCTTAATAATCCCTTCGATAAATCGCTATATCAACTGATTTTTTGACTACGAAACAGTATTTCATTTAATTTTAAAAACTGATTTCATTTAATACGGATAGGTACCGCTCAGTCTCGTGGAAAATAAATATGGACTATATTTCTCAAGTACGATTTTTTAAAATAAAAAACCGACCAAAGTCGGGAATTAAAAATGCTTGCAGGGTTAAAAGGTTGTTGTGAAATTGCTTTTGGAAAACTTTCTTCAACATTCTTCTTCACAAAGCTACAATGGTTTTCCGGTGAGAAAAATGTTTATCTTAAACGTCAAAAAACTGCAATTCAATTAACTGAGCCGCGGTGAAGTACGGTGAGCACAGGTACGTAAATTCGATATCTCGCAGTGATAATGTACCAAGCACGTAAAGGTAATAGACGTAAAATCGTGTAGCTCGTAATAATATAATACAGCGGATGCGGCTCATTGGTGTACACCTTCGTTTATTTATCGAATTACAGAGAGGAAGGTGAGAGTAGCGGCGCACACGGAATGGGAAACTAATTGGCAATGAATGTCACTCCGTCGGGTGGTGGAAGGGCGCGATTTGCTCCAAGTTGTGTGCACCGGAGAGCACCACCAACGTTCACGGACCAAACTCTTTGGCTGCTTGCTCATTAACGCGCCCGGAGTCCACCTCCGCGCGCTCGCTCGCTCGCGCGCCTTCTTTAATTACAGGTGAAGATTACTATCGGGTTGAAATAAACAGTCTCGATGGGCGATACGAAGAGCTCTATGCGTCCGCAGTTTCTCTGAGACCGTTTCTTGCTTCCTCCTCCTCTTATTCTTCTTGCCTTACGCCTCCTTCCTCGCTCTTATACACTTTTCGCTGCGAGCACCAACGTAAAGACGTTTCAGAGTATAGAGTAGAGGTAGGACGGAGCATGAAATAACAATGAAATTAAGTAGCGATCGAGAGCGAGCGTATACACCGTACGCTAGCAAAAGAAGAGACAGGGACATTTTCACTGCGGTCGGAAATGCTTAAATCGTTTTTGTCGCCGTATTCTCGGAAACTCAACGAGCCAATATTAGCACTTGGGCAAGTTATTTGCGAAAAGAATCGCCGCGGCTTCACATACTTTGCTTTTAAGATGCATTTTTATCAACGTTTGTAAGAAATTCCCTTTTTATCGATTGTTTAATAAAATTTTTTCTACTTACAAGGAAATATAATATTTACCAAAAAGAGAACAACATTGTACAACTGGAGTGTCAAAGAAAATGCATAAAAATGGTCTATCACAGCACATCGTCAGGGAGCCATTGTTGTATATCCAAAATATTGTCAGTTATTCGTTCCCTGTACTTGTCGAGTTTCTTGAACAGTCCACACACAAATGGAATTCTTCCAGGTCCTCTTAGCATTTCATCGAGTAATTCCGGCGATTTTGTAAAAAACCTGTCGACAGATTCCTGATCAATCAGCATGATTTGTTGATTGACAGTCACGTAGATGACGGCAAGGCGTCTATAAACGTCACACGATTCCCTGAACTCCTTCCAAGTGACAAACTCCTCAACGTCGAGCCCAAGATTCCTCAACTCCATCGTTAGAAAATCATAATACATTTTAGCAAAAGTTTCAAAATGTTCCTGTCTAGTTTTTCGTCTCGTGTTGAGATGTATGCTCAACATAAAATCGGCAGCCGGTGGCAGGTACGACAAAAACTGAAAGTCCACCAGGTAACAAGCTTGAAGGCGGCCTTGACCATCGCGTTTCAGCATAAAATTGTTGGCCCATGCATCCCGATGACACGTCACATTTTTGTACTTTTCCGAAGAATCCAACAACTTCGGCATATGATTGGCCCAATTGTTAATCCGATTCTTGATTTTCTCCTTGCTAGGTTCGTCGAGTTCTTTGACAAGGTCAACTATGCTGCAGGCACCTTGAATTCCCGGAAGCACGAGGTTTCCTCCGGCCTCGTCGTCACGGGGAAAGAGGGATTCCTCCAGCAATTCACCGTACAAGTCCTTGATGCTTTTGCCCTGTTCTCGTTGCAATTTCTCGTCCAGCGAAAATGACTTTGAATGAAACTTTGCCAATGAATGCAACACGACTCTGCACTCTTCCACTCCAAACGGTATGTATTTGTTTGCCATCGCGTAACCTTCGATTGTCGCATCTTCCAAAACAAGAATCGTGTCCTTTTTGCCGAGAAAACTGTCGGGTTTCCAGTCCATTCCATTTCCGGCTCCCATCAGAGGCATAAGATCCTCGTACGCTTGGATTTCCTTGTTCATCGCGTCGCACCGATGAGCAAAGTCCCATTGAGGGCTCGTCGTTTGCGGTTTTGTCTTGGCAAAAAAGACAAACTTTTCCGATTCCTCGTTTCTTCGACTGCAAGTCACTCTCAGATTGAAGTACTGACCCATGAAGCCATTTGTTTCGGGAATCGGATCGAGGATCCAATGCTTGATGCGAAAATCTCTGGTGCCTAATTTTCGCTCCATGATCCTGGCGATGTCCTCGTTGCTGAGAACATCATTGCCTTTCGACAAGATTTTTGAATTTTGAGACAACAATATTGTCGTCGTTGCGGCCGGAATCGAAGACATTGAAGCGGAATCTGTTGAAATCATCTTGCCGATGTTAATGTTCAGTCAGTACTAACACTGTACATTGAATTGTCAATGGTTTTATACCTTTGCATCCTACTGACATGTCTCACGAGCACACGCTTAACGCATTAATACTAACACTTTCATTCGACGATTTATTGAGAGTAAGCACCACTTTTTAGGTGAGTTTAATTTATTTCACGGCAAATATGACGAAGTCGCTGCAAAGACATTCGATAAAATACAGCATCTTTGCACGTTTTACTTTAACGTCTATCTTATGTGCGTTCGCAAGAGTAGATAAGACACGTCTTTCCATTTCAATGTATATTTTGGTCCATGACGTTTCTATGGAAAATTACGGAACTAGTGGATATTGATTTGGAAAAAACGACTTCAATTGTTTTGCTTCTTGCCAAACGGTCATTCAATAAAAACACAAGATATCAGTGAAATTAGATTTGACAAATAACTAGATTTGTTAAATAAACATTGAAAATCGTGATGATTCGTCGACAGCAAAATTTTATTGCCACTTGTTCTTGAAGCTGAAGGCGCCTTCTTTGGTGCACTTGAATTTCGGCTCGAGTTTCCTAATGGGCCATTAGAAATGCGAAATGCGTCTCCGCGATCATATTTTTTAAACGTTTTTACTCTTACTGTGTCACAAGACACCATGTGAATATACATTCTAGTTTAGAAAGATAAGGGAGAGTGTAATTATTTTATCCTGCGTGTTCTCCACATTTCTTTTGAAGAAAAAAAAGAAAAAAAAAATCTTATTTAAATTCGTCAAATGAAAAAAATAGCAAACCTGCATTACCCACAATAAAAAATTTGTTTGTCCATACACTTTCTGCGTTAAAAAATAACATGCTTATATCATAATTATTTATTTTATTATACTATTTTTCGGATCCTATTTCATCGAGAATTTTCTTCGAATTTTGCTAAAATTGCCATAAAATGCCTATTTTGAATACTCTCTCTGTATTAAAAAAAATATATATATTTTTTACGAATACGATCCAGTATTTCATGTCCATAAATTCTTAGAAAAATTATACAAATTTCTTATCTACTTTTGAGTGTCTACGTTCATAACACTCCTGCGTGTTGGCGTGTGAAGTGATGGTTCGAGAGTTAAACACTGATAGCGATTGAGAATTTTAACGTGTTTCTCTAACTGCAAATCGTTTTGGTTCGAAAGCGAGGGGATCCACGATGAAAAGTTTTAACTACCGAGGGAGAAGGTTGTGGCGAGAAAAGAGGGATGGGGGGGGCGGGGGGGGGGGGGGGGCGGTTTGGCAGTACGATGGGAACCACATCTACGTAATAGACTCTCATTTATAATACAAAGCTTCCGGAAGAGGATGGGGGCTATCCTACCGAATTTAAATTGCAAAAGGGAGGAATAAAGAGTGCGAGTGAGAGCGAAAAAAGTGAGAGAGAGAGAGAGAGCAAATGGAACGCGACTGCCACTTTAAAAGGTCGATGCGAGTCGAATGCCGAATACCGGAATTGCCGTCATTCTCGAACGGCCATCAGCAGTACTAGCGGCGGACCAGCAGCAGAGTCTAAATATCTGCGTTTACCTGCTGGAATATTTAACGCTCCCTCGACTTCTTTCGCCGTATGGAAATTTCGATGTTTTCCTTTTGTGTAGAGTAACGCTAAGACGGAGAAATAATTATCCCGGTGGAGGTTGCGCGCAATCGCATGTTTGTTTTGCCACACAATAAAAATTTTATAATAAATTGTTAATGCAAACAATCAAACGAACCGAAAAAAAAAAGTCGAATTCTCTTCTATATATACGCTTTTTTACAGCTCCTCGTGAATTGCACTTTTGATTGTCGTCTTGGCCAAAGTAATCCGCACGAATTGCTGCTTCGCACATCTCGTCGTGTCATTCATTCTTATCTGTCAAAAATAAATAAAAGGTCTATGCAACACACGTGCATCGGAGTTTATTACAACGCGATAAGACCGGCAAGTTCAAGACGTCTTTGCCTTTAGCTCGCTTTCTATATACGAACAGATAAATATGCATAATACTTGAGCAGTGGGAAAGGCGTAAAACCCTTAGGGTGCTATAAAACAATCGAGGAGAGTAGTAACTTTACGGCCCTATAGCCGTCCACCCAACTTATACTTTAATGCTCACACATACGACTATGTATGGGCCAATCCATACCAATTTTACAAATCCGTGACCCTAAAAATCGCCCATTGGATTTATTTATTTTTCATCATCTACCAGAATTAACAGAGTACTCATAATTTTTGTAATGCGTTCTAATGCGAGTCGCCTATCTATTCAGTCTCTCGCAATGTCTATTAGGCATATATGTTATATATGAGAGACATTCCATACCAACTCGACCTGGGTCTGACCTTCGACCTCTTGGATTTTCATCCCCGATTTTTTTTAATTATTCTTCCATCTCTAAACAGTGACGACAATTGTTACTAAATCAATTTTTAGTAGATTTTTTTGTCATACGAGCGATTCGATATGGAATCCCTCGTATACGTTGCAGAGGTACATCCGGTAGCGAGGCCAAAGTTCTTGGAAGAAATATATTAATGAGCCGGCACTTTCCCACCGCCATGTGCTGTTATTCTCCTAGCTGGCCCGGCTATCACTATTTATTCGACTCTGGTGGCTCGTAGAAAAAAAAAAAAAAAAAAAAAAACTCCGATCCACAGCAATAATAATAGATCAGGTAGCTAATCTTATGGAGATTCGCGATAAAAGTTGTAGGTTTTCCAACTACTTTTTTTTTACTTACCTAAAGTCGATTATTTCGCAACTTGATTTAGATGAAATAAAAATGTTATTTATAATAATGCTCTGCAGAATTTATTGCAGAATTTATATATAGAAAAATTTCAAGAGCATCTTTATAATGTCTCAATAAAAGCCTTACGCAGTTTTATTTTTTTAAATGGTTTTTATATTTCGGGCTGGAATTGAAACAGTCCATTGTATTTATCGAGGCAGATTTTGAAGAAAAAAAAAAAAAAAAGGATACATACATCCAAATCTCACTGAAGCATTGATGTGATTTGTTTTTGTATACATCGGGTCCTCACGAGGTACAATAGGCAAAAAGGAAAGGTTTCAACGATTGAAAAACAAAGGTTACTGGGATTACGTATCGTTGCATCAATACGATACCATAATACGCATGGTATCAGAAAAACATAGCAGTGAATAACATCGTAACTATGTGGAAAAAGAACCAGCCTGGATACTCGAATAATAGTCTGTCGTATGAAGATGTGTGTGTGTATGTAACCCACGGTTATTCCACATGACAAGGGGCCATTAATTGGACGAGAAAAAATAGTCCATTTTATTTGTTACATTCGAACAAAAAGGTTCAATGATATTTTAACGATGGATTTTATTTTACATTATTTCCGGTCGTTTGGAAAAGCCAAATTCTCGCAACTTTAATCTGTGAGAAAGTGTTTCTCAAGATTGGTCAATCCGATTGTGGCTATGTAACGGTGTGATCGACGCCGAGCCCCGAGGGTGGCTATATAAAGCCGAGGGTATTTTCCGGTATGCGTCAATCGGTAGCGGACGTCGTGTGCCAGTAATGGTTAAGCGATTCTCTGAAAACGGTGGAAAATCGATGGCCCTTCTTTCTTTTTTCGCTACGGGAACAGATGACCCACGTGAGTCCGAGTTTCCGCGATCGAATCGCGAAATTGGAACACGCTTCTAAAAGACAAGATATAAATAGCTGAAGATACAAAAATGACTTGAAATCTCAGTGAATACATTTTACTTTTTTCAACTTGTAGGTCAAATATTCTCGAATAATTGTCAGAGAGGTAAAAATGAATCCTCAGAACGGTTTAAAGCAGTTTTCATTTTTCCAATGTTATACATTTCAATAGTGATCCAAATTAAAATTTTTTTAACAAATCATAAATTTACCAGTTGCTCGACGATGAAAAGATCCGAAGTCGTGTTAGAAAAATATATCCATATATATTATATAGAGAGGAAGAAATTGAAGCAAAAAGCGGTTGGTATTTACTTGCTGCTTTCCAGCTGCGTGTACAAAGGGGTTAAAACGTTGTTCAAAACAGAACGAGAGGCAACGGCCAGGTAAACGAGTATCGCGTGACCAACTACGAGTTAACATGGCATTAAAACTTGATAGTGTACAGTGAAGACTGGGAATAGCCAGAGAAAATGAAAAAGCCTCACGTAATGGTGCACACGATGTCATACGATGATTTCAATTCGTTCTGTCTTACACAGTTCCACTGTACAAAGCTTCGAACATATTATTTCACTATTTCTTTAGCCATCGACTCACTTATATATTTTTTGTTCGATTTTTTTTATTGTTGTCTTGTGTTGCAAAAATGTCAAAAAGTATTTTCTAAAACAAAAATACTTTATTTCTAACAATTTTGGTAATTTTACTGTAAGCCATAAATTGTAAAAAAAAAAAAATGTTTGCAATACTAGCATTCCAAAAGTTGGGATTCCATCGACAGATTTGGGTCGTTTTTTCGATAAAAATTTGATCGGACGATATTGGATCTATAGAATTTGCCGTCGGGAAAATCGAGCTGTACTCGATTGGGACGACCGTACCAATGTTCAGTGATAATTGCGACTTTGTGCCGCTGGTTCCTCTCGTAAATGCCACGCCAGATGATATCTCGCTTGGTACGATCGCAGCGCGGCTTCGTTTGGTCGTAAGGGCTGCGATCGTGCAACCGATCGTACCCGGTTAACGTTCTACTTGGAGTTTCCTCATCGATTTTATGGCTGTCGAAGTACGTCATTGAACCAGGCGCTGCAAAAGGCTCCAACTATATGTATGTATGTATATATAATATTCGAGAGACGATCAATTAAAAGCCAATTAATAATTCAATTGATTCATTAAAAGTGTCAAACGGTTTCAACTCACAGGTACGCATGAAAATATTCTCGGTATCATTTCCTCTCGGGCTTTCATGTAACTCCAAGGAGTTACGAAATAAGTCCGAGACTTTGACGTCATGATGTTAAAATGTCAAATCGTCGACCGGTTGACAATTTTCTTTAATTCCCGAGCTTATTCGAAAAATTATTGACAAGAGCCTTTCAGCCATTCATCTTTTTTTAAGCGATCCACTCGAGTACGGAGCTCTTTCCGTTGGTCGTCGAGGAAAATACTAAAAAATAAACAAAAGTGAATGGACTTTTATGCCTCTCGGATTAGTGGCGCCATCTGACGACATTCTGACTTCTCTCGTCGCAGGAACTCCGCGTGCCGCCGCAACTTTACCTCGCGCCTTTCCACTCTCCAGTTATGTCCAAAAGTCTGGCTGAAGATAAGGATGGAAAAGTTTAATATTTCCAACGGTTGAATTCCCTCCCGACCCCCCTTCCCCCATCAAGATCTCGCAAGTACTGTAGTTAATTTCGTATCTCTGACAATTCAAGTCCACGAGTAATGGAAATTCACAGGAAATTTTTACCAAATTTGAAAACAATATATTAAATTTGCTAGATTGGTTAATTCAATTGATAGAAGGCAAAAGAAATGAATGATAAATTATTTTAAAAAATTGAAGACGTTACATTTTCTAAGACTTTCGACAAGAAAGTTTGTAAACAATAGTTTTAATCGTCGAGGCTGCATTCGGAATATCTGAGCACATGGAGACGCTTAGGTGCAACGCAGTTGGTCGTTCCGAGTCTCGAGAGTGCAATTTATCTCTCGCCCTCGCTCACACGCGCATTTCCAAGTAACGTCACCGAACTCGGGTGAAATAGTCCGGGATTCGACGTCCATCAACAGGGTAGTCCCATCACTCACTCGAGTGGACAGTCGTGAGACATTCCCGTCTCTCGTTCGTATTGTCGTGGTGGGTGCGGGTGAATTACTATATGCCCAAGGCGTAATTCCCCCGCGGCTCGGCAATGCACGAGTAACTCAAACGTCATTCATAATTATCAGCGAGCATACGAAAAAAAAAATTCCAGTCTTTTGTTTAAATCATTTTTTTGAATATTCATCCGCCGGACAATTTCAAAAATCAATGTAATGGAGAAATCAGTTGTTTTTACAAAAATCAATGCCCGATTTTCAATAATTATTCTTTAAAAGTTGCGCAACAATTTTTGTTTCTGAATACTCCAAAAGCGTACTACTGTATAGAAATAAAACCTCCAAAGACCTCCCAGTTTTTTTTATTTAAAAAAATCGCAAAAGAATCGTAAAATTCTCCTCAGCATTAAAACCAAAAATAAACTAGAATTTCAAAAGCTGTAGATAGTTTGTTGGAAAATAATTATTAATCAAATGACACGCGCGATATTTATTATAAAATTGAGGATTATATTTGGGCTTGCAGAATTCATGTGGGCATTAACGTTAAAAATGAAGCACAGCCAAACGAATAATGTTGCCGAGGAGGAGAAGGTATCTCATCGATACTAGTCACATAGCCGATGTATATCCGATCACCGATCGCTGGTACTTGGACGATTTTCTTGACTGCAGATCTCGCGGTGTATGAGACCTATCGATTTGCGATCTTCCGGACACAGCCTCAGTGAAGCCCCGCTTGCGGACAGTCTCGATCGGATAAGGCATGGCTCAGCTGCACATATTGAAGTAACGTGGCTCGGCACTCTCCTAGTGACAACGTTCAAACGTGCAGAAGAAGTTGCAGCTAAAGGAAGAGGTAGAAGAGGATGAGGGTGAGAAGGCGGTGGTGGTGGTGGTGGTGGTGGTGGTGGTGGTGGCGGCGGCGGCGGCGGCGACGGCGGCGACGGCGGCGGCTGCGGAAGTGAAGGTGAGACGGGGCGAGGAGAAGAGCAGTTGGCAAGGCAAAGAAGAAGGCTAAGCCTGCTGGATGGATGGATGGATGGTCGGCTACGGGCGGGAGTAACTAAGACGGAGATAGCCACGGTTTGCTAGCGTCTGGATTGACGGAAAGGCCAGAGAGCGACACATATATATGAGGCATTCTCTGTCAATTCAGCAAATATCTTCTTGACCCTCTCTGTAAAATGTGCACCGAGTGAAAAGTTATCATTCGCTCGAAACAAAATTTTATTCTCCGTAAAGAAACATTGAAATTAAAATCTCCGCCTCGGCTTTGTCACTACTTCTTTGGTAAATTGCATGAAATTTAATGCACCCGGTACATTGTGAAATCCTGAAGTATGATAAAAAAATCTTTTTAAAGTACTGTACAATGTGATACAACAATAATTCAGTTGATTGTAAAATATTTCCGAGAGAATAGAATAAAAAGTGGTTCTGAGGGAGAATGACTTGTGTATAGAGAGAGCGTAAGTGGGGATAAAGAGCGAGGATATATCGAGAGCGGGCGAGGCCGTACGATGGTGATCGTGGAGCGCAGGGGACATACGGGTTCATACGACACATAGGGCAGAGTTTAATCAGGTTCGACTAGTTAGTTGGCAGGTGCGAGCCGTCTCTCCCTCGTACGACGGCTCGACGCTCGCGCGAACGCATCTCCGAGAACCGCCGAGACTCGAAGCCGCTCTCTTATACTATATATTACAATCTACTACTACTATACTACTTATACTGTTGCAGATACGAGGGATATAGAAGCGCACAGCCATCGTGGTACGAGCGTGTTGCTGCGCTTCAACTTCTGGTAGAGCGCGAGCTCCGAGGGCCCACAAGAAACCCAACTCATCCAGGGCTACCGGTCGCATTGCACAATGCTATGCAGCAGCAGCAGCAGCAGCAGCAGCAGCAGCAGCAGCGGAGAGTCTCGGAGTCGTTCCCTTGCAAGCAGCCTCCTCGCAATGCCACTCTACTACTGTTGGCTCTCCAGTGGAGAAACTCTCTTCGAACCTGATGCACCAGTGTCTTGCTAGGCTCTATGCCATTGGAACTCTCCAC
Organism: Clistopyga incitator; assembly: GCA_947507545.1. Lineage (NCBI taxonomy): Eukaryota > Metazoa > Arthropoda > Insecta > Hymenoptera > Ichneumonidae > Clistopyga > Clistopyga incitator. The sequence goes on from OX382176.1 coordinate 14,313,338, forward strand.
GTATACTTTACACACGAGGATACGCACGGGCCATTCCACGCCAATTCAACCGATCCCCGAGCCTCAGGGATCCGGTGGGTGTTATTTTTTGCATGTTCCTCCAACTGTAAGGGAAAAGCCGTTTTTTTCTACAATTTCTTTTTACCTATCTTTCTTGAAAAATACACACAGCGTTGTTTTTCGATGGAATTTAAACAAAAATTTGATCCAATTGAAAAATCTTTTATATTGAACACACAATTTTTAATAATGATCTACGATTTTTCGTAAGAAGAGTATGCGTTTTGCGTTTTTAGTGCTTGAGGCGAGTGAGAAAAAAAAATGGCTCAATTGACAGGGAATACCGCATATGTGTACGTCTGTTCATTGCGTGCAATATACCACGACGCTCTCACTGCGAGAAAATGCGCGACGAGCCCGCGGACTCGTCTGAAAACCCCCTTGGACATTCTATACCCGAGGCGTTCTCACAGTCGTTAAACGTTTTTAATTTCAGGCTCTCTCGCGTACGTCTCCGCGCTGCACTGTTATAGCAGCAGCAGTTGTGGGCAATGGGAAGACAACGGTGGTAGTGGGATATTGCACCGAGAGTCAAGCTCACGCCCGATTGCGGACACTTGATATAGTATGGGAGATGAGAATCGCGAGGGACCATCTCGTTTCCAGGAGCAGCGATACAACGTCGAGATAAATGTGTGCGACTGTGCGTCGCGGGTGAGTGAGAGCCTTCCGATTAGTACACGGACGCCACGCACGGATTATGTATCCACTCCGGGATTTATGAGATCCGTTTTTTCTCCGATTAGCTGTCACTTAAATGGCCATTACTTATTGCTTATAAGTAATATCCCGTTTGTGTTATTGTGGGAGTAGAAAGGGCAAATGATTTCAATAAACGTATATTCATTTTTTCAAGTTCATTTGATAATTCGTTCGACTTGGATGTGTAGAAAAAAAATCGATTTTATTTCGGTACAAATAAAATGTATTAAAGTTATAAATTATTGATTCTTGAATAAGCTAAAATTTTTCAGAACTACGTAATTTTAACGTAAAAAAAAAAAAATGGTTGAATACCTGGTTTATTGACATTCCTTAAAGCGTTATCCAAATAATATTGATTAATTATTTATCTTACGGTTAACTATATCTTTTACTTCATAAAATTTATCTATTTTTATTGAAAAAGAGAGAAAATTAATAATTGTCAAAATTACTATATTAGAATGTGAATTTTTTTCTTTTTCAGTTTCCTATGTGTCAAGATTGGTATCTCTAATGATAATAATAGAGGGCTTCGTCGAGAATCTGGAGAGTACAAGCACGAGGGACAGGCCGCACGCGCGATTTAATCCTCTTAGCTCACGCATAATCGCTGCTTCCCTGCGGTTCATCTGTCCTCGTGTGTTCGTACGTAACCTGTGCTGGTTTCTCTCTCTCTCTCTCTCTCTCTCTCTGTGGTACCTTCGATCTCCCGCGGCCTCGGGTTCGCACGATCGAGATATCCAAACGCAGGTGCGTGATCTCGAGTCGAGGGAACGGTATATATATATATATATTAGACTGAGCCAAAAAAAATATTATTCGTTTTTTTTTTTGGCCCAGTCTAATATATATACATTTCCATGTATACATTTAGCAGAACATTTGGAACTGACACTTAAAAAAAAATGTTTCGTGCACATAATCACTGAAGTATATCAAAGTTGCCTACAAACATCTAATTAATTTTCATTTTTTATATACACGATTTATCCGAAATGATTCTTATCTTGAAATTTTGATAACCTGAATTAGCTGGACAATTTTTTATTTATTTTGTCTCAAATCTTAAATCTGTTTTCAGACAATGAGACCTTCACATTATTAATGTATGAAATTCTTAGGTTCTGGATATCAGGGAAATTATATACTGGACTTATTAAATATACATTTCCGTGCAACTGAAAAAAAATCGAGTTATCAATTAAATATATATAGCTACGGAATTTAACGAAGTATTTTCTCCAAATTCATTCTAGGTGAATAATATAGCGTAAAAAAGGGAATAAAAAGGGGCGATGAGTCGATGAAATAAATCCATTCAGTGAAACTCATTCAACTGAAAGAATGGGCGAGAATGAGAAGAATTTTTCAATCGAAAAACTCGGAATAAATGATGGAACGGGTGCGAGCTTTTTTCACAGGTCGTTAAAGGCTTTAAAAGCGACAAGTACCACTTCTGACTCGGATTCGTGGGCAGAAATCCTTGCACCGATACCTCCGAGTGTCCCGTGAGTTAATACCTTATTCTCTTCGATCTCATCATCGAGAGGCTCTCTCGCCGGAGATACGTGAGCCATAATACTTGCGTGACGCCCTCGAGTACCTCGTCGGCGTATCTACGTGCGCGCCACTTTAACCCAAAGGTGCGTGTAAGCCTATACGGGACATTCCCCGTCAATTCGGCTATTTCTATTTACGACACGATTTCTTCTATAAGCATTCGGATACTTTTTTGCTCTTAATGGGGGACTGAACAAAGTATTTTATGGTCGAAGCAATTTTTTTTTTTTTTTCCATAAATTACTTTGGAGGTTAGTAAAAAACAATTGCGCAAACATTTTTGTGTATCAACGGTATTCAAAACTTACACATATTCTCCTGTCAAATTCGCGGTAATAAAATTGTGGAATTAATTTTTTGTTTGTTTTTAATAACCGATAGTGTAATATCATTTGCGAGGTGAATATTTGTATACAAAAATACCCAAAAATATAATATCGAGGAAAAATAAAAAAATTGTAGAATACCAAATTAGCAAATATTATTTTTATAAAATTTGGGATAAAATTAAAAAAATGACTTTTAAAGTAGAGACATTTTTGATTGGTTCTCACTGTAATTCTGAACTGACGGTGAATGCCCGATGCATCAGTATGTACAGTAGAAAAAGGTATAAGCGCAGTGCGAAGTAAAAGGGCGAAAATAAAAAAGAAATAAAATTGCAAGAAGCGAGCGCGCATCATCGGAGATATCCGTGAGATGGTTGAAGGTACATTAGTCGCGCGTGTACTCCTCATTGGCAAAGGCGTCTCTTCGCGATAATATGCGCTCTTTTCCCGCCACTGTTCTCTTCATCCGTACCAGCCATTCCCCGTAACTCGGTGACCATTCCTGCTACTCGAATACCACTTTGCCCACGTATTATATAGCTACTTCACCTTCACCAATGGTAAGCACTGGGTGCACTATCGGGTACAAGAAGAAAGACGGAAAAAGAAGATGTGGAAGCTGACGACGGAGAAGCGGTCCACTCCAACTAATGCGAAGTAATGGACGTCTCCCGCCAGTCAGCGAACGTATATCGACGCAGTCAACGGCAAATAGTCAAGAGTGCGACTGAAAGTACAACAGAAATGATAAACATTATTTTATATAAAAATGGGTAATATGAGTCATTGATAGATTCGACGTTTCTTCAATACGACTCTATCGCTATCGACTATATATCATTTTCATTAAATTATTTTTCACGTTTCTTCTTTCTACGGCTGAATGCATAATTTCTTAATGAAAAACCATTTTTTCCCCCCAGTAACAATTAAATTAGTAACAATTAAAACTCCTACATTTCCATTCCACTTAATTTCGTGGAAAGGAATGTCACGAAGGTTGAAAGTACAGCTTTGGGAGGTACAACGGGACCGTCCAAACTTGCGAGAAATTAAAAAACGGAAGTAGATATTAGACAGTCGCGCGCGCTGTCTTTTGTAGCAGTTGCAGGAGAGGAACGGCGCGGTTGTTACTTTTAATTGAATTAGACGGTGAGTACGCGGTAATTGCTTGGCTTCGCGTTACAGTCGTACTCTCACGCACATACATCAGTCACAGTAGCATAGCCACACATAAATATACACAGCGAGGAAAGAGAACGAGGGAACGAGAGACAGATAGAGAGAGAGAGAGAAATAAAGAAACGAGAGCTAGGCTACCACGAGCTCTCGTTCTTTCGTTAAGTCTTTCGCAAGATGCTTCGTATATGTACCCCGATGCAGCGGGGAGGATGCACCGAGCGTCCTGAGCATCCGGTTCTCGGTGCTCCTTCTTCTCCGCCTCCTGCTCCTCCTCCTCCTCCTCCTCCTCCTCCTCCTCCTCCTCCTCCTCCTCCTCTTCCTCTCCTTTTTCTCTTCTCCTGGACGTCTCGACCCTTCTGTCCACTCGACCCCTCGTGGAATATTACTAACCCGACGATTCAGGAATGGCGTGCGCGCGCTCTTAATACGCGGAACAGCACAAGAGCCGATGCGACGAGAGATGGCTCGTGCCGATAGAAACGAGCGAACCTCTCTTAGGTACACTGCGCGGCGATACTCCGCGATGCAGTCCCGAGAAGAGGCCGCTTCATGAAAATAGTTAATCTTCGACCGCGAGCCAACGTTAGGGCTCTCCTTGATTTTTTAAAAGTTTTTTTTTTTTTTTTTTTAATTCCAAGAACAAAAAAACATCAATGACCATAGTACAAACAGGTATAGTGAGAGTTCAATGACCAGACGAATGAGCCCGCAAAAATAAATAAATTAAAATTGCGAACCACAAAATTGCTTCTGCACACAGTGGCCATCGGGCAGAATATTTCACTTTCCAAGAAACGTTTGGCCAGACATTGTAAAAATTGTTTCGCCATTTACCCCATAAAATACAGTGTCAGCAGAGTACATAATCATTAAAAATTATGGGGCTTCGATGGCAATAAAAATAGCCCGAAACTCATAAATATCATTTACGAATTATACAAATTACTTCTGCACACACTTTCAACCCTCCATAAATTTCCAAAGAGACGTCGTTTTACAAAATCACCATTCACCATCGCTATACCTTTTTACGCTTGTACTCGTGTTTTATATTTATTTCGTTTTCATTCTCTATTAAAAAATTTCGCGAATGTACCATATTTATTATCCATATTTATAATTAAAAAAAAACAGTCTGTGCTTGAAAACTAACTTCCGGATAATTATTATGTTACAGACTGAGCCGGACTGTCGCAGGGATTTATCGCTGAGCATACAAAAATCTCGTTGCCCATGCACCAAATGGCATATCCTTGGCGAGGTACGAACGGCTCGTACAGCGAAGAATCTCTCCTCGATGACTCGACGTGTCTACATAAAAGATATATTTCCGGCAGACGTTGCCGATCTCCCGAAGAGCCAGACGTCTTCGTTCAGGCGAAGATTCCACTTGGATGTGCAGAGATCCGTCATCGCAGCAGCAACAGCAGCAGCCGGACGAAACCGCAGCCACGTGTCGCTGAGCGATTAGAGCAGTGACTGTCGAAAAGTCCTCGTGTCTATAATACATTGGCGCTTCGAAAGCGCTTGCGAAACTGGGACCCAACCGGTGTGTAATATCCACAGACAACATTGCCACTCCAACGTCGAATGAACTTGTTAATTTTTAAGAAACACGTAGCACGCTCCTTTTTCTTCCTCTCCCGATATTTTCGCGTCTCTCTCCTCCGTTCTTCGTGTGCTATTCCACTTTCCGTTAATACCGTCCGTGTGATACTCCGGCTGTCGTCCAGATGGCGTTACATCGCTTTTGATGAACTTTTGACCCGAAAAACGAAAACGTTATTAGTCAAGCTTTAAAAGCTGCGTGAGGAATAATAATTCGTTGGGTTTGAAATTTCGTTATCTACACGTTTTGCAAGTTTGAGCAGCGAAAATCAAATCAACGACTCGAAATATACGAGCCAATCAAAGTAGAACCTCGCAAATTCCTTTCTCATTATTATTTTTTTTCCTTTTTGTAAAAAGTACCTCTACAAAAAAATATGGTGATTAATTTGCACTTTTACGAAATTTCGGGTGAGAACCACCGATAAGTTTATTCTTTTTTGTTTTTCGTGTTATGTTTCGGGTGTTTCTTTATTTTATGGAGTCCCGAGTGTCGTCCAGAAAAATGCCATAGCGATGCCAGAGAGTCGGGAAGAAAATTGCGAGCACGTAGTCGCTGGCAGTAACTTATGCCGGGGAAATATATATAAGCAAGGGGAGAAGAGGAAGCAACCTGTACAGTATAGTGACGTCTTTCTAGGTGGACATGCGGTCGGCCGTTTCTGAATTCTGGTCAAAGCCACTCGACCGCTTGCTTCTACCTTGGCAGGCTTCGCAAACGCGTGACAAACGCTCCTAGTCTGTATAACTTCACTCTTGTGCCTACTATAGAAGAGGTCGCACCTGTTTCGGATACTCGAGTGAATTATTTAAACGAATTCCCTGTGTCACTTTGCTCGCGGTATGTCGTACGTATGTTACGTATATACCTCAGTGCTACAGAGTCACGAGTCGCGACTGTAGCGGCGCGGCATGTTGTACAAAACTACGTGATACCAAAGACCGGGACTGCACATTTTTTGACATACCCTTGCCTCTCGAATTTACGGCTACAAATTTTGCTATTTTCTGTATATACACATATTTTTTTGTTTATTATTTTACGAGTCGTTGTGGTTTTTTCAAAATTATTCTCTTCATAATTCTGCTACATATAGTTAATAATAAATATAATAATATGTATTAGCATTCGTTTAGCGAATAATTATTCAAAATCGTATTCGTGCCACTCGACAGGTTATTTGAGTTCCGTGCAACGACATTATTTCCAATATTCATTGAATAACTCAAGAACACACTGGCGGTTATAAATATTGTCTCGATAGAAGTATCGTTACTGGTGTTATGTTTGCCGAGCGTGGAGGGAATGAGAAAGAGAAAGAAAGGGGCAAAAAACGATAAAGTAGAAGAGGAGGCGGTGGGAAACGTTTCTATTCCAAGGATTAATTAAAAGTGCCGTTGTACGGGTTCGGTGGCTTCACGCGCCTCCGCTGCGTGAGCGAATGGTTCGAACGTTGCTGCTGCTGCTGCTTCTGCTGCTGCGTGGACGCGTGAACCACAAGGAGAGGCCTTGACTTGTCTATATTGCTATACGAGGACTAGAACTAGAGAGAATTGACATGCATGAAAAAAAAAAAAATTAGAAACGTCTCTAAACATTATGTGAGTCACTTGTAAATCGGCAAACACGCTTGCGGAAATCGTTCATACACCTGCTCATTGACGTAGTGCGTGCGGACAACGCGTGTCATCTAATGGGGAAAAAAAATTGCGGAAATTTCATTTTTGTCCAATTGTTTTATCAGAATATTTCATAAAATATCGTTTGAAATATTCCAAAGTTACAGAAGAATTATTTGTCCGGAAAAAGTAATGTGAACAATGAAAGTTTGATTTGTTTTATATGCTTTTAGGGATTCGTTAATACGGACAGATGACTACAGCGAGTGCACTAATTCCGATTAGTATACATAAGCACTAAATAATACTCGATCAAATAATTCATGTACAGAATCAGAGAAGCTCAGCCCGACGAGGAATTTGCGCACCGAGGCGTTATTAAGTTAACTCGTTGCCGGAATCGTCTCTTGAACGTCGACGTTCATCTTAGCAGTAATTTAATCATAAATGCGCGCTTCGTTAGTTACGTCGTTCCTCCGATTCTCGTCGTCTTACCGATCGATTTTCATTGTCCCTTACATATACAGATATATTTTGCGAGCCAACAGTTAAATCCGCAGGATTTGCCAGGCGTACATTACGTACAGTATGCCCATTTCAGGCTTTCCTATAACAGAGGAGCTTCAATATCCATAATGTATAGTCCGTGGACGATTATTCGTACAACCTATAATCTAAACGTCATGTGGAAGTTCCTTTATCTGAATTTCACTGATGTTAGCATCAATGAAGCAATCTCAAATACATTTGGCAGGTACAATGTACATATTGGCTTCTGTCGTCAGTGGTCGAGTAACTTTGAAATCAGAGACTGCCAATAACCCAAACACTATGTGTTATCGGTAAACGTAATAATAATAATAATAATAATGCAGGTATGGGTAATGATAGTCGTTTAATTTTATATTCATATATTCATACAAAGAATTCGGGAAAAAATGGTGAAACAATAGAACGCTGTTCGAAATGCACCTTACTTGATTATTTTTACAAATAGCCTAATAACATTTTTTCCTATGTTACACAATTATTTTTCTAGACATGGTAATTTGACCGCAATTACAAAACAATGTTGGCCGATACGATACTTATTTCAGTGAAATCTACCGGGATGCATGTAACTTGAGATTTTTCAAACTGAGAAGGTTTTTGCGTGAGGCACTCTCGTTCCGATATCTCTCCGCTCTCATGTGGACTATGTTGGTTGGTGGCAACATTGTCGATGAGGTCGTGAGTTCACTTAAGCGTAGAGTTCTAGACACAGAGAGCGGGGTGGTGAGTATATCGCGAGACGCGTCAGCGCGTCGACGCGAGAGAAGAACTGCCTTTTAGGGCAGTTAAGAAAAGCGTAGTGATGCTGCCCTGGGATCGTGGACCGCAGCGCGTCGCTTCGTCCCTCGGAAAGATAGCCGGAGCGCGCGCTAGAGTCGCAGCATCGGTGCAGCAGCTCTTCGAGTCGCTCGACCTCGCTCGTTCTCAGAAAGCAGCACCAGGAGCCCGCGAGTCCTCGTCGTCCTCGGCACTCGTCGGGTTTTTCACTTGGCTCGCCATCTCGAAAAACGGAAAATCTTCTGTTTTTTTTTTTTTTTTTTTTTTTTTTTTTTCTCTCTTTCTTTCTTTTCCGACCCGCTTCACCACTTCATTTCTTTTGTGGACAACGAGAATCCTACGGTACGAGTTCACAGATGGAATTGCTTTTCGCCTTCACTCTCGCATTCTCATTCGTATATATAATGAATTTAACCTGAAACGTAATATGAAAAATTTACATTTTTATTGTATATCCGACCGTACTATGTCTTTACCATTGTAGATAATATTGTGTGAAAAAAAGAAATGCTCTAATAATTCGGCAAGAATTGAATGGACACAGGCTAAAAAATAAATGTAATTACTCGAAAGAAGAAAAGTTTTTTTTTTTTCTTTTTTCGGAAAAACCAAATTTTTTTACGTAACAATATGTAATATGTTTTTTTAAAGATCATTAATCCGGTGTAATATTCAAGATTAGTCGAAGTTACAGTGAAATTGGCGAGGCGAGGTACAAACATTTGCCAATAATTGGCGAAGTGACCCATATGTATATACATACATGTATAGAGAGAGAACCACCAGACTGTGGTACATAATGCATCGGTATACTTTCAACCGGATTCTCACGTTTCCTCGTCGACTTCACCGCGCCCGTACGTACAATACCCACAATATAGCATACATAACGTGGCTACGTACACGAGGCACGTCGAGAAACATACGTGCCGGAGTTCTTAGTAAGTTCGGGGCACGACGAGCGTAAGGTGCTCGAAGGTGTTGGTAACGTGGATCGAGAGCCCTCGGCACACAGTTATTGGCACACAAATCGTCTTCCCGTCTTGCCCACCACCACAATTTAAGTTGAACAGAATGGTGAATGATAATCTACAGGTGTAATAAAAAAATAATAAAAAAAATAAAAAATCGAAAACTATGTAAATTTTTGGTTTTATTTTATAATTTCGACAATCGCTTACATAAATAATGAATATTCAATCGAGGCTATCGAAAAATGAATTAATCTATTATATACGAATTACGTGATATTTTGACATTATAAATTACGAAATTTTTATTTCAATATACATTTCATTGAATTGTCATATACTTGACAATTGGAAAATATCTCAAAGATAAATAATTAGGGAAATAAAAGTTAGTGTTATTAAAAAATAATACGAACTATTGTACGATTATTTCGCGAATTAAAATGTAAAACGTTTGATTGATAAAACATGTGAGAGTTTGTGGAGGAAAGCGGTGAAGCTCGAGAGTCAATGACTCACTGAGTGGCCAACGATTGTACCGATTGCCGGTGAACAACGGCTGATCGGCTTCTACCGGCGTGCAGAAGCCCCCGGCCCGGCGAATTCCGGTGAGCGCATGCACCGCGAGCAACTTGAGCGAGGACGCAGCGGCAGAAGCGGTCGGAGGAGCGGATGAGAGGTCCACGAGCGTACCGGCGAGACGGGACGACACTCCGGGGCACCGGAACGTGAGAGAGCTCGGAGGACCGGGATTCATGCGAGCGAACGATCAACCAAACGCCCAGGTGAGAGTGGGAGACCCCCGCAGGGCGCCCCCTACCTCGGAACTCGCCCTGGCTCACACAGGCCGTAATACCCCACCAAAGAGCCCCCCCCCCCCCCCCGCCTCCCCTCGCCGCCCTTGGCCTCCGCCCCACCACCGCCCGATGATACGGCGAGACGAAAACGAGGGATATATGCGTGGCGGAAGGGAGCGGGCTCGGGAGGTGAAGGGCAAACCGGCGGAGGGCAAAAGAGTTGGGACGGGTCGGGGCCAATGGTCGAGAATGACCAACTGACGAAGTCGCGAGATATCGTCCACTCACTTACCTTTCATTCTTTTATTCTTCAATGCCTCGCTCTCCGACTCCTCGGCTCGTTAGATACAATGAAGCAGAAATCGAGATCGTAAACACTTGGCAACTCTCACTCGACTGTTTTTCATATTTCAATTGTCAGATTTTTTGTATCAAAGTTCGTGTGAAGAAAAATGGAAAATCGTATGGATGACAAATATATTTTGGCTTCTAGATTAGGTAACATTTTAGTGTCAAGTTGCAAGTGGAAAGGTAAGGGATCAAAAAATGTCTATCGAGTCGCTGTGTTAAACTTGAGCATGGTTAGTGAGGATAATAAAAAGAACACAAGTCCCTTTTTCTCTTATCTAACTACCCCACCGAGTCGTCGAAGAGCGGAGAGGGTCACCACGCGGTTGGGCGAAAGCGAGAAAGAAGCAGAGAGTTTCTTTCCCCTCCTCGTCGAGGTTCTGAGTTGGGCCTGGTCGGGGCCAATGCTCGAGAATGACCAAGTTCCGAAATCACAAGACAACGTCCACTCGCATTTTTTCCATATTTCTCGACGTCTACCATTACCTCCTCAATTTCCACCTGTAACATCATGTAGAAAGCCCTCCAATTAACTACGTAATATTGAGCCTGTGTGAATCTGGGAATTGGGTTACTCCATTCGCCACTGTCACGTCACGAATTATTTGTTCGTCTTTATCAATTACAAAGCTTACAAAATTGTACTCTACTTTTTTTAAATAAATTTTTCTATTTACCAAAAGCGCAACAAGGCCAATTTATGTATTCCCGTGTATAGAAAGAGAATAAATTGTACGTTTGCGAATGGTCAGCCCAAACGTTCAACGGCCTCTAAATCGCCATCGATAACTTGTGACCGCTCGACCAAATGCCTCAAAACCGGAAGCATAGGAATGCGTGTTCTGGCGGTGGCAGTGGCCAGCAAGATTTTAGCGGTTCGAGTATGGGAGGATCGCAAAACCGGTGCCACGGTGCTTGGATACACCAGGAACGGCGGGTCGCCGTCGCAGTGATCACAGGTCTTTCGGCAAATGCGCGGCTGTTGAAAAGGGCGATCAGCGGGGCGACAGCGGCATCGGTGGCTGCTGCTACTACTGATCTCTTCATCTTCATCTTCATCTTCGCCTTCATCTTTCTCTTCATCTTCATCTTCATCTTCGACTTGGTCTTCACCTTCATCTTCGTATTCTCACGGATCCTCCTCCCCCTTCTCCTCCACCTCCTCCTTTTACTTGAGCAACAGGCACTCGGTTCTCTTCGTCCACTTCCACCTTCCTCCTATCCAGTACAGTATAGTAGTATAGTAGTATAGTGTTGTGGCCCGGTGCGCTGCTGCTGCTGCTGCTGCTGCTGCTGCTGCTGCTAGCTGTTGCGGTGCTCGCGCTCGTTGTCTCGTTCTCTCATTCCCTCTCTCCTTGAGCACCTGTCGTACAGCCCGACTTAAGCGTTACAGGGGGCTCGCCGAAGAGGTAAGTAGACGGGTTATCAGTCGGCACGACATCTTCGTCGCGTACGGGACCCCAACGCAAGCGCCATAATAATCTCCTATACGCTGCTTTTGTAATTTTCGTATTCAATTGATACGCGAGCTTTCTGCTGGACCAAACGAATAAGAGGAGAAAAAGCGAGACTCGAAAGAGGCCAAGAAAAGAGGAAGACCGTTACGAAAATACGAGACTGGGACACGCTGAAGAAGAGATAAGAATGTATTAGGATCTGTGTCGAGCTTGTTTTAAAAAACCACTTGTATTGTCACACTTGCCAAGCTTTTACTCCTGCAAAGATCTCTGGAATTATTAATACGGCCATTCTCAAGCAACGTTTGATGGATCCTTTTTTTTAAATCGCGTGCGGTTGCGATATGTGATTTGAGATATAAGATTGTTGAGAACGAGGCACATGTTGAGACGACTGAAATAAGGAGGGTGATGTGAAAGTGCCTGTACACTGCGAGGGCTACAGACAAAGTTGTTTTTCTTTTTGTTTTGTTTTTCGTTCTAAAAAAATATTTATTTTATTTTTTTCAAAATCTATATTAAAAAGACGGTATTTTTGGTACAATATCGTTGTAAGATTTTCATCGTTGAGATACCGAAGTGCGACTGTGGAAAGAGTACAAAAAGTAATCGCGACAAGTTCGTCATAGTTTGAAGCGATATATCCGGCGGGTGGACGCAGAATCGGGCGGTCGGGATGCGGCACGAGGAGCTCCTGAGCTCCGGTTAACACGTGGCGATTCCGCACACTCCTCACTCATCAGGTAAGTTTCGCTTTACCTTTGGGAGTTTTTTTTTTTCTTTTCTTTTCTTTTTCTCTTTTTCTCTTTTTCATCCATCTCTAACCGCAGAACTGCTGCTTTTGCAGACGATCAGCTGTTGCACTCGACTGGATTATCCCTCGTGCACTCATATTTATATATATATATATATATTCGTGAGATTCCGGTTGAAGTAATTGAAGTAATAAAAATGGGTGTCGAATGACGATCGTATTATCGTCGTTAAAATTGTAGTTTAATTGCTTTGGATCTTCTTTTTGCTGCACATTATATTATCCTCATAAGTATCTCCAAGTAATTTACACACTTGAGAATTATTTGACTATATATATATAACCTGTCTGACGACCATTGAGTAACAACTAAAAAATTCAGAACCTAGCCTAAGTAATAGGAATATTGTTAAATTTCATGCCAAATCAAAAAAGTATCCATAAATATTTTCGTTCTTTACCAAAACGATTTACTTAAAAAAAAAAAAAAAATTTGAAACACAAGCGCCTGATGATAAATCAATAACTTTACGTGACTAAATAAGCTTCAATCCTTTAACATACAATATGACGCCTCCAAAACCTCGTGTCAAAAATAAATTTTTTAAATCTTTTTTTTTGTAAGCAATAAAAACGTCAATTTTTAACTGATAATTAAAGGATAACTTGGACAATTAAATAAACTTAAAAATTCTACATCTATAACTTCGCAACTACGATGGAGCCTGAAAATAGCCACGAAATGTCCCAATAAAATGCAAACGAAAGATACCAACGTATCAGAGACGGCGAGACGATGTTAACTATCGGTGCTTCCGATGCAAGCCGAGGAATGGCCGGCTCGTCGCGTATCCCAGATTCCCTTAACCGACATACGGGAACGCGCGATGAGTCTGGAGCCGCGATCGTGCAGAGTATAGCAGCAGCAGCAGCAGCAGCAAGAGCATCAGAAGGAAAGATGTTGCGAGAAGGCGAGCAGACAGAGCGCGCGACGCCCGGATAAGATTCGTCTCGTGGAAATTGAGATGGTGGGGAGGGAATGCGGTCGGTTCACAAGAGGAAGGCGAGGAGAGGCGAGCTCTCTGCACCGAGAAAGCATGAGAAGAGGGCCCTCGAGCGAAGCACCCCAAAATTTTCGTGCCGCCGGTTAGGACCGAGTCGCGATGCGAGCCGGGTACCTCGATGCGGGAGATGACCACGTGCGCTTCTTCTCTCCAACTTCGCCATTAAATGTTCCGCGCTGCATCTTCGTTTCTCCTTCTAACGAGCACACATCAAGTCCCTCTCGGCTTCAGCAATTTAGCTGCGACAAATTTTGACATTATTTTCAGAACTGTTCTAGAATTTTTTTCATTCATTTTCCTGCGGCATTTTTTTCATTGACAATATACCGGATAGCTTTTATGGTTATATTTTCGCGAATAGCTAATAATTTAAAAGTGCCGCTTTTATTTGAGATTTCTTGGAATCGGATTTTTTTATTGCGTCTCGTATCTTCGTTTCCTTCTTCTTTATCTTCTTCAGCTTCCGAAAGCCGAAGTGCGTGGTGGCTCACTCGTGTCTCGCCGAGCTTACTTCGAAAAAGTATTTCGTCATCGTGAGAGTCTGTGTTGGAATGAAAAATCTCATGGGCCGCGTAAACGGGACAGCTATTAACGCCTTTATCCAATGTTAGCTCTCAAATTACAGGAATATTTACACTTTATGGTTCAAACACTGAGAAAGCTGACGGGTTGGGTGAAACTGTGGAGATAAAAAGAGATATTGATGGTGGCTATTGAATATTTCAGTAATTTCTAACAGCGCAGACAGTAACTTTACCGGAAACGATCAATGTCATAAAATTGATAGTTTGTCTGGTACATTTTTATATGGATATTATAAAATGAAATACCGAATTTTAAGTTCCTCTCAAAAGAATAATTCAACGAAATGATAAATTAAATAACTGAGAATTCCCGATATTTCAAATACCATTAACACATCATTTTCAATTGTAATTTCCATGCTGAATTTTTTTTTTTTTTTTTTTTTTACATTTACGGTGGAAAAATCTGTGTTCTCTTTCCTTGAATAATTGAGTTCCCTGAGGTTTTCCGTACGAAATTTCCATTCATATTTATATGTAAAACAAAAATGCAATTTTTGAGTTATTAATTTTGACATTATTGTCCCTTGGGACCGACGATAAAAATGAATTTCACGGGAAGGTGGCTAACGACTGGCGAGCAATTCACGCCAACTTTACATACGCCACATACTCGACGTTAATCCCCCGCGGCATCTGAATTCTCGTCAGGTAATGACCGAACCACGCGAATTCCAACGAAATTCCGGCAACGCGTATTCCATTCCGCGTAGCGTCAAGCAAATAAGTCACAAATCCAAAGTCACGATGCCCGTCCAGACTGAGCGCGAAGGATTGTGAGAAAAACCGGCTTGCGAGCGGCACTTGTCGCGCAGAAGGACGAGTCCCTAGTTTGAATAATTTGTGGCTCGCCTATAAGCCCACCCGGTGAGACTCTCGGGATAACGGGCTCGATGTGTGCACGTGTAGGACGTGACGAGACGATTCGTGAGACTGACGAAACAATTGACGTCAAAATACGATCCACCACAAAAACAAAAAAAAATCATTTTCGTCCTGACGACTACCAACATTTTTCATAATTACTTATTAAATAGTAATCATACGCATTAATGTGAAAAATATCGTTGATCTGCAGCAATAGTTATGTTTTTTAAATTTTCAAATCTAACAATGATAACTCATTATCGTATTGTCGTACATTTTTTTCCCACCCATACAAGATTCGTCTCTCAGTGAGCACATTCACCCCATCGAATTAATCGTATTACACGTGTTGCGGAACTTGTACCGTAGACCGTCCCTGAAATCGACGATTCCACTGCTGACTGTGCGAGTGGTTTAAGGCCCCGATTGTCAATTTGCATTGAGAAAAATAACACGCGTTCAGGTAGACAGTTGACTCTGCGGTCGGAAAGCTCGTATAATTACAACGTTATAGCGGCTATACATCGAGTTTTAACATATACTAGTACCAGTTTGGCGAGGACTTTGAATACTAACGGATACACATAAACATATACATATATATATATATATATAGGAGCCGGCCTTGTCTTTGGCAAACAGGTGTCATCTCTTGTTTCCGCGATCTTCATGAAATATTCACCAGGCATCCGATTACCAAAGAGACAGTGCCACGCGTTAGCTAATCCCGCGCTACTGGTGCTTCTGGTGATGCTAGTTTGCCGGGTGTTCGACCTCGTCTGAAGCGCGCAGCCGAACGAGAGACACCGGCTCGATTCGCACGCTACTACGGTGTGTGTATACATATGTATAGCGAGAAGAGAGTCGAGAAGGCGCGCCGCAGGAGAGCGCACACGTCTGTCGTCAGACTCGCGTTAAGTAGTTAAATGGTATGCGCGCCGACGAGACCGATCCCTTGTGCCACCGGTTCGCCGGGCGTGTCTCGTCATAACTGCGAGAGGTAACGGTCGGGGCGCGGCTAAAAGTCTATACTCGTGTTGACATTAATGAATGCACGGTTCAACGGATAAGCCTGTGCAACACCAGTCGTACATTTTCAACGGGTCACCGCAAATTCTCAATTGACTCGTAAACCTCGACAAGGTTTATTCAACTCCACTCCAAATTCAATAGCATCCTTTTGTCCAAACATCTCTTCGTTATCTTAAAATTACTCGTAGATTAATGTTTAAGAAAATGAATTTTCAATAAAAATACAATAACACGCGGGAAATTGCTCGTTGGTTAGCATGTTAGCAACCCGACAGCCAATCGAAGAACGACTAGAACGACAACGACAATTATATGGAAAATCATTGAAATTAAATTTGAGGTTTTATTTCACATTTCATTTTCGCGATTTACACGTATGTGCAGTTTCAGTTTAGTGGTTGACAGATGTTTCTTTCGCAGTGTACATTTGATTTCTCATGTACGTGATCAAAGGTGGAAGAGTTCAATGTTATCGCGTAATACGATATCTTGCGAATGAAATCGTGTTAATCTCACTCGTCGTACATCACGGAAGACGATTAAATCGTGTACCGTGATACGATGATGATACAGTATAAAGTATGCCTCGTGCGTTGTAACATGAGCGTAAATGCGTGCGGCAATGGCAGCACGTGCGTGAGCCGGCGAGGCCGATGCCGGCCTTCCGGATGTTTGCCTAAACGTCGTTGCGGCGAGTGCGGAACGAGTGCTCGCGCGTATTCATTACACTCGTGGTACGTCAGGTGCGTCATCGCACAGCCACCGAGACACAGCCACACACGCTAACCGCGCTATACGGCTATCGGACTCTACACATCGAGCATTTAATTCACCCGTGCGAGAATTAATGGTCCATTCATACGCCACTGCCTCCTCAATGTCAATATACAATCGTGCTACTATCAATTTGTATATACAAACCGGCATGTACCCAGAATTAACCCAATCGACGCGTAAATATATCATTACCGATAAATTCAATATTTATGCATAATTAGTGCAATTAAAATGACGAATTTTGCAATTAAACGATTAATCGATATTGCATAATTGGAATTAAAATTTGGATGATCAAACTTACACAAATAAACCGTGTCGTTTATTCGAAAATTTGTTTAGTCAACGCATACCTGTTTTATTCGGATGAGGAATTATTATTGGGTTTTTTTTTTTTTTTTTTTTTCCGATAATCCGATAGAAAGTCTGTATTTTCAAATGAATTTTGTTAATGAAATGGACACAGTTTTGTTGGTCGGCGAAACTGGGTACATGGTCGTCACAGATCGAACGCGATGTCTACCATTATTATCCATTATCCTCACAGCTATTATACACGTTCATTCGACACGCCGTGCGAGCATCTCACACACAATAAGTAACGCGAACACGGGCTCAATTACGCTTGATTCTGGGCCACTCGGATGACGAGAGAGACAACGATACATCGCCGCAACGTACGCTATTGCCAAGCACCCTCATTGTCGGCGGAAAAATCGTCTCGCCGAGTCCTCACCGCGATGACCATTAAGTACTAACGAACTGTTTAATAACGAATGTAAAAAAGTGAAGAGTAATTAAGTTCAGTGGAATATACGCACGATAGCCCCTCAATATAAGAAACTAATCGCATATTCTCCTAGCGGAGAATATGTGCGGCAAAGCAATTGACCAAGAGCAGCTGCAATACCTCCAAGGAATAGCAACCTCATCACCGCAGACGTAACCACGCAGCGTTACCATTTTATTTTAACCCACTTTTTTCACTCCTCCATTCTTTCCATAAATTCACTCGTTGGCTTACAAAAGTTCACGGAAATTTTTACCTCCGTCGTTCCTCTTACGCATCGGTAATGGGAATTCCTGTCTCGCTTGAGATCTTACGCACGCGAGTCTCGTGTTCTTATAACCGACCATTCACAATCTTATGCCATTCAATACTACGTGGAATATTTTATGATAAAAAAAAAAAAAAAAATCTGTAAAGTTGGAATTTGCAAATTGCCTACTAATTATATTTCGTTTTTCACAAACCCACCTATGTGAGGAAGTGTATTATTGATTTTTAGAAATTTCAACCACTTTTCTCGATGTTTTGGAGCATTTTGAGTGTACCAAGGTGAAAAAATCTTGGAAAAAAAGGAACAATTTTACAGATTCAAAGCTTCGTCTTCTATGAGGAAGCAAAAGAGACGAAGGGGAGTAGGGCTGACTCGAGGCTCAGGAATCAGAAGTGCCGGGCTCGTGAATCGAGGTGGAAAGGCTTGGCCTTTAACGGGTGTCCACAGCGCCGCACGCGGGCGCGCGCACCGTAATTACCTCAGCCATTCGTAGACCGTGACTCGTTAGTTGCTCGGTGCTGCTGTTGATGCTGTTGCTGTTGGGACTGGGCACGCGAGACATCGAACGGCGGCCGGTCGACTGGCTGGCTGGCTGGCTGGCTGGCTGGCTGGCTGGCCGGCCCGCAGACTGGCAGACGACCGACGGTGATCACGGCCGCGTGGTTCTCCGCTCCTCCACGTGCGAGTGAGAGAGAGACAAGCCTTCCCATTCATGATGATGGGCCCGCCGGCGGCCGGCACAAGCTGGCCGTTCGAGTTCGCACGCCTCGCTGACCATTGTACGTGCTACACGGTTGCGTACACGACACGAGACTAGCTTACCGTCTCTCATATTTCGCCCCCCCCCCCCCCCCCACCCCTTTTTTCTCTCGCACTTTTCTGCAGAAATTTCACTTTTTTTTGGCTCTCGCCACTTTTCCACCCACTACTTTTCATCGAAACGTCTTACTTATCTATTTTATTACGTTTCTGAAAAGCTCAATAATCTGTTTTCCATGAGTGCGTAGTATATAAGCACCACGATATTTTCGATATTTCGATGACCGGAAGGTTTAATTTGTCGATTTCGAGTCCACAAAAGCCTATGTGAAGAATAGTGTAATTAAAATTTGGCAGGTACGCATCAACCGAGAGATCAGTGACCCCATGACTCTGTGTTTTGATTCTCAGAGCCGATCTCTCACCGCATCACATACATACACGTATAACTCAACTTCAAGACTCAACAATAATCTGTTTTCATCTGGCCTGAGGGTGGCACGAACTGCAAAAGCAATAAGGATACTGTAGTGTAGTGCTCTCGACGCGACGCGGATACGAATGCGAGAGCCAGGTGACTATACCTCACGAATAGTCGAATCGGCACGAGAGCGCATCGCATACTTCACTCCGTAGGTCATCCAGAGACAAATAGCTGCTCCATCTTCGTTGTTTAGAATCCATCTCGAGCATCCTGCGACGAACCGTTGGTACAACTAACCACGAGAACGAACGATTGCAGTTGATACACAAGGGAGACTCCGTGAACGATCCTCACCCGAAAAATGTTGCACTTTTATTTCGTATGTCTCGCGCTCTCTCCCTCCAAGAGTACTGTGAAACCCCATTAATTTTCGACGCATTGAAAAAACCATAAACCTCGTATCGCATTACGAAATGCCGGTAATTTATTTATCGTTCACGAGTGGGTCACGAGAAGGCGCAAGGTACGGTGGCGCGGAGTCCGAGGAAAGTACACGAGTGTCGCATTAAATCGTCTCGGGAAAAACGGTCCCAGGGAATTATTAGCGTGGGATCTGTCTCGGCCGTCACGTAAACGAAACGTGTAGGAAAGAAGGAGCGCGCTTCGCTATCGGTGTGTTTAATGTCCGTGCGTTTCACAGACGCGAAGAGCATGTACACATGCATGAGATGCATGTGTTTCCGAAGCAAGAGAGCAAGGGAGAAGAGCCGCGCGCTGGACGAACCTCAAGTGGGATACAACCGTTACGGCGCTCGCGCGGTTCGCGAGCGCCCGAGCGGCCCGAGAGACGTGTGGAGTCCTCCTCTTAACCGGGGGCCCCGGTCGAAACATTCCTGGAATGTATTGTGCGCTTGGGAACGTTACTTCGCGCAACCTGCCGCTTTCCGCTGTTGCGGCTGGTCTCTTCGTCTTCCTCTACTCGTCCGGTGGAGTCGCGCGAGCGCGACCCTCTCAACTCTCAGCCAGACATCGGTGGCGCGCATCTCCTCGCCGATATATTCCACGATCCTCGGGCAATACGATGTCGCGTTGACGAGGAGTATCGCGACGTGATTGAGGAACCCACGGGAATTCTCATCGACCGTTGCGCTCTAGTGTGAAAATCTCACGGGCACAATTTTAAATAGCAACCTTAGACACAGGCACGTGCCTCTTTTCACCCTCAAATTCACACCCTCCCGGAAGTGAAAATTATTTATCTATGCATCCGGAGAAAAGAAATACAGTCAATTGGGGCTTAATGGAAAATTTAACTGTTTCGAAAAAAAAAAAAAATTCGGGTGATTTAGTCAGTGTCGACCGGACGAGCCTTTTCTGGGAACAGATGTATATAATAAAGTGTTAAAATTTCTTAACACTTTAACATACTTTTTTTTCTCATTCGTGGAAATGGTGAGAAAAAATTAACTATTACTAATAGTTAAGTATGTCATAATTGGTTAAAGAACTGCAAATGGTTACAATTTAAAATATCAAATTGCAGAAACACCGAAACAGCTTATTTCCTTTATCCATTAAACCATTAATGGTACAAAAAAACATAATTATCGCTAGAAGCGTGTTATTACTGATAAAGAAATTGCCCGTCGGGTAGCGGCACCATTCTGGCTAGAAACCTCGGTAAAGCGGCGGAGAACATAATAACAGCGGATAATGTCGTGGGTAATCAGACACATTTTGCCTTAGGGTGAGCAATACTTAAATTGCGTATTTTACCGTGTGTATCGTAACTCGTTAAAACTGATAGACAATTAGTAAAAAAAAATTCTGAGCTCCTGATGAGAACGCGTAAGTCACAATAACATCCCGGTATGTGTATCCATATATATATATATAATATATATACTTGCACAGGATGCGCTCCTGGTAGATTTCCCTTTCGACGACTAATGGCCATTAACCGATTGGCGGTAATTGTTGAGTATCAACTAATGCCCGTGCGTGGGTCGAAGTTCTCTCGCGGAACGCAGAGTCAAATCGGCAAATGTCGGCGCGGGGTATATCGGTTCGCTGCATTAATTAGTCACATCCGTACTCACAGCGGTTGCGACAGTAATGCCGCTGATACGAGCCAAATATACTACGCATTATATACTATTGTGTTAACCGTATCCTATATGCACCATCTATTATATATATATATATATATATATATATGTCTATATACGTTTGGCTTATATTTGTGGAAATTGGAACGGGTTGACAGGGCAGAGACTCTGTGTGCGTGCTATTAACATCGCTCTGTGTGCAATCAAGGCAATCCATTTTACACACGCTTAATTTCATCCCCCTGCATACGTATATTAATTAGCCATTAGCTCGTGCACTAAAATCGTCGAGCGTAATAAAATCCATCGTGGTGTATTTAATTTTCGAGAAAGGGCAAAATTTTAATAGCCGAATTATGGAGCGTTGTGATTAATATTCATTTTCAGAGCCTTTTTGAAGGCTAGGCGTAAATCCCCCGATTTTAGCTCACTTGCTGCGAGCAAGATTGGGAAATTCGCCCGAATTAATGATCCTCAATGATCTACTCTCCGCTCGAACTAATAACAACATTTTAACCAACACTGGAAAGTAAATAAATTTCGGTCATTGATTTTACTTGGGATTTTCAAGTTTCGAATGTAAAGATTATTCACGATCAATGAAAATAAAAAAATTTCGATTTACCTATAACACTTTGATATACCAAAATATCAATAAAAATTTTATCAACAAAATTATACATCCGGCATGTATATTTTTTTTATTACGTTCTCTGAACGCTTAGAAAAATAAAATGAGCAGATTTCTAATGGATATAAAGAATTTGGCAAAAATAGATTTTTAAAATGCTCTACATGGTCGGCAATGTCGTTGTAAAAAGATAAATTCGATCTTTCACTGGGCAATATTAACGATCTTATTATCGCACCGAGCGATTAACTCTCCTTGTATCTTTAGTGGTGAACCATGATGTGGTGCTGGCCGGCTCCGCGCCGGTAAACATATTTCTTTGAGATATCGATCTCGAAACACACCGCGAGCGATCTCACGGCTTTGATCAGGACTGTGAAATGCGCTCGCGGAACCAACGAACCGCGAACAAGCTTGAAATCTCGAGCGCGGCTTCGCGCGACTCCATCATACACATATACATGCAGCGCTATACGAGAAATAACTGGACTACTAGTAACTTTGCGAACGGAACGTGACATCGTCGAGATATAGTTTAGCCTCTGACTCGGTTTTATTTCTTCCAAATAATACAACGACACGGCTGACAGTAAAATGCACAAAGAATTTGCCCAAACGCGGAAGTAAACAAGATTATCCCTTTCCTGAATTCACTAATTCAATTGTATTCCGCACGCGAGACATTTTCATAATTTCGTTGTTATAAATTGCTCGAAAAAAATCTCGTTTTTTAAAATGTTTTTAATTTTGGGACAGCAAGTAATATTATTGATTTCGAAAAACCACATATCTGGTATGTAAAAAAAAAAAAAAAGGATTTTTAGAAAAATGAATACAATGAGACAAATTGCGATTGACAATTGGAAGTAGGAAAATCGCTTTGGCCGAGAAAATGAAAATAATTTCTTCATAAATAAATTCCAAGCTAATTACATGCGTATTAAATTCGCAAGCCTGCCAACGACGTGATACATGCAGACACACAAGGCAAGTGGAATTACGGATGTCTCTCCGTCTTGCTATCGTTCCAATCACTCGGCTGATATTGTGCGACGCTGCGTGTGGTTCGCATGCACGCGGAGTAAGGCTCAGGCGAAACGTGAGACGTCATGCGAACCTCAAGCGAAGAGAGGAGCGAACCCGCAATTCACGGCAACTCATGACAAGAATATTATTCGACTGGCGATGCGTCTTCTTCAGTCTCTCCCATTAAAATGACTGTCGACTGGTTGCGTGACCCGCTTTGCTGTCCAACTCCTTCACAATCTCTTTATTTATATCTGTCGTCTCTCTCTCTCTCTCTCTTCCTCTCCCTTATTATTCCTTTATTTCTGTTTGTTCTGACTCTACTATTAAACTGCAGTGCATACACGGCCGATCGTCCAAGCTGAGATATCTCGGTACGAATGAATTTCTGCACCCAAGACCTCCTTGGGACCTCGACCGCAACAGCATCGTACTTGAGGCTTAATTAATTTACTCGCTAGACCGTGCACACCGCCACTAGCCACGAGTTGAATGAATTTCATATGTGTGTATATATATATATATATATATATATCCGGGTTTGAGTTTTACTTTATATAGTAAAAAGGGCGAGAAAAAAGTGGCTAGCTTCGACACTCGGAATGACGGGATTCTCGGGAATGCATAATTTCGAATAATTAATCATTACTTTTCTTCCGTTTCCCATAATGTTACAGGCTAACGCGCGTTTCAGCGTGAGAGGCTGGCACCTACAGAATGCCTCGAGTGTGGAAGTTGCTGCGCATGCTGATCTACATGGTGAGTACAAAAATTAATACGCTTTTAATATTCGTCAGAATTGTTGTTTCTTTCGTTTTCACATTCGTAAAGTTGATGAAACGTAACTGCACATTTATCCAAATAAATTATACAATAAAAATATGAGATATTTCACGAAATATTTTAAGTCACCAATTATTGTTATTACTAAACAAAGTAGTTTTTAATTATCTCATTGTGATAAATCTCCCGACACTTGACCACAAATATGACGGTTAAACAACGATTGTCTCGTAGAAGAATAATCGTATGACCGAAAAACAGTCAACAATGCCAGAGCGCGCTTCCCGTTGCGAAATTCCCTCGTTTCTTTTTCCCAGGCGATCACCGCGTGCGTTTCTCCGGGGCCACGATTCGCCGACACAAATGACCGGAAACAGCATCAGTATTATCGTCGTCGCATCCTTGCATTCCGTTTTTTTTTCTCCCCTTCTCTCTCTCTCTCTCTCGCTCGCTCTTACTCTCCAATGCATCACCGAGCTACTTACCTCTTGCACATACTACAATACCGTTATCACGCGAGACGTATCCAGGAAAAGATTGAACGAAGCTCATAGCACGACGACGACAACGACGACGACGACGTCCCGAGTTACTGAAAACTGCCACAAGAAACGGCTAAACAACAAGAGAGAAATGAAACAATGAACTATAATGACAAATTGCTGGTACGCGATGTCTCCTATCTCCATCCCACGGAATTCTCTAAGCATTTCCTCGTGAATTCGCTTCTTCGTTTCCGTTTGTTCCTGGTACTCTAAACTCCACAAACATCACAAATACCATCGATACACAGTAAAAGAACTCTACGTACTCGTTACATACACGAGAATGAAGAGTCTCGTGTTGTCTGGTTTTGTCTGGTCTTGTCCGGTTTCTTCTGGTTTTTTTTTTTTTTTTTTTTTTTTCAGGAGTACAAAAACTTTGAAACGAAATTGCGCAGTTCGCCGTATAATTTCGTGTCTTTGGATAGTAAAAAAAAAAAAAAAAAAAAAAAAAAAAACATTGGCCACTAAAGTTACACGCGGAACGTGCCCTTCGTTACCTTCAACGATAATAATAAAAACATAAATACATTAATCCCACGATAAAATGGGAAACTAGGTTACGTAAAAGTAGCGAAAGGTGCACCGAAGAATATAGCACACAGAAATGACGAGAGAAAGAGCGACTGGACTATGGAGAATTTCGCGATACACCGCACAAAAGTTGACAATGGTACACGTATGCGAGGCGGCGTAGCCAAGAGCGAGAGAGACAAGTGCGGCGCACGATGCGATGCATCGCCGAGGGTTACGACGGCGACAGCTTGCAAGCGGATATTCGTGCCTACTCTAGGTACCGTTAGCCCCTGCGAGTATCTTAAGCCCGCCGCGCCGCGTGCATTATTCAAGTGTCCACGACGCCGCGGTCTCTACCCTCCCCTCCACAGACCCTCCGTGCTGCAACCACATTTATCCGAGGACCAAAGAGAAAAAGCGAGAAAGAAAACTGGCAAGAGGCCCGCGAGACTCGCTTCTCTGCCTCTCCGCTATTCCCGCACTATTCGCCCGAGCGCCCTCATACGGCAGACGTCCGTACTACGCACGCATGCGCGCGTTACCGTGTCACGAGGCGACGCGGGGCCTCCTCTCTCGAACGATCTCGGCAAGCAACACCGCGTTCTCTACATATTATTCCGCGCGAAGCACTCCGACGACTCACCTCGTTTCCGATATATCCACCGTATACCGGTGAGATACGTGCGTATGGAATCCCAAGCGAAATACAAATTCGTCCGCGGCGCGATGTGCTCCGCCAAACACGTACCTCAGTCAGAGACGCAAGATTCTACGCGAGTCCCGTAACCTCGATTGCGGTACGCGTTGTACGTACGTCCGGGAAATTCGTCTGACTGCGATTGGATTACCAGAAACTCGGTAGCAGCGTTCAAGCTTGACTCGTTTACCTCGGGCGTCGCTGCAGGCTACGAATTTATGATTGGTCATGGCACTAGTCACTTTGACATTCTCAATCATTGTTCGTAAATTGGGAAATATTAAATACGATATATCAATTGAGTTTGTATTTTGGAGAAGTTCGGAAATAAGACGCGTGGTCAATTTTTTTTGAATATCTTCGTATGCTTTTGACTTTGGTAAAAAATGCTATATTTCGCATATAATCCAACACAGTCGAGCGTTTAACTCGTATACATGTGCGCTTGTAGTGAAGGGGCTCGAGTCGGACAGTCATTGCCGTCTCATTAAATTTTTACGTGTCTCAAACGCTTCGCTACTTCACTCCAAAGCGCAGTGAGAGCGCTTATGGGTAGACGTTAAAGACCGGGTTTGTAGATACTGGCTGACACTGTATGGCATCGCTTTCGGTACTTTATGTCGACGTGTAGGATCGTTTCCGTTAAAGGGATTTATACTGCAACTTTAATCGGGGTATTTAAGTTTATATCACGGCACCCAGAGCTTTTGATGACTACCCTCGCGTTAAACTCGATACGATATTTGAGTTATATCGCGCTCGACTACCGACGCTAATACTACGGCTGAATTAGTACTCTCTGGCATTTTGATTCAACCCTTTGTGTATTGTACCTCTCGCGAAATGCCGACACAAAAATTCTATTCGGCAATTTACGAAAATATCGTTTTTTTAGGATTTTTCGAGTATCAAGAGGCCATTACATAATTTGCGGTCTTAAAAATAATTAACAAAATGCTCGGATCATCTTTTTGCAGATTTTCTTTTTCTCACAGATAAATCAAACGATAAATGAGAACTTTTTGAAAATATGTTTATGTGCACGTGGTTAAAAAAACGGAAGGCTATGCTCGAGGCCAAAACAAGTGGAATCTTCTTACGGAGAGTAGCTTGAATTCTTTGGTGCTGGCGGTGCGGGAGGCGGAAGGGGAATCTCACCTATGTCGAGGTCCCTCGAGGTTGTCTCCTCCAGGAAACCGCAGCACATGCCGTCCTCCGGTGTGCGAATGCCTCCCCCCCTCCGCAACTGTAGAAAAGCTAGGCACTCGACCTACCAAGTCCACGTATCGTCCTCCGCGCGCTGTATATCTACTTACAGCTCGCTCGCGTCTCTCGCACGTTATTCTTGGAGAAAAACGTGGAGCGCACAGTGCGTGTACGTAACGTAACTTTGTCGTCGTCGTCGTCGTCGGTGGAGCGCGCGCCGGCAACACAAGGACCGGAGACGGCCCTCTCCTCTATGCTATACCTATACGTAATCATTTCTAATGAAACGTTGTCATTTAACAGTGCGATTGTGAGAGAGCGCAGGAACTTGTTTTCACTTGTGTGAAAAACGGCAACCGTTAATGCAGCGGTAAAGACGCCTCTCCCGTTACAGGAATACACGAGGAACACCTTTCATGAGACGACCAGAAGAACGGACACGATAGAAACTTTGCTAATCTGCCTTGGCTCGCTCCCGGGGCCCTTTGCTATCGTCCAATTCCCGGCAGTCGATCATTTTTTAACACCCGCGCGTCAACTTTGCTCAGTGGAAAAAAACAAAATCATGTGCCGACTGTCTGTACAATTTTCGAAATGAAAATCATTGAAAAAAATCGTTATTTCCGATAGGTTTGAAAAAATCACATTTTTTCTACTGCTCAACGTCGGGTTGAATTGATTATAAAAATACCTGAAAAATATTATCTCCATTCTTAAAATCTTGGGCCATTAAAAAAATCGAGTGACATTTTGTAGTTTAATCCTCTATCCATAGGAAAAAAAAAAAACATATCTCGTGACCTTGGTTTGTCAAAAATGAAATAAGCTTGATCCACGCATGTATAAATAATTTAATCTCACCGACGAACCAAAGAACCATGAAATTTTGTGCAAGTCCTCTGGAGAATACAACGCCCATATAGGAATTAAATTCATCGAACGGAGAGACGTTATTAAGGAAATATGATTGACAGGCCTGTCACCAGCTTCGGCGAAGCAACACGAGCCATTTGATCTCCTCTCTCGGACAATGCGAGGCTCACCACAAGCAATAGAATGGCCCGAGAGAGGGACGATAAATCTATACAATAGCCTACTGCACGCATAGGCGTATAGACCGCTACTTCGCCATTGCTGTCACTGATATATCGTTGCTTAATTGATCCGGACAGGCGCGATCCTCTCTCGATATCCTTGGGGCACCTTTGAATCGAGACGTGCAAACTGTGTTGAATATATCCTCGAGTCTATCCGTATACAAGACATTCTCCCTCAATTTCTTCCCATTTAATCGCGACCTCCTTGACCATTTTTAGACTAAATTTCAGATTTCACTACTCACCAGTTCAAAGTCTTTTGGAAGATTTTACAAAATCATCCGAACGAAAAATCATTTTCGATGAAATTGTAATTACATAAATGAGAATTAGCGCCATTAAAAATACCCCTTCTCTATAATTATCACGCCGAGAAATTATTCATAAAATTAAAAAAAAAATAAACTTTCAAATCGAATATTTAATGAACAGTTTGGAAGATATGCATATTTTAGGGACGAAATATTTGAATTTTGTGAATGAAATTTCAATTGTGGATGCATTCTCCGTCGAATTTTCAATCGATTATTATATATATATATATTTTTTTTTTTTTCTAATTAAATGGCTAAGTTGACACGGAATAGGTCGTATAAATGTGCGGTGTAGACGACGCACGTAGTACGTAGCAGTCGACGGGCGGGTTGGGCACGTTACACGTTGCTTAGATTGCGATCATATTAGGTGTATAGGGGACTGGTACGTACGTAGGGTCCGTAGCGAGGTACGCGTGATTGTAACATGGTAATGAAGCAACAGCGGCGTCTCTAATTTGCCGTGCACTGCGCAACGAGCCTAGTGCGTCCGGATCATAGTTGCACGTGCCCGTGGTAGAGATTCTCCTGCGATAGGCAAACAGAGACGCGTCTTCGAGTCTCGTGACGCCTGTAGCACACATACATATATATATATATATATATATATTCACGCATTTAGTATTAGTAGCTATGTACCAGAGCTGTACATCGTTAATTGCAAATGTTCTGAGCTCGAGTGTGCTACTCACTACTCACTACTCTCAGCTCCGGACCTACCCGAGAGGCACATCTCTCCGCCTGTCTGTCTGTTGCTTCGCTACGAGTCATTACCCGAGACTTATTGCTTTTAGAATGGTACTCCTGCTGTTATGATTAATTGCCAATATAATACGACCTTGAATTTTCTCTTTAATATAATCCATGCTCTGTTTATCAGTAATTGTGACGAAATCTTGACGGAAACAATGTTTCATTTACTTTATTATAATTTTGTATAATTTTTTAAATTCATAATTTCGTTAATTCTGACAATTGTATTTTTTCGTGATGCTAAACTATATTATGTTGAGTTGGATTATTTGTTTCAACAGGAGATATTTTTTGTATAATTAATTTAATGAATTATTAATAGAATATTTCGAATAATGCAAGGCAGAAAATTCAGGAGAATTATTAAGGGTTTGTTGAGTTTTGTGAATAATTATCATTTTGTTTTTTTGTGTTTCTTTGTTTTTAATCAGATGGCGTGCCTAAGGAACGTCAGTAGCAACGGCGATATCTGGCCACTGGAAAGGCCGGAAGGCATGCCGGCAATCCAGTCACTAGAGGTAATGTGCGGCAAGGACCACATGGACGTTCACCTGTCCTTTTCACAACCCTTCGAGGGCATCGTATCGTCAAAGGGACAGCACGCAGACCCTCGTTGCGTTTACGTTCCTCCATCGACAGGACAAACCTTCTTCTCCTTTCGGATAGCATACGCAAGGTGAATTATTGCATAACTCGATCATTACCATCTAATATTCACCACAGTTATCAGATTATCCAAATATTTTCGAAATTTCTTACCTTACAAAACACCTTTTTGCATATACGAAATTTTAACATATTAAAAATTATGGAGAACGGTTTGTCGATAAAAAAGATACGATATATATTTAATAATATTTATAGCATATATATTTAACGATTTTGTTGTTCGGTTGCGTATTAATCCGTGAAGAAGGACGTTGGAGAAACTGTAAATTAATAGGAAACGATAATAGTGTTGTTGTGGGTATACAATGGTTTAGATCGGTGACCTCGAAAGAGCGCCTTTACACATCGCACGTTCAAACCCCATACACGATATTATTCTCTCTCGAGCGAAGACCTCAATTTCGAGCTCTCATTCACAGGTGCGGCACGAAGCCGGACATGCACGGTCAATTCTACGAGAACACAGTCGTGGTACAGTACGACAAGGATCTCCTCGAGGTTTGGGACGAGGCCAAACGTCTACGTTGCGAGTGGTTCAACGACTACGAGAAAACAGCTTCAAAGCCTCCAATGGTTATTGCAGATCTCGACGTTATACAGCTGGACTTCAGGGGTACATTTCGTTTTTTCTTTTTTTCACCATAAAACTCTCTTTCAATCCACCACATTTAACACCTATTAGCGCCATTGTTTTCTCACGTAAAAAAAAAAAAGCAATTGCTGCAAGTAACAATTATCATTAGGCACAATAAACTAACCACTTATTTATAAGCCCCTTAAAGAAGAGAAACATTTTTATTTTGCGATACAATGGTTCTCCAATTATTCGTTCTGTAGACAATCTCGGGAATCAGCCAAAGTCATTAATCATTTGAGTCGTTGTGTTTTTTTTTTTTTTTTTTTAACTGTAAACGAAAATGTTGTAACACACGTAGACAGTTGTGTTACAAGCGTTTCGGTAGGGAATTGTGGTGTGTAGCCTTGAGTCGGGAAGTTCGGAAGTGTGAAATTGATGGAGTAATGACAAAACGCGTGCGAACGTCGCGGTTAACCGCGAAATTAACCGCGCGAATACGTATGCCACTTTGCGCGTATTCAATCGTCCTCTTGTGCAGCCTGGACTTGGCTATTCTCCATTTCGGTATCGCCCTATTTGTAATTTGCAACGGCGAAAATTGTTTTTTTTTTTTTTATAAAGAAATTGTGAGCTTATAGAATTGATTTTACACAGGCGATAACGTGGACTGCTGGATGGAGATTCAACATGGAAAGGGACCCTGGGCTCCTCCAGTCTCCGGAATTGTTCCCCTCGGGTCGACACTGACTCTCGTCGTTGCGATCAACGATTACAGAGGTAAGCTCCTTTTTCGTCCCTTGGAAAAAATTCCATTTTTGTATACTACTATAAAATGAAATACGTAATTATATCAAACTAAGAAATTATAAATGATTTATCGGCTAATTGAAAATTGATTTTTCCTCAAGGAGAATTCGACATGCGGGTGAAATCATGCGTGGCATCGGACGGCGGCGGTCACACGATACAATTGAGCGACGAATTGGGTTGCGTGCTGAGGCCAAAGATGATAAGTCGATTCCTCAAAGCTCGCGGATCGGACGATCGTGCGACGGTCATCACGTACGCATTTTTCCACGCGTTCAAGTTTCCAGACGCGTTGAGCGTTCACATCAAGTGCAAGGTCGAGATATGTCGACACGGTTGTCTGGACCATTGTCAATTAAGCGGAAACGCCGGTCACTTTATCCAGGACCGTAAGGATCAGCAGGATCATCAGGACCACCAGGAACATCAAGAACACCAAGTACGTCCGCTGTATCCGCAAACTACGATACCACCCTCCACCACTCAGGAAGACGATACGTCGCTTTACGATGACATTATTCAAAACGGCGATGAAATGGCATCGATCGGCGGTCAATTTCTCGGCGTCGAGAAATCCGCTCCGAAGGCACAAGCGCAGACCAGTAATCGGCTGCCCACTAATTCCGGAGAATCGGCACAGCTCCACGATGATTCTCGTCCGAATGACTCCGAAATGTCTCATCCCTTCTTGGTGAGATTTATCCGACATTTTTTAAGATTACTGTTAAATTAAAGCAAAATGCTATAAAAAAAAAAAAAAAAAAAATGACCGATTTTTTTTCCCCGCAGGATCCTCCAAGAGTGACGCGCTACGAGAGCGAGGAACAGTTTCCTCACGGTCCGCGGAATTTAGAAGAAGACGCGACAGCGCCGCCGATATTATCCGGCAGTACGCGCCGAAAGCGTTCGGTCGTTGTTTCGGACCGCAAGGTCCGAAGCGCGGACGTCGGCGTAAGCGGAATATACGAAGTTATATCGGAAGCCGATCTTGCGTTCAGTCCCGACAGTCACGCGGAAGCAGTGACAGTGTTTCAGGGTAGAATACGCGAGGAAGTCGTTTACGGAATTTGTCTGCCTATGCCAGGATTCAGCGCGTTGTTCATCGTCGTTGCACTGTCGGCCGTTGTCTCGGCTCTCGTCGCTGGAGCGATGCTTCATCGGTTACAAACGCAACGCGAGGTCTTAACCACCGGCAACAGAAATAAAAACGGAACTGCGGGCGGCGGCGTTCCCGGTGCTAATGCTGCTGCCGGTGTTACCGCAAACGGTTGGCTATCTTATGGCTTACTGCGCGTTCGCTGCGCCGAAAGACCTCAGCAACAACGAGTCCTCGAGCAACAGGAACAGGAGCAGGCAACAATCGTTGGCTCGTCGTCGGCTCTCGAGCAACGCTGACAATATGCGTCTCTCCGATAGAAGAAGCAGAAGTAGAAGGAGGAGGAGAAGAAGAAGAAGAAGGAAAATAATAAAAATCTCCGGCATCTCTCTCGAGCCGAGAAATATATACACATAGCGCCAAATGCCGTGAGAGACAATATGTGCAATACACTGTACAAAGTACCGTAAGTGCGTTCTATAGGAAAACCTTGTGGAGTATAAAAGACGTATGCGCTCGTAAATCGATAAGACGATTTCTATGTTTCTTCGGTTTCTTTGGAGGGAGAATATATTGAAGAAACTGAGGGAATTCCTCTCGAGGAAGAGATTCCGACGGGGATTTTTCAGTGAATTTGTAAATCATTTTGGAAACGGTGACAGTTTTTTTGTTTTTTTTTTTTTTTTATTTTTACGACGATGGTCGAAATTGTTCTGCGGAGGATTGAAGTGATAATTTCGATTTCGTTTGACGCTCTTCGGTTTTGAGATTATTGATATACAAATCATGAATAATTCCTTGCTGTTATTCTATAATATGAATATGCTTAATGTCGTTTGCCACTCTTGTGTTTTTTCATTTCTCTTTCGTCGTTAGTTCTTGAAATTCTACCAAAATCAAAATTTTGGTTGTGAATATATGCGTCAAACATCTTTGAAGATAATGACAAATTTCAAGGCGTGAAAGTAAAAGAGGCGTTTGCGCCGAGTGCTTAATCAGCAATCATCTTCGCTGTTCTCCAACCCGTTATACATTTATATTAATTATTCTATTTAATAAAACGAACGTTGGACGTGGAAAGGAGAGAAAGGGAAAACAAGAGGCGATATCGAAACGAGCGAGCGTCGCTCATGGTTTATTTACGCATCAATTATCAAATGAGAAACAATGTAATCAGCACTTACCTAAAAGCGAATGAGCTGCAAGCGGTGACGCTATATATTCTCGTTGTTTCATTAGTATTAATTAATCCTCTCGCGGTACGATATCTCACCTATCGCCCAGCGAGTTTTATTTAAGTACATGGTATGAATCAGTGTAAGGGATTATTTCGTTTTAAAAAAAAGAACAAGGTCTTTCTCTTTTTTCGTTTGAATGTTATGTATAATCGGATTTAGCATGATAATAACAATGAAAAATTGTCGATTTCACGACGAGGTGCTTCTCTTTCGACTTCATCGTCATCTAATTTTTATCGAGTGATTGACTAGGCAAATAAGTTGATTTACACAGGCTAATTACTCCGCAAATTTGTAACGCGAAGTTCATGCCAATAATAAAACCATCATTCCTTTTGATTAGATATCATTTATTATAATAAAAAAAACAACAACAACAAGATTTGGATGAAAATTTCCTGTATATTGTACATCGAAGGTACGCTTTGCTACCTTTTTTTTTTTTCTAATCTTCGTTTTTGATTTATTTTTGTATATAGTTCGCTACTAGAATGTAGTTTAAGCTCACGAATGCGGTACTAAGTACTGTTGGCATTAATTGAGCTAGTTATTAATATGGATTTGTGGGTAGAATTAAATATAAATTCCGAGCTCGAGATTTTTTATAATTTCTTTGTAATTACAACAACAAAAAAAACATGTGGTCAGCCCAAAAACGCACAAGTGCAAACTATGCTCTCCTTCCATACCCTTTTTCCTTTAGATAAGAACACTCAAGATACCATTAATGTATAAAATGGAAATTTATGGTGTCATTAAATCAATTTTTTTTTTTCATGCTGTGCTTACAAAAAAATGTTTATGCAAAAAAAAAACTCCAGAAAAGTACAAATTCAACAAAATTTCATGAAATTCTCGACGAATTTGGTATTTGGTATATAAGTTCAGATATACGACAAATGTTTATTTGAAAAACCAACACAGGTTTACTACTCTTGCGAAAAAAATCGCGAGGCCATGGGAAATGTTCACAATATAAAATAAATCATTATGATTAATTACATTTTTTCAACAAATAATAATAATAATTTTGTTCGTTAAGTTAGAATCTCTCGTTCCATTGGACAATGTCCCTTGCTGTACAAAACTCTGAGAACTAACCGATGAATAAATAATTAGTTAGTGACAATGATTGATCGTAATCCCGATAAAATTGGAGATTGAATGATAGCCACTTAGTTGTTCGGCCGGAGGGCAAGGTCTCGTTTTTTTTTTCTTCCTTCTCACTCTGGGTTTTCATTAAGGACAAACTTTATACCTAACTAGGTTTGGGTAAAGTACGGTTCGGAAACTTGTATATAGATATACGAAAAGGCATGACTATGCTCTGATTACGCTGAGGTAAATGCTTTATTGATGTAATTATCGATTACTTAAGGTACTTTCTACCGTAGCATCTCGAAGCGATGAATTCTCTGTAATTGAAGCACAATATTGAGGATGCAGTTCCTTTGACGCTCGAAAATGTACGGAAAATTCAATCGACTACAATTATTATTTTATTTTATTAATTTATCTACATTCTAAACGGTTACGTATATAAATATATTAAATGTACTATATAAAAAATCATCTCAACTCACGCGTTTGAATTTTTAATATCTTCTCAGTTTTGTACAACAGTGCAACATTAGCGATGCACTAAAAAATGAGAGGATAATAATTGTTTTTGAAAAAACTGAATTTCAGAAATTCACACACATACTTTCGAGTCTTCGATTCGATAATTAATCGGAAAAATGTCTTGGACGGTTAATTATTGCGGTAAACCACCGACCAAGTACCCTATGGCAAATCTGTAATCGCTAAATATTTTCGTCCTGCACTATCTCAACAAAAATTTAAGCAAAATTTCACCAATTTCTTTTCGTAGCTCGATTTATTAAAACAGAATTGAGAATGCACTCGCAGTGCCTCACCCTGCACACATATAATCACCTATGTCCGTTTATATCCATACATGTATATCTTACGAGTGTATTTGACTAAATAATCCGTCGACTCGGCGCTACGTGCTGCGAATATTACAATAACTTTCGTATTAACAGTCACGAAGCGGGTCGGACGCATAAAAAGAAACAATAATGACAACAACAACATAATAATAATGATAATGATAATAATAATAATAAGGAAGAAATCTCTACAACCATTAAGCACGAATCCATCGGGTCGTCGTGGTCTCGTCGTCGCTGTTAAATTTCGCAAAAAACTTATAGTCAATAAACGAACAATCTTACGGTCGTTTCTCGCTACATATATGTATATATATATAGATATATATCGGTTACTCTTGTAGTTTAACGTGTTCCGTATGTTTATATGGAGTCGTGCTTACGGTAATCGATAGCCTCTGCTCTGCCGTGAAGTAAGGCCACGATCTCGAGGCGAATGCTGAAGAAGAGGAAGGAAGGAAGAAAGGAAGAAACGAAACTCATCTCCTCGATTAGTTTCTCTTCCTAGCTTGAAATCCGGCAGCTCGAAAAATCGTGATTGTTCGGTAACTAACCCGGGACGAGGCCACGTCGAGCGAGCATTTTTAATCGTAACGGCACACTGAGAGAAATATCTAGTATTAACGAGTATTTATAGCAGGTTTACAAAAATCGCAACTATCATTACGAAATTATCGTTGCTGCAACTATAATTATGAGTCTTAAAGAGCCGCTACTAAGTTTTTTGAGTATTAACACGCCGATAGAAACGCTTGAAGAAATACATTAACAATATTTTCAATATCGCGTAACGTTGATTTCTATTTTGCTATTTATGGAATGATATTTTGGAATATGCTATGGGATTATTGTAATTTTTCGTTTGTTTGAAAATATTTCGAAAACGGTAATAATTATTAGTACCGATAAGTATTTCAACAATATACAGTCTAGACTTTATTGGCCTATCATTTATAGTTCCGAGTTTTAAATCTCGTTTCAGAATCTCTCTGAATTAATTAACTTGCAAGTAACCCTTAATTTAAAACCGGTTGGTAAAATTATTCCTACTTCAATCTGAATTACGTTACAATTTAGATAGACGAAGGAACCGCTACTTTTAATAGCATCTTTCGCAAATTCACAAATAGTCGAACACGTTTAAGAATGTATGCTGAGATTTGACTCTATAAAAGAAGAACGGATTCGTACCGAAAAATTCCAACTGTCCATTATTCCACAATAATTGTTTTTTTTTTTTTTCTCACGTCTGGAATTTGAAAAACTGTTCTTTTCAGCCTCGAATTAAAGACTCAAAATTGGTGTAAAATCAGCGATACTCCAACACAACTTCATAGTTACAGTAAACATTAAAATCGCATAATCAACTGGAAACATCGGATGTACATTTTCTCAACTACATTACCTGAATAATATAAAAAGGTAAACGTAGCGTTAATCACCGACGAAAGTAAAAGAGTCTAAACATAAGGAGGCCATCAGTTTCTCTCCGTGCGTCTGCCGAAAAGTGCCACAAATAAATTGCTCAATTGCTCGTCTCTTAAGCCCTAAGAATAGAAGCATGTTTTGGTCTTCTTGGGTCCGGTTTGATTGCTATAACTCGCTGAAACCGTGCACTTTTTAGCCTTGGCTCTTAAGGGCCTCATGCGTATACAGAGATAAGCCGAGAGTATACAAGACGCTAAAAGTACAGCGAGAAGAAGGATAAGCGTTACGGCGAATCCCGGTGTGGTCATGCAAATCATGCTGGAATTATTGGTGGGTTCTCTTATGGGAAAAACCATAGTCGAGCTCGGCGCCTCGTTGCTCGACTCGTCAATCGCAAACGTGAGATCGCCCGTCGAGACAACACGAATAATTCGATTAACCCCAACAGTCTTGAGGGGCGTCGCTGCTATTTCTCGCGATTTTCTCCGCCTTTCGTCTCTGGGTCTTCCAGCGGCAGCCTGAAGGTAGGCTTCCAAGGGAAGAGGAGGTGGCAGCCCATAACCAACATCGGGATGTCCAGATTGATGATTTTCCAAAAGGCCTTGGGTGTCAAGGAGCGGCGCAGATTCCGAGCATTGTTCCGGGCAATGGTATCTGCATATTTGTATCGTGCACTGGAAATGCACTTCCATGGAATCCGGAAACTTGAAGGCCTGGAAATGCGCGTACGAAAGCACCGAAGCGCTGGCACCGAAATTTTTAATCTTCGTGAATCGTGACATTAGTTTGGGTCTGGTAATGCAGCCCTTTTGGTCCACCAATTGGATGGGAGCTCTTTTTCCATCGTGGGCCATACAATTGCGGACGAGCATGTCGAATTTCGAGTCGTCGTCCTTAATCGCAAGGACCATTGTCATGGTCTGTCCGATTTTCACTAATCCCGAGACCTCCGAAGCCCATGGTCCTTTTCCCACTTGAATTTGCATCCAACATCCCACGTTGTCTCCGGCAAAATCGGCCCTGACGACATCCAACATGTCGACGGGGAAGGGCCTGAAGGTCACCGATTTTTCGTATAGATCGTGCCAAGTGCAGCGCAGTTTTCTCGCTTGGTCCCAAACCTCCTGAACCTGAGGATCATATTGGACAACTATGATATTTTCGAAGTACGTTCCCGAACCTGACTCGGCGCCGTAACCGTAAAGACCGTTTTCCGTGTTTCCCGCGGTTCCGCAAGCGTGAATGCTTATCTCAAAGTTTACGGACGTTCGACCGAGACCCGCCGGAAGATGCACGCAATTCACGTTGCTGTAGTGACCCTTGCTGAAGACTATACCGTAAAATGGCTTGTCGAAGCCGAGGTAAACTTTCATCAGGTTCTTCTCGCACTTTACGTCGAGGGAAACGATCTTTGGCATGTCTGGGGTTGAGGCTGGCCAAGGCTCGCCACCACTTCCGCTTCCCGTTGTGAAGATTTTGTCCATTGCTTCCTGCTGGGCTAATTTTCCTGGGAGCGGCGGTGGAGGACCGTGATAGGCTACATTGTGACGATTGTGAGGCAAACCAAGATTTCCACGACCCGGAGGCAACGACAGAGGGTGTCCTCGCAATCCACCGCTGTTACCCCCCTTGTATTGCGAATTGCCACTCGTTCCACCGTTGCCTTCCTTCTCGTTGAGGGACTCCAAGGCCAATTGGTCCGAATTACCGACGTCCACATCCTGACGAGTCAGAGCCGAATTGTCGTTTCGATTATCATCACCCGGGATCGCTTCTACTACCTCCACTTCTTCAGCATGAGCCAGCTAAAATCAAAAAACATTACCAATCGTTACCAATGGTTTTTTCTAACCAATTGTAAATTGGTTTCAAAAAACCTTACATTTTTTCTTATTGCATTTTTCAAAGCTTCTAAAATATCATATCCAAATTTCAAGGTCTAGTCTCGAATATTTAAAAAATTGTAGCCTCCTTTAGAACAGCTCGCGGTTTTTTTTTTTTTTAATTCCAAGGGAATCTCCGATTGACTTGAAAGTGTGGTGGTCCCTCGTCGTCTCTGCATATCTTTCATTTATTCGTGTCGCGAGTTGATTCCGTACGAAACTTGTCTGGACAGCAGTACGACGTATTCCTCGAAGAATGGGAGACGAGACGAGAAGACGACGACGGTTAAATAGGATCATCGACGAGTGGAGCGAAAAAAGAAGGAGAACGAAGAGTCGCTACCGGTGGCAGTGATCATCGACCGGCTCCCAGAAGAGCCAACGACGATTACGTCACGCGTGACCCTCGGGCATAACGGGCCACCCGTGTCTTTAGCCGCAGGTCAATCGGCCAGCGTTCCTCTTCGCGTATCTCTCCACTATACATATATATATATCCATACATATGATATATCTATAGATCTCTACATATCGACGATAAATATGGATATATCATCGGTATTTGTCTACTCGTGTTAAGCACGTATCCACAGAATCCTTCCGTCATTTCATTTAATTAACAATTATAATGTTGAAAAAAAAAAAAAAATTCTGTTCTTCTCAATTTTGAATGTACAACTGCTAAACGAATCACAAAATTTTCAATCAAAAAAAGTTTCATGTCAAAAACAAAATAAGTTTTGATTAAAAGTGTAAATTTGAGGTGAATAAAAAAAATATAATTATAATGAGCGCTTGCGGCTGCGGATATTTGTATATGGTTAACACGAGCAGACACATATCGGTGTGCCACCGTCGCCCTTCGGCTCCTCGGCAACCGCGCACTCAATGCGCGTTCCTCTGAAAAACATGTTAGCGCGCGAGCGCGTGCATCCTGCACACGTTTTCTTCGGTAGTCGCGACGAGGTCGGCGCGTCTCTCACCTCACCGCCTGCGTACCACAATCGCCGTCGAGCGCGCCTTTTCCACAATTCGACGAAAGCTTATAAACGCACGCGCGCGCGCGCGCGCACGACCCGCCGCCGCTACGCCTTTTTCTTCACTCGGACGTTGTTTGCTTTGCACCAAGAGGACAACCAACGAAAAAAAAACACACACGGACACAAAATTCCGGCATATTAAGCGTGTTGACTCAGTACTACCGTACGACGACGCTTAATTATTTCTCTGCGACCAACAATTTCCGTTGCGGCAACGATTTCAATTTTTTTGTTTGTTTGTTCAATTCGAATTGTCGAAAAAATGGAACTTTTTGTTTTGATAAAATTGTTTTTGGTATAGTATGTTTCATTTTTCATATCAGGTGATTATTTTGGCAGTGTTTTTAATAATTAACAAAAAAACAAAACGATTCACGGAAATATAAGATTCACTTTCGTTTTTACTACGTTTCCCTTTGAATCGGTTGACCTTACGCATCGACGATGCCTTCTCAAGTTCTCAGGACAGAAGACATTCGGATAGTGATTTAAAAAAATGGTTAAACCCCTCGCTGAGATTACTCGGCGTGGACAATGAAAATTCTTTGGTAGGAACCGCGCTCCCGTTCCCGCGCAACGGGATCACGTGCCGGCATCTATATATACCTGTTTTTATTCTTATATAAAACAACTACAAGTGCATCAACTGTGAAATGGCCACCGTTGGGGCCGGTTCCTTTGACCTCGAGCCAAATAAGTTAATACTCTACCCCTCCCTCTCATTCATCGGTAACGCCATTCCTCTTCAAGTTCTCGTCTTCTGTCCGACGATCATACGTGCCTCTTTAGATGTTCTCCACGCTCGATCGGTAAATTACGAGAGTAGCAACGAGCAACGCTTTTCATTCCAAGCCACGGAAACTGTCATTATGCACTTTATTTATTTTTTTCCTCTCTTCATTTGTATAAATCTTTCTTCTTTCATTTTTGACAGGGAATGTCTCATATGGAAAACAAAAATTACTCTGTGAATCTGAAAGTATTATCGGAAAGTAAGTGCTTCGGGCCCTCCGAACAAGCGGCAGAGAGGAGGGCCCAACAAGCCGGGCAATTATCGCGCGGCGATATGAAAAGGTGCGGCCCCGTGACCTTTGAAGCACCTGAGGAAGGATGCGATGCCCCGAGAGCGAGAAAACGCGGGCCTGTAATCGCAGTGAATTTTTATTGCGGGTCAGAGATGAATGAAGTTTTCGGACCGGAAGAGTCCGAATTCACCGAACCTTCTGGGAAATGTGGAGCGTGATTTTGAACTTTCTCAAGGATGTAGCCAATTGGAGAGATAAATATCGTTACCCGCTTGAAAAATTTTACGATGCTAATTTTTTTTCTCAACATATTTCATCATACCATGAACGTTTTTCATGGGATACAAATTATCAATTGTGCATTGAAAAACAACATATTTTCTTTTGTCTAAATATAAATAAATATTTGAATATAACGAAAATGAGATGAATTTTTGAATAATCCTCACTGCGAATGTGCCCTTAACCCTCAGGCTGACGCGCCTATCCGGGAGGTCAAGGGATCGAGTTGTACTCGAAGAGCCACCACACGCACGCACTCACGCACCTTTTGAAGGCATGCCTCGCGTCCGTCGCCCTTAGCTCTGGGTCAGGGCACTGGGTAACGGCATTACGTTTGCGGGCCCCTCTCTTCGTCTCGCGAGCCGGCAGAGCCCCCCCCCCCCCCACACATATATCTGGGTTATAATGTTGTAATTACCCGAAGAGTCGCTCGGCTTATATACGATCCAGACGCAAAGTGCAACGACAAGTTCTCCGCGGCTTAGCCGCGGTGAGAGAGAAATGGAATGGAGGAATGAAAGAGAGACGCTGCGAGAATATACTACACGGAATCGCGACTGTCACGAGGTGATCGCTTCTGGGAGGTCTTTCCACGGGATCAGAGAAGCGCAAGATCAATCTGGATTTCGAGGCACGCACCGCTCTTGATCACAGCGAGCGGCCCTTTCCGCTCGCTCTTTTATTATTCCGATGATCCGATTCTCAAGATAGCGACAATTACCCTTAACACGACCTCGATTTATTAAAGAACGCGCAGCGGGACTTTGTCCTTGCAATTTATTTATTTGCCACATTTTTTTTTGTGTCTTACTTCCTCTGGGCATTTTTGGCAACTCCAAATAGTGAGATTTTAAACGTTTCAATACTTTTTTTTCTATAGGCACAAAATAAATTTTCGATATTTAAAAAAAAACGAAATTCTTGTTTTATGTTTTGGAATGCAACGTTTCCTAATTTTCAAGACTATGATTTTTTTTTTAATTTTCTCTTTTACGAGGCAATTAAATTTTCAATAACCGTGGCGTGTTTCTATTAACCAAAGATACATCGGTTCGTGAGCCAGAGCATTCAAGACGAACGATAACCTCTTGAGACTGTGGAGCTCGTCGCGTCACGATCGAATAAATCATAATAATGCATTATAATTATCGAGGATGAAGACTCACCCCCTGGAGTAGGAGACAGGCTAGGATGAAAGCACGTAACCGCATACCGCGTTGGAGTCCACGATGAGGCGATCCACTCGCCGGCAAACTGAAACATTTTAATTACACTCGTCAGTACCTCGTTATTCTTCCTTTTTTTTCTCCCCCTCCAAGAGCATCACAGCAAGAAAGTTTCGTCGACTTTTCTTCATCGAGATGAATTTCGACAAGACAAAATATAAAACTTTGTCACAAAACGGGGGCAATATGAATACGAGGGTAATCGAATAAATTTTTTTCACCTCATATTGTTTAAATTTACAACAAAGTAATAATTAAGTAAGCCGAATAAAAAATATTCTGTACGCTCAAATTGTTTGAGTTGGACAATAATATCGCGAATAATTTATTTAATTCACGAATCAAATTGAATAATTAATCTGCGAATAAAACCTTTTGTAAGCAGATAAAATTTGTTTTTTTTTTTTTTTTTTACGTGAACCACATTCGATTCGGAAAATCTATATGCGAAAATAACATTGCATGTCGATAGTGAATATTTTAATTGGGATTCTATTTTTAAGAGTTTAATGAATTTTCGTTAATTAGCCTGCGGCAAAACTCGCGGCGCAACTCTTTACAACGAGTGAAGTGTGCCCATGATGTACACGAAAGGTATAATAAAGCCGACGTTGAGTGAGTAGACGATGCGGAGGAGAAGAGACGAGCGTACTCTCGTCGCGTTTTCTACTTACCTCTAATTACGTATCCCGGGAGTCGTTGGAGCGTACACCTCTTCGGCTGTGCGAAGAGATCTGCCAGGTACTGGACGTTGGCACGGAGGAGCACGTGATCGATAGCGAGCAATGTACCAGCTGCGTTGAGCTTGTAATAATCCACGTTAAAAAAAGTGCATTTTCCGGGTGATTCTTCCGATGAAATATCTGTCGGAGAAAATAAATAAATAAATTGTAAATCTGTTATTAAAATATATTCGCTGGACGTTTTCATTAATAAACACGTCACTTGTATATTCTTTAAATCACAATCCTTACTAATGTGAGGATTTAAGAAAAAAAAATCTAAAACTCGATAACATTTTTTTTTCCTCACGAATCCGCACTTTTTTTAAAATCTCGGTCATGCTAATATATTTTTGGAAACGAGGTTCGAGATTACTGATAATAACAGGTTTTCGTGGTGAAACTGGTTCGAGGCGATTATGCGGTTAGCGGTTAGTGATTAGCAGTACGGTGATAAAATATGGAAGGGGAGGGACGGAGAGCTTGTTTGATCGGCAGTTATCGGCCACCCTCCCCCACCTCCCGGTGACCCGACCGCGACTCTCGTGGGACCCATTCGTTTCCCTATCCCATCCCAAATTCCTCAATACGTCGCATCCGTTACGTTTTTCTATGCCACGAACATTTCGCGACTATAAAGTGACTATAAATATTGGCAGAATAATTTTTCGAAAACTGCCGGAGTCGAATTTTGCATTTGTTTTTTTTCGTTTTTTCCAAAACTACTTCAAAGAAAAATTGTGTTAATTAATTTTTGCTTGAAAAAAAAAAAGCGAAAAATAATGAGGTTTGCAAAGTTCTACTTTGCAACTTTATTTAGTCAAACCGTAACTATACATTGTAAATAAATACCGAATATTCCTGTAATAATTATCTATATACGTTGGATTTTTAGCCACAACTGTTTATTGTAAAGAATTTTTACAAGTTTTTTTTTTTTTTTTTTTTTTTTTTTTTTTTTTTTTTTTTCCATGAAAATATAGGGCATAAGAAAGTAATGCAACTACTAATGCATATTTTTTTATTGGTATTTAATAATAACAGTAATAACTCGCGGTAATTCTTTCGTGCTATGAAATACGTGCATAAAAAACCATAGAAATTGTATGAC
The DNA here is from genome assembly GCA_947507545.1 of Clistopyga incitator. Classification (NCBI taxonomy): domain Eukaryota; kingdom Metazoa; phylum Arthropoda; class Insecta; order Hymenoptera; family Ichneumonidae; genus Clistopyga; species Clistopyga incitator. The sequence goes on from OX382176.1 coordinate 14,357,358, forward strand.
ATTTAATTGGCCATTTGAATATAACCGAACCTTGACAGACAATTGGTGCCATAATGATTGCTAACTCTCTCTCTCTCTCTCTCTCTCTCTCTGGGATGTTTTCCAAGTAGACCGTAATTGAAATGGAAATTGACAACTGCTCGTTATTCAGAAAATGATGGTTCTTCTGAGAGCCACATCTTAAGAGGGCAGAGTAGAAAATATTCTGATTACGCTCGTTGGGTTCGTGATACTTTTAGCGGCAACTCTTCTCTTCACCTTGTGAAGCTCCGACCTAAGAAGGGTTAAAACAAAGTGTACCACAAAATTACTTCCCACTCTATGGTAAAACTAAATAATTAACAACAATGATAATAAAATGATTTTCACTGTTATTTCACAACGATAACTTCGAAAATGTTATTTAAGCTCCTGGCTAATTTGTACCACGAAAAATAGATGTTTAAAGTATTTTCAAAACCATATTTCACATGTTTGGTCGGCGGCTATTTTTCGTAAAGTAATTTATCCAAAAGCCAAAATAATCTTGCAAATAATTGTGCAGCTGCGGATAATTGTGGCCCAAAGTCAATATGACAAATATTCGTCGAGTGATGAATTTTTACAAGGGCGATTTTCAAGTTTGCCGAAAAAAAGTGAGCGAGAGAAAAGTGGCTCGCTAATGAAAAGTGTCGGTTGGAGAAAAAAAAGGCACAGTGGTTCGATGTTGGCCGATTATTGAGCGAGCCTCGCCCCCCGGCTGTCCCAAATTCCACCGCGAGTGTCCGGTCCGCGTCGTGCCGTTATTTTTCCGCGCGAGAGTCGCTCGTATCTCTTGCAACAAGTAACACGCGGACCCGTGAGAGACACAGCGTCGAGAGTGAGGCTAAATAATATATACGCGAAGAGAGGGGCAAGGGAAGAGCCGCTGACGTTGGCTCCTCTTCGTCTGGGTTCGTCCTCGTCGTTCATCCGTTCGACCGGAGAGGAGATACACAGAAACAGGAACGACGTGCACGCGCTTCCTCATTCGCAAACTCCCGAGAACAGCAGGTGCTCACGTACTCGTCGATAGTTATAGCTCTACGGCGTACGACTCTTTTCCTATTTGAACAATGCAAAATTCAGGCAAGTAGGCCTGGTGCCCTCAGGGGCATACAGTACAGTACACACACACACACACACACACACACACACATATATATACATATATATCCGAACTCGTAACCCGTTGCCTATATTTTTATGCCTGTAATTCTCCCCCCTCTATTCGCTGATGCGCCACTGTAACGTCCTACTAAACACATTCAGCGAGGAGGCACACGTGTGATCTATTGTATCTATACAGCTGATTCGTTGTTTTCTCCTTCTCACGACACTCGAAGAATTCCGAGCCGCAACTTATGGGATATTTTCTATACTTTTGTGGTTTTCCATTAAAATGTTTGTTTTTTTTTTTTTCTATTTACGTCCTGGAATGATTTTTTTCTTTTTTTTTCCCCCCATTATCTCTCGTACTATCGTACGTCGACCAATTAAAATCCTTTGCCGCAAGAATGAGCGCGTTTATTTCGGCCGCTCGTGCGTCTGTAGGAATGCGCGTTGGGGTGGACAGCCGGCAAACTCGCTTTTCCGTCGTATCGGAGGAATTCTCGTTGACGATTCTCCTCGTACCGCCGCTCGGTTGGTTACGGGATATCGTCTCCTCGTGTCTCGTGTGTTCCCCGTGAATGTTGCAAGTGTATATAGCCCTATAAGCGTCGGTAACCTTGTCGCTGTTGACCATAAGAGCGAGTCGTTGTTGTTGATGGTTGCGAGAGCGACTTTCAGGCCGTTCGTCTGGATGAAGCAACGGGTCATTCGATATTCTCTCTCTATCTCTCGTGTGTCGAACGACCGCAAAAAAAGATTTCGGTAACGCTTGAGGCCTTTCTCCGGCCGTGGCGTATTAATGCCTCATCTTCCTCTCTCTCTCTCTCTCTCTCTCTCTCTTTCTCTTGGAGTTCGGACTTTAGGAAAGCATACATCATACGGATGATCGTCAGAAAAAGGGCTTCGGGCGATCGGACGAACTAACTTATATCGGTGGCGCGCTTCTTTTGCCGCCAAACCCAACGAGCAGCGGCGGAAGAGCTTGAAGAGCGAAGAGGAGCAACGAATCGAGTACACGCCGAGGAATGGCTCGCTGCCAAATACATATAACGGTTTTATCGGCTCTCGCGTGGGTTATACACTCGAAAGACACACGGGGTTCGCATAATGAACCTGTGTGAGGCTCTGCTATGCTACCGCTCGTACTTAATGGTGACCTGTATGGAAATCAGGGCCAATCCTCGGTTATACCCTCTCTCGGATTTTTTTTTTTTTTTCTTCTTCTTTCTTTTTTCTCTAATGCGAAACGACATTCCAAGTGGAATTCACGAAATATCATCGCCTGTGCGTATGCAATTGTGGGGTGTGCCATACCCCACAGAGGCCGGTAAGAGTAGGGCTACTTATGGAATTTCAAATTTTACCTTCTGCATTCAGAGAAACCAAAAAACAAAACGTTTAAAATCACCTAAATTTTCCAATTAAAAATTGGGGTGGGCTTATTCGGTCGATACAATGATTGGCGTATTATATTAATCTTGAAGTGTGTCATGTAATCCACAGCCTCACATTGTATTAAGAAAAAAAAAAAAAACAACATTTTCAATCTCAAGATAATCTCCATGCGATTCAATAAATAGCCACAATTTTACAGTACCAGCGATCATAATATTATTAATTAAGCGTCGATATCACTCGATAAATTAACAATTAACCGACAAGTCTTCAGTGAAGAAGATGATGGGTGGTGGTCTAATTATTCTCCAGAGGAATCTACTTCATTCTACGATAATAATAATAATGATAAGCTCAACGAGACGAAATTAACCGGTTGGCACGATCGTGAACCGGCTCAACCGCCACGTGCTTCCATCCCGGCTTCCTCTTCCTCTACTCCACATGCGTGTCAGTTTGTATATGCATCTCCCGAGCCCCCGAAACTTCCACTGTAATGTCAAGCATAATGCTCAACGTAACGTGCGCTGCAACGCGTAACGTGTGTGTCATAGTGCTGCTATGTATGGAAGGGAAGCTGCCGGACGCACTCAGCACCGCGAAAACACGAGTGGTTACGACCTATGTACGTATCGTTGTCCCTCTAGGCTTTCGCGGGGGCGAGCCGAAGCAGAAAGCACGTGGGCCTCGCGTTTACTCGCACTCCTGGCAATCGCGACTGCGTATGTAAGGCAACATCTGCAATAACACTGTACAATATTAAACAATTTCACTCAAATACTAAATATTATTATTTCATTTAAAAAATAGTCGAAATATCTTTTTTCTCATTTTATCATTCTTATAATATCCCATTGTATTGAATTAATTATCATTTTGTGAAAATAAACCGACTTGTAAATGATGAAAGGCCAACATCTTCGTATTTAATGATAATATTGTATAATTTGGGATATCAATTTTTTTTTAAATTTATTTTACGTAGTACATTGAATTTATTATCGTGAAAAAAATATTATTTGTGAAAATAAAGGTGGTTGGACATTATTATTATTTTTTTTTCCCCCAAGTATTATGGTAAATAGAGATGATCGGATTTGTTTGGCCATTTTATTGGTTCAATTAATTGAATATGATCCTCAACAGACTTGATTTTATCGGAAGCTTGCTGTTTAGTGTATTGGGAAATAAATTATTGATTAAAAGTAGAGTCTTTTATTTTTGTCGGTAGAGCGTTAAATGTTGAATACTATAATTTTCGTTTCACGATTATATTAATCTCTGTTCGTGGCGTATTTTAAAGCTGCACTACCGCCATCACGTACAGGTGTTTATTTGATCGTTTTCCGTCTCACGTATCCTGCACGCTATCGCAGTGAATAACTTGATCGTACTTGTTCGCCGCTAATTAATACCGTACACACGTAGAGCAGGGAAGAGTTGTGCGAGTGCACTCGTCATTATCACTCTCGGAATAACGAACGGTGAGTCACGAGACCGCGAAGATTAAAGGAGATTGTAAGTGCATAGAATGATTTTGAGGTCTACGGTACACGCGTTACGCGTGTACTATTAAATATACTTCATCACCCAATCAAGCAACCGGCCCAGTTGCACTCCTCCTCTCAACATGCAATTAGCAGCCGGTGTAATAACGATAAATAAACATCAAAGGCGAACGCGGCATAGCTGCAATCAATAAACCCCAACGAAAAAGCAAATTCCTCAGCAATCGTTGAACAAGCCTTTTTAAATGATATCTCTACTAATTGATTTGATTTTTTAAAAGCAAAGTTTGACAAGTGATGTGAATACGTATTGGAATATCTGGGGTGTGACATAGCCCGCCAGTATCCAAATGACCTGTTAAAAATCTCTTACACCAAACCGAACCATACGATAATTCATATTCCATGTCAAATACCTCGTATATCCTCAGTAGCGTGACAATGCCCTTCAGTGATAACAGCGGAATTATCAAAGCCTCGAAAATCGTCAGCCAGAGGGTAGTACCGCCGACACAATCACTGAATAGGCACAATAGGCACGTCCTGCAGTTCCCTTACGATCCTGCAGAGGCGTTCACAGCGTCGGACGATTACGCGGTAGGAAAAAAATGCTTTTCGAGGTTACTTATCACGTCACTGACACAAAATGTGAATTACGGTGCTTAGTGAAAAATTATCACGTCTCACGTCGAAACGAAAAAAAAAAAAAAAAAGAATAAGTAATTGCGTTTAATGCTTGATATTCATTCATCGAAGCTAAGCAACTCTTGGGCATCGAGTGAGCCGTTTGTAAGCCAACCAATGCGAGACTCAGTCGCACGCGATTCTTTAACGGAGGCGTCTCGACGTCTCCGAACGAGATTCTGTGTATAGAATGAATATAAACCGGCGGTAAAAGACTACTAGATGGCCATCCGATGGATGGATGCGAGTGACGGTAGTGGCGGGATGCGTGTACGCGCCAACTCGTGCCCGACTCGGAATGGGATACACCTGTCCGATATACAGAGTATACTATAACGTGGCGGACCGCCCCCTGACCCAGACACGTGGTACAGTTATATAGGTCCCTCGCTCACCGAGATATCTCCTTGTACACCACACATCACCGGCACCGGGCCCTCGTAACCGCTGCTGCTGCTGCTGCTGCTGCTGCCTCTTCTTCGTCGTTACGACGCTTCTTCACCTTCCTCTTCTTCTTCTTCATGACGATGGCTTTCCGCGCCTCGGAGGGAGATGCCGGTAGAGCCTCGCATCCCCGTCCTGGGCCCGGGCTACGTCACTTGCCCACTTTCAGAACAAATAGTGGGGCCAATCGGGCCCCACATTTTACCGCATTTTTCACCAAAATTGCTAGAATATTTTCGTAATTAATCTTTTTTTCTTGTGGGATCTCATTACAGTTCGCATTCGTTGCGCATTTACAGAGAAAATAGTGGACCATTTGGCCCATTTTTAGCATTTATCGGCAGCGTTTTATCTTTTTTTTTCTCTCTCTACGAAAGTTTATCCCAAAGTGCTCAGTCTCCAAAGATCACGAAATCACAGATTTTTAAAGCGTCGAATAAATTTACAAGTGTGTCAAAAAGCCCCGGTGAGCTGTGCGCATATAAGCCCGATTATCCCTTCCTCCTCACTAATTTCTTCTCTCCCTCTCGTATACCACCGCCTCTCTTCTTGGCAGATACACTCTCCGGAATCCCCACGTATGTGCCTTTCCCGTTTGGCACGGTTGTCCCATTCTTAAAGCCCCTAATCGCTTCCCCACCGCAGCGACACATTCACGAGCACCGAGGTACCGGTCACGCCGAACTTGACACGAATTCGTCCTTCTGTCGTGCGCTGTATACACGTTTATCTACTTGCACAGTCACGTGCCGCCCCTCGAAGCTCAATTTTGCCGTTTCACAGAGAGGACGTTTCTCATGTACATCTTTATTTACAACTTCATTATCGAAGCTTTGTTATCGTCAATTTAATTTTTCGAAATTCTAATTTCCATACACTTACAATTTTCCGAACGTGTTGGGAAAAAGTCTTTGATCGTTGTTGGAAATAATGAATTTTCGTTAAGGGGACGCCGCAATGAAATGGCTAAAACCGGCAAAAATTAATTAATTTTTGTTAGTTATTCTGCAAGTTATTACTTACTTATTTATCAATAACAAAGTAACAAAGTAACTCGGCATTTCAGGAGCTCGGGTGGTCGAGTAATTACAATTTTGAGAAGTATCCGGTGATCCATGTGGGTTAACGATGCACCGGCGGTTTAACTGGAAGTGACGAAAAATTGGTACAGTGTTGCAGGAGTAATGGCATCCGTAACTTTCGTGCGGAGCCTTATGAAAATTTACAGCCTCGTTTTCATTATATGACGTTATTAATGTACTTTTGGGCAAACTATCGGCGCAATTGGGTCACGACTGTTTAAAACAGTATTTTTCTTTTCAATTTATGCTATTATTGAAATACTTTACAAATTCAATGTCATTTTGATTTTTTATTTGCAGACAAATAAATACAATAAGTATTTCGCGTGAAGTCTGCGACTTCGTGAAACAGATTTGTTTTTTCTAGCGATAAATGACAAGCAAATCTTTGAGCTTTGTGAACAACGAAATATATATCTATATATTGTCAAGTAACAAAATGATTCCATGACAAGCGATTGTCTTCGGTATCTTTATCCGAGTAAAGAGGCAAGTGCATTCCAATGATGCGTGTCGTTGTCCGAGAGAGTGCATTCTCCGAACAAGAACGATGAATTAATGGAAAATACTTCACTCTCATAATACGCAATAGCCTAGATAATAATTAATCCTTCAATAGCCATGTACTCGGGTAGAGTTTTAAAAAATCTTAAACGAAAATTCCCGTATAAAAAGGAAAATAAGAAGAAATACTTTTACTCTTTACAATTCCCATAAATGTATATTCGCAATGAATCAATTAAATATAAACCTGCAATAATATATTTCATATCGTGAACTTTGTCGGAAACTCTCACAATTGTCAAGGTCACTAGCCAGAAGATTTTTGAGGAAGATGTGAATTGAAGAAAAAAAACTATTAATAAGTACAATTCACATAATTTTATATTCACAAATAATTAATTAAGTGCAAATTAAATCAGCCACAATATTTATTCGGGGACCATAAACCATGTCGGAAAGCCTCTCGAGTATCAAGGTCATCGCCGCAAGATTTCGGAAGTGGTGACCTCAGATCGTCTAGGAATTTATCGCCGATTCGTACGTCATCGCCGAGCATCCACCGCGACAAATAGTACCGATATTCGAATGACGACGTCTCCTCCTCTCATATGTGTTGGTCGAAAGCTGTGGGAATCCGAGGTTCGACCGACCGACTGACCGACCGACCGAGCGCTGCTGATTCTGCTACCATCGCCGCCAACGTCCTCGTCGTCTCGCATGCGACTGTGACCTATAGATGAGCGCCTTCTCCAATGTGCTTCGTGCGCGCGCACACACGTCTACACGTCTCTGTACACATATATGGCCCAATCCACACCAATTCGCCCTGGGATATGACCTTCGACCTCTCCTATCTGGTCGCTGATTTTTTTTCCAATTTTCATTCAAACAAAAGCCCAAATTGTATTTCATTTTTGTCACTCATCATTCTGAAAATAAAAAAGTCTTTAGTGTAAAAAATTTAAAAAATACATCAAAATCCTTTGCCACGTTTCAAAAAAAATTTTTAACGCGAAAAATCAAGAAAATTAAGGAGAAAAAAAAACAGATTCGGAAAAAAATTCGGCTTTTATTTGAGAGTTGAAAAAGGAAAATAAAAAAATCACCGAGCAGATCCGAGACGTCGAGGGTCGATCCCAAGGCGAATTGGTGTGGATTGCCCTGTATATGTTACACCGGGTAATACAACTCCACGATGCACTGGTAGACGCGCACATCCGTTGCCGTGTGCGCCAAGCTAACAATGTCAAGGAACTGTGCGCGGCTGTGCAAACGTCTGAGGTTCGAGACAGACACAAGAAATCAAACGTTACTCGTTATACTTTTTTCACATATACATATATATATATATATATATATATATATGGTTATATACATATTTTCGATACCCTATACAAAAGAAATAAACACGTATGAATTATATTAATGCATCGTAATTTAATGCACTTTCGTATTACTCGACTAATAGGAGATCGAAAAATCAATACTTGTTTATATACTTTGTTTTCTTCTCTTTTGCTTTGCTTATTAATCTCTTTTGTGCTCGCCGCTCGCAGAATGGCAATTTTATTTGTTGTTGTTTTACGATAGCTAAGCGTTTGCGCTATGCCATTAAAAATATTTACAATTGCATTTACACGATGTTAATAGCTATTAAGGGTCTCGTCATCTTCGCATTTATTTACACATTGGGTTTTGGTTTTTTTCTTCTTTATATTAATTTTGTTTGTTTGTTTGTTCTTTTTTTTCTTTCGTGAATGCTCGCAATTTCTCTTTCGAATCTTTACAAGATTCTGTGAAAGTACGCAGCGAAATTTCTGCACCAATATGTTCGTCCAATTTTCCAGTTGGTTTTTTTATTAGCGCTCTATTTAGGTGCCAGAATTTTTCGCGAAGCCTTTTAAACAGTTTACATCGGCTCGTCTCTATTCACTGGCATTTCTCTTTTCTTCTCTTTCTCACCCCTTTTTTCGCGTATTTAATTGACAAAGTGTGTAACACGTGTGTAAAATTATTCACGACTCGGGAGTAGAACACCGCAGCCACTTCCCGATGGGAAAATCGGAGATTTTCCGCCAGAAGAATTTTCGTCGCTCCTGTCGAAAACTATCGGTTTTTTTTTTGTCAAGTTACCCTTATTGTCGAATGATAACTCGTGTAACTTCAAAAATAAGCAGCATTCTTCACTTGTATTTTAAAGTTTACATAACTTTCTCGATTTTTAAACGATCGTCAAATTGTACTCAATTCATTCACTGGTACTTTCGGAAAAAACAATTGAATCAAGGAATTCGGTACAATCAAAAAAATTCTTATCAATGGCTCGCCTTTTTTCGTGCTTCCTTTTAGTTCTTTCTTCCCCGCTTCTATCACAATCATTCGCTATGATAAAACTTTACATTTAGATAAACGCTCAAATAGATGAAAAATAATGTACGGATAGAGGAATTTCCGTAAATATCGAATTTGTTTTTATTTTTTTCCCGGTAAACTTTCTTTGCCGTGATGTGCAACACATTTTTATCGAATTTTGTCGTTCCGGTTTTGCGACCGTCAGTCATTTTTCCCTTGCACTTCCAGCGATTCGGTAGCACATAGCACATCACTTTAATGCTACTAAATATTTTACTGTCAAAGCTATTTTAGCATTTTATATTATATTACAACAAAAAACGATATAAATGAAATGTAACTGTAAAAATTCAAGTAATGAGCCATGATTAGTTGCACTTATTATTTTTGTATAATATTGCGTTTCTTAATGAATTACTATGAATCATTTTTTTTTTAATCAGTAAGAAATTATTTATACACTTTTTTTAGCTGTGTATGGTAAATATTTCTTGAAATTAAAAGGTAAAAATCCACTCCGTCGGTATGTTATGTTACCTGCGAATTGAATTTTTAGGATGAAATACGAATTATTTCAATATTAATTACGATATTTTTATGGCTGTTACAAAAATTCCTCTAGTCGTAATATTCGATCGCACAGTTCTCGTTTTATGAAAAATAAAGAGTAACCGCCCATTTTATTGAAAAGTGACTAAGAATCCATCGGCATAGTTGCGCGCTCGTATATGGCATGTGAAGCACTCTCCGTCAATTCAGCCACTGGTGTTTGACTATCGAAGATCTGCCTCATGATTGGTGATACGACCATTAAAAAGTACTCGATGTGATTCTCTTCAGATTTTTTAATCCAATGTTTAAAAAAAACACGCCATAATTCATTTCACCAACTATAGGACAGATCTCAGATGTACGAACTAAAAAGTGGCTTAATTGACGGAGAATGCTTCATCTGTGACGCGACAGTGTTAAGCTGCTGCATTAGTATTTGCAAGCGCACAATTGTTCAATATATACACTTTCGAGTGCCCGTGTTCATCGTGAATCGCATAATCGCGACGTGTCTATTCGAAAAAAACGGCTCAAAATATATGTATTTGCAAAATTGTAAACCCACATTATTTTTAAAAAAACTTTTATAGGATAATTGTTTCCCTCACAACTATTCCGTCAAAATAATCTGCAGTTCTTATAATCAAAAGCCCAAGTATATGGTAATCTATTTTATAAAAAATGCAAATATTTTTTCGCAAATTCATAGCTGATGAATCAATTATGCGATAAATGTTTACGTTTAGGAGGGCTTGAAACGGTATGTATTTGCAATTCTCGTGCGTTCTTCGACTCAGAAATATTGGAAAAGAAACAAAAAATACCTAAAAAATTCAGAAATATCCTGATAAACCTGGCAATAATTTTATCGTTGCATCGATTAATTAATAATCACGGCTAAGTAGAGTAGTTTACGGTAAAAATTTCAATAATTAAGAAAATTATAAGAAAATGATTTCGTCGTTCGTTTAATAGTTGTCATTTGACACTGACCAGGAAAATCAGGATTATTTGAATCGGCATTGCAAGCCAACATCACTTGTTCTTATTACGCTTATTCGCAATAGAATTATTCCACAATTATCATTTCATAACGATGATATGCAGTGCTTTGAATAGATATTCAACCTTAAAAAATTTTAATAAAATTTTATCTAGCAAATAAATAAAATCGTTGATCCATTGATTTTTCGATACAACAAACATATCGCCTCTGTATCTTCATTAAAATAACCACGATGTTAATGAAAAAATATAATTCGCCAATTATTAAAAAATTCACTATCTTTTTACAATACTGCAAATTGTCAAATAACAATAATAAAATCTCGACAATAAATATTTAAGAAAATAATGTTGGCTTACTCTGCTTCGAATCTACTATTAAATCCTCGCCGGGCACTCCCTTTCGGGGGGGGGAAAAAAAAAAAAGAAAAAAAAAAAAAACACCTTGGCAAAAAACGTGTCCCAAGTTTACGCGAGTGCGGAAGCCGGAAGTGAGCTATGCTTTGGTTTAGTCTTATTTAGAAAGACTTTGATGCATCCATTAAAGTCAGCACTGACGAGAACATGTCCACCGCAGCCTTTGGTGCGTTGTTCGACGACGGGATCAACGGGAGGAGGAGCGACACTGGGTCCAGCTCCATTCTTCGGATCATCCTTGGTTTCCCACTGTTCCCTCGCTTCAATTTGTTTAATAATGCTATCAGGGTTCGGAGCAAATACGGCGCAAGTAACAACAGCATTATGCGCTTTAATGCCTTCCCAAAAGTCGTTTCTGTCTCTTCTGACGCTCGAAAATTTCGAATAATCATGATGAGTCTTCCAAATGTAAATGCACTGATTTTCCGAACCGCTGACAATATATTGACCGTCAGGACTGAAGCTGGCTTTTATCTGACTGCTAACATTAACATAGCCTTTGTATTTGCAGGAAAGATTCAAGTCCCTAAGATCGTAGAGTCGAATTCTGCTGTCATTCGAAGTGACCAAAATTTTGTCCTCTCCTGGCATCGGTTCGATCCCACTAATTTTTCGTCCTCTCGAATTTTTGCCCCTCGTCGATCTTACGTCAATCTGCGTATGATACTTGAGCTGATCGGTATTGTAAAAAATACATCTACCGTCGTAGGAACCAACAACGGCGAATTTTCCATTCTGACAAAAGTTCGCAGCGGTTATGAGCTTCGGTTGCCCATCGACTTCGTTCCAAACGGCGACTTTTTTGTCGGGAATGTTCCACAGCCGTAATTTACCGTCGAGAGAACCGGAGAGAAAGTATCTGTCGTCCTTCGGATGAAAAACAATGGCGGTGACAAAGTCTATGTGCTGAAAACAACATAGGCACTCTTTTCGGGAAATGTGCCACAAACGAACGGTTTTATCCATGGATGAGCTGAGGACGAAGTAATTCTTCGACCAGGAAACATCCAGAAGATCCGAAGTGTGTCCGGTGTACGTGCAGAAGGGTTTCGGCATGAAAGGACTTTTCGTACCTTCGACTTCGCTAAAAGCGTTCGCAAGGATGCTCGGATCTTCCATCGATTGCTGAGACACGAGGGATTCCTGGGACGGCGTTGGGCTCACTTTTTCCGCGTTGTACTTGGTTCTCATGTCCTGAAAATAGGTGAAAGCGTCTCTCAACACCCAAATTCTGAGGACACGATCTTGGCCGGCTGTGGCGAGTAATCGTCCGCACGCCGAGAATTTCATGCACCAAACGGGACCGACGTGTTCGCCGCTCAAATCCTGCACGTGTTGCAAGCAAGAAAATTCGTAAGGGCCTTTGTGACTATTCGAGGCTTTCAATTTGATGCACTGAGGCTCGCCGGGATAAACGTCGTCGGGAATATCCATCACGTCTTCCTTGTGCCTCGCATGGGAAACTTCTTGCGCTATTGACTTGGCCTTCGACATTGTTTTCTTCACCGTTGACCCAAAGAACTTTTTTAATTTTTGCGTCTTTTTGCGAACTCTACCAACGGTTACCTCGTCGTCTGGTGGAATACTCGACATTTTACTGTCCACACTCTCCTCGTCGCTCTCCTTCTCCTTTTCCAAACTCGAATTACTTATGTACTCTGATGTTAGACGCATTATGTGCAAAGAGAGTGGATTTATGCATTGTGGCAATTTGTCCTCTGCTATACTCAGAGGCACTCGTTCACCAGTGTCCAGGTTTAGGACTGTTACTTGCTCCAGGATTTCCTGGAATTAACCGAATTTTATTATGAGATTTTAACAAACACAACGTACTATCCCTATGAGAAAGTACGATTGTCGAGAGAATTTTGTTTTTATGTTGTAAATATTCTCACCATGTCCGTGAGCCGTTTTCCCGAATCCGTCCGGGTTCTCACGAACATATTGAGTTGTTTGACCATATCTTGATCGCCGGCCGATTTGCGTCGTTCCCGCGAACCTTGGGGGCTGAAGCCCGATATTTTATGTGGCCCGAGGGAATATCGACCGATACTGTTGCTCGATATCGAGCCCATAGGGCTGCTGCTCGATTTATCGCTCGAACGAATGCTCAAAAGTTCGGCTTTCATCCTCTCGAGTCTTTCCAATTCCTCGCTCGAAGGTCCTTCGGCCTTGGACTTGTCCTCGTCCTGAGGACAATCGTGTAAAGACAATAATTCCGCTATTGCCAAAGCCTTTTGCGTTTTTAATCAACAATATTGCGGGCACGAATACATATTGGGGATGCTCACAAAAAATAATAAAAAATAAATATATAAACATACAAATTGGTGCTTAATTTAATCAACGGAGTCTAAACCCCGTGTTTACACAACGCATAAAGAATATAAAAGCGTAAAAAGGGTCGAGGGGTAGTATTGTTTTTTCTTTTTTTTTTTTTTTTTTTTTGATTCAGTTTTTGGGAAGAAATCTGCTTGACAGAGCAATACACGATATCAATAAGACTGACCCGGATGCTTCGGCGGGCCATATAAAATCCTTTCGAGGGCGATTCTTGCGCTGCAATTTGGCCATCCCTGAGGTAAAGGATGAAATTACTTCTAGAGAAACTTGCCTGGGGCTTTACGACGTATTGTCCCTTTGTTGCCGAACGTATATCGAGCGAATGCTCGAATTCTCTTGTTATTGACTCTATCGTACTCGCTGGACTTGGCAGTGCTGATGCAGTCACCGATGAGTCGGTCGAAGTAGGCTGCAATTACAGAAATTCATTACTAAACCGCTCATTTTCTCGGGTTGTGTAACTCTCGTGCAAAAAAATACGCCCGTTCGTCCGGATACGTAAGATTACAACAAAAGCCAATAATTTGCTTAGAAAATCGAGAGGAAAAAAAAAAAAAAAACTGTTAAACGATATCTTACAGCGAGATCAGTGGGCGTCTGCGGTTTTGATTTTTTTTTGCGTCTGGGTGGTGCAACGGGTGCACCAGCAGTAGTAGCAGCAGCAGGTGCAATAGTTTCGGTGATTTCAATGGGCTTGCCATTATTTTTTGTACTGGCTATAACGTCGGGTTCCTGAAGAACAACGCTATTGTCGGACTGCGAGGAATTGGCGTAATCGGCTCTGCTGATAAGCGGATTTTCCTGAAGAATATCTCCCGACAATGTCAGACTGCTGGAGGACTGCGAGACTTTTCCAGAGGCTGTGTCCTCGTCTTTGCTCGGGATACTAGCGATCGAGGACATTTGACTGTCGCGCGTTAAATTTGCAGGCGCACATTGCGGAGGTCCAGGCGGTGGCATTATTCCTGAAACGCTGTCCGACCCTCCCGCCAAAATTCTCCCGACCCTGCCCAACGACGTCATACTCTGCATACTAAGAGTGTCATGCTCTATTATTCTGAATGGATGAGAGGTTTTCGATGGCGTGGGATAAACGCCTTCGATAGAAGACGTTTGGCTATCGGGGGGCGAACTGTTGACCGGAATATCGTCATCTTCCGTTTGCATTCGCTGTCGCAACTCTCTGAATCTTCTCCTACCCACGATCGTGTCCGCACTGGTGCCTCTCGACTCTTCTTCCTAAAATTACATTGTTCATCGATAACAATGACTTTTTTTCCTTCTCCGTAGAAGAGGCAGTATTTTTGTGAGAAAAAAAAAAGATCTCTGATTTTCATGCGAGATCAATAAAAATGGTCAGGCTGTAATTATGCCGAGGAATTAATATAAATGTGAGAAATATATATATCGATGATACTACTATTTGAGAGTTTGTACTGAGAATTAATTAATATTTTTTCAAAAAATACACTTTTCACTCGGCTTCTCTCGAATCCATCGCTACGACACTACTACCACTGTAATCACCGCATTCTTCACTCACAGGTTTTTCCAGACTAGAATTCCGCTCCTTCTCAACATGATTTCTAGAGCTTTCTCCTAGTGGTTTTGGTTCCATAGGCTTCACAAAAACATCATTGTCGTCTGTCTTAGAAGTGCCCGTCGTGGGCTTCTCATCGCCAGCCTCAACCACGAGAGATTCTCTCGCCTTGCTTTTTCTGCAAAAACCAAAATCGACCGATCCTCAAAGAACGACCTCCGCAACTTCCACCCGCAAAAATCCTCGAAAGTGAAAAAAAAAAAAAAAAAAAAATTTCAAAAATACCAAACCACTTTGACGGAAAATAGAAAAATAGAAAAATTACCTTGAGGTGCGGTTGAAGCTGTCATCTTCGGCGTCAAAAAACTCTTCGGAGTCGCTGCTACCAGACATGGTCGTCCGTTTAAAGTTATCGGGGATGTCACCCTCGTCAGCATCGGAAATAGTGTGCTATGTCAGTGCGTGATGTGTGTGATTTCTTTTTCTTTTATTTTTTCGCAGTCACCAATTTTATATTTCCGCAGTAGAGTAAAAATGACATACACTGACAAAGAGTAAGAGAGAGAGAGAGAGAGAGAGAGAAATGAGGAGGTGCGTAAAGACACAGGATGAATAAAAAAAAGAGCCAGTAGTTGGTCCAATAAAGCGAATGAAGCGGAAGAGTCGAGAAGCGCGGATAATAATGATGGTAACTTTTATATTGGAAGTCAGCTGCCAGAGCACAGACACAGAGAGAGAGAGAGAGAGAGAGAGAGAGAGAGAGCGAAAGAAACGTGAGAGGCCAATCGACGCGTATATTTTGCAGCTGTAGAGCTGCGCTACTGCCTACAGCACTGGACAGACTGGCACTTGATCGGTGTGCGTTGTGCGCTCCGTTGCTCCGCCGCTGCCTAGTCCCACGAATCCACTCTCGTGCCGCTGCGCTCTCTTTATATAAGCGGCAAAACGCACGGGAAATTCACTTTCGCAGCCGAATTCGATCCGGGCCTTCGGAGTATGTGTAGTAGCGGCAGGACAATGCAGACGACCGGGTAATATGACCGGTTACTTAAGAGATAGCCCCAATGTTTCGGATACCGTAATTCAATGGATATCCTTATTTTGGGATAACTTTCGTGTCTCACGAGCTTCCATTTTTTCACTATCCAATAGAATCGCTCGGCCCAGTGTCTCTAACAAAAATCCTCCAATCCGAAGCTCCTCCTCGTGTACTCGAGTCCACCAATGAAACAGTAGGACGCTCGGCTGTTTCCGGCTACATGGCGGATACAGTCGCAACTATAAATAATAAGTGACACTAAATACCGAACAAAAGAGGAGCCTCTGGTCGTTAGTTACCAAAGCTCGTAAAATTGGTGTCTTTCGAAATGCACTAGAGATTCTCGTTTTTGGTAGAAATTGGGAAAAACAAAGTTCCGTATTCACTGTGAAGGTTATTTAACCGCGTTACGAAAGATTCGGGTATTTTGTCATTTTGAAATGCATTGAAATCAACATCATCAGCGCAGTATGCATTTCTTCGTAATCCAATAGAATGACAGAGTGTACAGTCTCACCGAGAGAAATCCTCGAATACGGAGTGCTCGCATCCGCACGCGGCCACCAATGAAATTCGGTCGTTGGCTCGTTCGGACCAATGGCACCGCGAATAAGATGCTCGGCTGTTTCCGGCCGGCTGACGAATACAGTCGCAACTGTATATTATAATAACTGGCAGTAGATGCGGAACAAGAGAGTCGCCTCTCGTCGTTAGTTAGCTAGAGTGAAACTCGTGCCGCTCGCACAGCATGCCCGCCGCTCTCTAGCGAAGGAACCGAGAGGAGAGAGAGCCGTCATCCATACATAAGCAAGATGGAGGATCTCGCAGTCGAAGTATGCGGCGAAAACGGAGCATATTATAAGGTTCGTTTTATGAAAAGTACACGAAAATTCAAACGCAAAAATAATGCCCGTTAATCGGCCAGCGACGTTCGGTCGTCATCACAAAATTTCGTATCAGCTTACTTCGTACTTTGCGTTACCGCGAGTTAACAAAACGTTACCCGAGGTAACGCGGCTTCTTCCGACGCCATGTCTTCGTTTGACAGGGCGTGATTTTATGCTCGCTTTTAAATAATTCACAATCACACGGAAAACCGGTTGATAGCATTTCGCAACTCTTACCGATCACTAATATTCGCTAATCAAAAAACAACAACACGACGCTTCGAAACCAACGCGACTTTTTATCAATGGCGGAGTCTTACGCCAAAGAGATAGAAATAAAAAAGAAACGAAGAAAATTGTTTGCTTTTGGATTTACGGAATAATTGCTTTGCGATGCGAATCATTTTTTTTTTCTCCCACTTTTTTAGGCCTATGTCACCGATGTTTTCGAAGACGAAGTCCAGGTATCTTTCGACAATGAGTAAGTATCTTTCGGCCCATTTTTCCATTCTGCGACTCTTTGTTCTTTTTCCGATACCCACACAAGACAATGTTCTACCGACTGTTTTGAAAATTCCTCGGACCTCCTTCAAGGAGAGGCTTTAATGAGAAACTCGGTCTGTTTGTAGCTGGCAACCCGAATCAAAGTTTCCTTTTGCTCAAGTACGTCTACCTTTGAAAGATTGCCCAAAACCAGAGTTTCAAGAGGGCCAGGAAATCGAAGTATATTCTCGCGCCAATGACCAAGAAGTTTGCGGATGGTGGAAGGCGCTCATCAAGGTGACACTCAAATATCCTTTGTTCGCTTAAGAAATACTTACAAAACTTCTTTAATTTTGCTCTATAAGCTTTTATTGTACGCTTGACTCGGTATAATGATTATAAATAGATCTTTGACTCTTCTTAATATTAGCTGGAAAAAAATGCATAATGTTTCAATAAGGAATTCCTTTTTTTTTTTTTTTTTTTTTTTCAGAGAATTTTTTATCAAATTGTAGTACATTTTCTTTGTAGTTATTTATAATATTAAACAACTTTTTATGAATACCAGAGGTTATTAAAAAAAAAAAATTAAGCTCACCGAGGATTTTACCGATGCAGAGATTTAAGATTTGTCAATTTGTCGTATGAATTTGTTTCAGATGATCAAGGGTGGATTCCTAGTCGTCGAATACCTTGGTTGGGAGTACAGTTACACAGAAATTGTGGCTTCCGAGCGTCTCAGAATGAAAAATCCGCATCCGCCGATCGACAATAACACGTTCCACAAGATAGAAATAGAAGTACCTGAAGAACTGAGGGAATTGTGAGTTATACGAATTTTATATGACCACAAAAATATACTAGAGATGAATTGACAACTTGATAATTCTCCACTGGTTACTATGAAAAGTTAAAACATCGCTTCACCGATGTGAATCGAGGGGGCAGCTAAAAAAGAAAAACTTGAACAAATTTGTTTACACAGGCACTATTGAATTACGGTAAATTGTATATTTTTGGAATGGTGGTGAAGAAATCTTCAAATAATTCCAAGACTCTTTTCGGAATGCCCTATTTATACTAACGAAAGCTATTTTTTGAGAATGTAATGGTAAAAAAATATGCAAATTACTAAATTAAATGAATGTTTGTTAATTTTTCTTCGCAGCGCCAAAATGGACAATGTACACAAGGAATTTCAGAAGGCGATAGCTGCGGCGGTATGTCGATACGTGCCTGAACGAGGAGTACTGCTGGCCATCTCCCGAAACGAAAATCTCCAACGGCACAGTAGTATGCTCAAGGAAATGCATTTTCGAAATCTCTCTCAAAAGGTGCAAAAAGAACCTGCAAAAGCGTCTCTCCGAATTGTTTAAAAAATGCATAAAATCAATTTTTCAAAACGTTCATCCTTCAGGTCCTGTTACTCAAGAGAACGGAAGAGGCAGCGCGTCAACTGGAATCCACAAAACTTCAGACGATCGGCGGGTAAGCGTTTCACTCATGCCCATTCGACATTACTAACAAAAGAAAAAGCGCAAAAGAAAAATGGAAAAACTGAAAGACAGGAACTAACTAGTCTCATCACCTGCCCATTATCCACATTTTCTCCTGAGCTACCATCCTGTCTGTGGTTCGCATTTACTGGCAGAGTCAAAAGGCATTCGATAAAAAACGGAAAAACTAGCGCACGAGCATTTTCATTGAATCTCAAAAGATAAAATTGTAGGTGTTGGCCGTGCCAAACATTCGCAGCTTCGCGTCCTTGTCATTCTTCCGTCCATTATCTCTGGTAGGCAAATTTTTTTTCACGCGACAGGTTTATTATTTATCAGTAGTTTCCGAAAGGATTAGGCGCATTTATCAATATTGTTACTATTTAATAAATTTTCGCTATTATTTCGTAGAGTTTAACAGGATTTGGTGACGTGGTGGACAAGTGAAATATTTGGAGGTAGGAGGCGAAACTAAAGGAATTAGACGCTGCGGTGTTGCGAGGAGAAAAGTATACAGAGTTGTAAGCTTTCGTTGCTTTGGAAAATAAACATTTATGCTTTGAGCCTCTTCATAATTATCATTTCGTAATAAAAACTGCGGCGCTTATAAAAAAGACGTTGAAAATATTAAACACATGCTTTTTCAATGAAATATCACAACAAAACAGTTTTTCAAAATCAGATAAACAAAGTTGATGATATTTCTCGATTGATATCGATTAGAGAAAAGGTGCCACGATTTTTTTTTCCTTAATTTCTTTTTCAAGCAATGGTCGTGAAATATAAGCACCATTATTCTATTAAATTCGCAGCTAATTTTTACAAAATGACAACTATCGAATAAATTCAATGATAAATGTTTAGGAATAATTGAGGTTTACAGCTCTGAATGTATACAGACAGAATGGGAGGAGGAGGGCACGGGATAGGGCCATCCTCTTAATGAGCTTAAAAATCAAAACACAAAGATCTAGCTTACATCAGGGTTTCTTTCTCATTTCAGCAAATTTAGATCTTCAAACTTTATATATCAGCGTGTCTCAGACTTTGAGACAGGAGTGAGAACGAATTCAAGGTGAGACGAATTTACCGCGGCGTGGCATTAGATTTAAGGATAGCTTATTGTATGACAAATTTTACACGCTGCATTTTTAAACCAAACAAAAAAATAATACTACAAGAATAATCATAATATCAACGAAAAATTTTATTTAAAAAAAAAAAGGAATTATTTACGACACTTTAAATGTGCATGCTACATGCGTTGTTCGTAGTTCTATTTTCGGTCACCGATATTCAATCGCTTTGAACACGCATATTTACGCAGCATTTTCTTTCGATATCATTTTTCTGTTATATATGACATATGCTGTAGTATTTGCGTGAATTTATTTCAATAGCGACATCCAAATTCGAATTTTTTCACCATCTCTCCTTTCATATAACTCAGTAGATTTTTTTTTTTTTCCGCGTTTAGTTGAATTTACTAAATAATAAATACAACAAAAAAGGTCTTTGTTTCACCGCTCCGAATATACGCTGAATCGTGTTTTGACACTTTGATGTAACAATGAAAACCGGTGGCTCTGTTCCGTGCTTTTTTATTATTAAAAAATATATATATATATATATCAATACTGAATAAAAAATTAATAAAATAAAACCCGTCACCAAATCGAAACGTCGATAAAAATAATAAAAATCCAGGGTCTCGTAGCTGGGAGTTCGTCTAGATCACGATTCCATTCTCATGTACAATTGCAGGGATTGTACGATTCTTGATTTATGTATAACGCCAAGAATTTTTTGTGAAATGTGATGCAATCGTTTATTCTGCCACAATGCAAGCCACTCGAATAAATCCTCAATAGATCATTAGTTTGCTAGTTATGTGTCGTTAACCCGTCCTTATTATTGTTATTATTATTATAGCTATTACTATTTTAGTCTGCATGCACATGCGAATTACATGTCCTTGTGTAGATAATTTTGAAAAAATTCTTTGCAGTGTAGAAGACGATTTTAGAGGACCATTTTACTAAAAATCGACAGGTTTTTTTAGCCTCCCGGAAATTGTTCGGTATAATTTGGTACCGTGTGAAAAATCTTGACGCATGAATTCATGGCATGTTTTATTATTATTATTTTATTGTATGAAAAAACGCGGTCGCGAAAGCTTTCAGAGGACATTCCTTCCTTTGAAATAGGTACCTTTTGACTGAAACATTCAAGTGTCTTCTGTAGATAAAACATTTGAAAACATAAAAAAAATTTGCGGATTTTTCGGATTCCTCGGAGAATGTAGACACTTGATTTTATTGCCATTTTTCAATGACGGTTTCCACAGATCTGTCTATTAAATAAAAATATTGTAAAATCCATGCCGATTTTTCAATCATTACAATTAAAATATTAAGTAAAATATTTAAGTACTCCGCTTTGTATTTGTTCTACTTCCAAGCACACAGGCATTCCATGATTTATGACCAGTTTTTATGATGTGTGTCATCAGATATACAGACGAATTCAACGTACGGGAAGACCTGATGGGCTTAGCTATCGGTGCTCACGGAGCGAATATTCAGCAAGCTCGAAAAGTCGACGGGATCACAAATATAGAATTGGAAGAAAATTCGTGCACATTTAAGATATACGGAGAGGTATGGGCATAGGTTTTAACCGATTTACCAAGTTGCGCTTTCTCAGGATCGCTAAATCGATCGTCCTTATGTTTACAGACGCACGAAGCAGTGAAAAAGGCAAGATCGATGTTGGAATACAGCGAAGAATCAATACAAGTTCCGCGCGTCCTCGTCGGCAAGGTGATCGGCAAAAACGGTCGGATAATTCAAGAGATCGTCGACAAAAGCGGTGTGGTGAGTAAAGTTTTATCATTATCCTTACTTTTTATTGCCCAATTTACTTCCGACGGCAAATTTTGTATTGAATGCTTGCAATAAGTTTTGAGAAAGTCAAACGCTTTTGGGAAATGGAACGACTAAAATAATAAACAAACAAGAAGCAAAAACATAAATTGCGGTGTGCCTAAAAGTGTTTATACAAAAAAAAATTAAAATGTTTGGGACGCTTATCAAAACACCACACAAGTACTGGAAAAAGTACCGGCTTCGTTAATCACTCATTTAAAAAACAATCATTTCACAGTTGTCTGTTGCTAAGCAATTCTTTGCCTCTTTTAGGTTTTTTTGTTGTCTTTTTTTTGGGCTGCCAAAATTATTAACAATGTCCTCGCAGCGTAATTGTTGGATTTTTCTTTACACGTCTTTCATTTTGTCTTTTTTTTTTTTTTTTCTTTTTTTTCTTTTTTGTTGCTGAAACTGTTTCATACCTAGCATCACGATTGTCAATCACATTGTTTCTAGATCACGCAAATAAAGGCCAAAAAACATTATAAAAAACATCTTCAAGTCGGCAGGTAAATTTTCCAGGTTTATTTAAGTGACATTTTTCGAGATCGTGCGAATTAGCGAAACGTTTCGTCACTTGAAATTTCGCTGTCTCACTTATTGCAGCTATTTCATTTACTTGAAAAATATATTTCATAATCAATTCAATAATTACTCAATTTTAAATGGAAGTTGATGACCTTTGAGGGGCTATGTTATGTGTGACATACGTGCATTGTTTGTTCTCGGTAGATAACATCTGGCTCGAGTGGGAATGTACATACTGATAGAGTAAGTATATTACCTTATAATGTTTGTGATTTATTTCATGTTTCATGGAAAAAAAAAAAAAAAAAAAAATGAAGGAAGAAACAAAATAGAAAAAAAAAACAAGAGAACGATGCTTCTAAAAACATACTAGATATCATATAAATGTTACATGAACCACTCGGGCCAGCTTTTAGTTTTCTTTTTGTTTTGGTTTTGACGCATCAACAAATTGAGTATTTATTTATGTTAGATGTGTTAACCCCAGAAGGTAGGAAGAAAATTCGACAAACGTGCACATGTCTCTGTAATTTGATAGCATTTTCGACTAGAGAAAGCCTGAGTAGTTGTTTCTGCAACAGATCGAAAAATCTCTAACGAATATTTCGGCATTAATGTCGATATAAATGAGAGGAAGCTGGTTTCTTCTTGGCTAATGATATATATGATAAGATCCACGTATATTATTGTCTCATGTCACTGTCACTGGAACTGTAATGATAATAGAGAGAGAGAGAGAGAGAGCGAGGAATGTAGAGAAATAATATGCTGTGTTCATTAGTGAATGAAGATATCGTTTTTCTTTGCAGGTACGAGTTAAAATTGAAGGCGACAATGAACCTCAACCGACGATTCCAAGAGAAGAGGGACAGGTTCCCTTTGTTTTTGTCGGGACGGTTGAAAGCATCGCCAATGCAAAGGTTTTGCTGGAATATCACTTGGCTCATTTGAAGGTACTATTAGCACGAAACGGCCCTTCTGTTATTCCAATATAACCAATTTCAGAGATTAATAAACGAGTTTTAATTTCTTGTTTGTCCGGTAAAAAAATTGTGACAAAAATCCCATAAACTTGATGTTTCGTTAGGTATTTCTGATCATGCGATTTATTTTCTTTTATTGCGAAACATTTTGTCTACGACTCGATGCTTTTTTGCTCAGGAGGTCGAAGCTCTGCGACAAGAAAAATTAGAAATCGATCAACAATTACGAAGTATGCACGGATCGACCACAGGACCGATGCCAAACTTCCCTCCCACGAGACGCGGTATGGCCTCTGGACCGGAAGAAGGTGGGGGCAGTGGTCGTGGAGGTCGGGGCGGACAGTCCAGAGGAAGGGGCGGACGGGGTCGAGCTCCAACCAGACACAATGCCGGTAATTTTACAACCTCCATAAATCCATTATGGATGGCAACCATCTTCGAAAAAAATTCACTGGAAACACGTATCCCTCGGCATCTATTGATAATTTATCCGAATGAGCAGTAGTGCCCCTCAGAAATTAATGGAAAGTTTTACTTTATTATGCCAGGTCTTCGCCGAGACACTCTGGACGGTAGCGAGGATCGTATACGCGATCTTCCGCCACGAGGAGGTCACCAAGGCCAAGGCGGTGGTGGAAACTCGGGCTACATGGGGGGTGGAAGACAAGGTCGACCTCCGGCGCCGCGACGGGATCGAAGAGACGATCGTCGTCGAACCACCGACGACGAAGACACGGTACTGGACAGTCAGGACGTTTCCAGCATCGACAGAGGTGAGAATTAACGTGAAATTTTCAAATTCGCTCGAAATAAAAGCCGTCTTCGTCCTAAAGTTTATAAAGAAAAACGAAGGAAAACTAGTTACCGTACTCGAGTGCTTTGTGTGTTGCATGCGTTCATAGATCAAACTCTTGTGACCATCTAACACTATTTTCATAGCCACTTTCTATTTCTCTTATTTGTAATTGAGAGAGAATAATAATTCGCAATTATATTCATTCTATATATATATGTATATGTATACGTATATGTATTTGTACATTTTTTGCACGCTTATTAACTCACGAATCGCTACTTCATGCTCTATGCCATGCAGATGGCAAGCCTTTCTTTATTATAAGTCAAACGGATGGTCACAATGGTGCGTGCGTAGAGTCAGTATCGAGTGTGGAAGGAAGACCTAAAGGCGGTAGGCGGCGACGATTACAGCGCTCCCAACAACGCAGTGCAACTCCGGACAACGCTCACAAAGGTGATTATCTTGTGTCAATTGTACTACATTTCGAATAAAATTGTAGTTCTTTCATTTTTATCTTTGGGACGTTGCGGTTACATTAATAGTTGCACGCAGCACGAGAATTTCTACGCAAGCGGCGTTTAAGGTAAACGGCTCTGAAGAAGATAATTGATAAATCAGATATTTGAAAACAATTTGCAATGATTTTTTAGCGAAGATATCACGGATTTCAGGTGACAATTGGGAAACTTCATATTTTCGAATTTGGAACTTATTCTTCTGTTGTTCAGAAAAAAAAAACAAAAAAAATCATCAACTATTTTTATACAATATTTTCTTTTGTCCACGACGATAATCAATATTTCAGAAGCTTCTGATTCTCATAAATCTTCAAAACGTGCCGTTTATCTTTGAAAATTTCGGTATCTTTGTGCAAAGCTCAATAGAAATTGTGATTTAATCATGGAAACCTTGTGCTCAGGCATAAACGCAGGAACCGGTGAGCAATCGTCGGTAACCAGCAAAGAGGGAACGCCGGCAAACGATGTTATCGTGTCCAACAGTAGTTCGCAAGGTCCGAAGGGTCAGAGGGAGCCTCGTTCCCGTCACTCGCGTATATCGCAGAGCAATAAGCCTAAGGAAGCTCTGGTGAACGGTACGAGTGGCTAATTTATCACCAAAATCGGTGAAATATTCACGCCACGTACGTAAAAAAATATTACGAAAGGAATAAAAAAAACAACAACAACAAAAATAATAACATCAACAACAAGAGAAGAAGAAAAAGAACCCAATAAAAGCTACCAACATCAAGCACGTAACATGACGCATAAAAAAACTCATACAAGGACTACATGATTCTGGAAAGCGACATGATTAGTCTACGCTCGTTGTTAAGACTGTTTGCTACCGATAAGAATAACGACAGTTGTTTAAGAAATCGTCATTCTCCTTAAAAAAAAACAAAAAACGAAGAAAAAAAGAGAAAAAAAAAACACGTTTAAGGACATACTTAATATCCATGCATGGTTTAGTTTGATGATAGTAAATACGCTATCATGTTTGATATATGGACACATTCATTGGGAGGTAGTAGGAGCACAATTTTTCTTTTGGTAAAAAAACAATTGAAAAGAAAAAAAGAAAGAAGAAAAATACTGAAATTTTTACCAAGCCCCCGATTGCGAAACTGTGCCTCATTTTTTGTATAATCGAGCACTCAAACGACATCCGGGCGGTGCTTTGGATTCCACATTATCTGTATTCTTCGGATTACTCGTAAATGTCTAAAAAAATCCAACGATTAGACTCAATTTTTACGCGTTTTGCGCGTACTTCGCTCAGATGCGAAGGAATTTCATTGTAGGAATGACGTTTCGATCAATCGAAATTTCCGTCAGATTAGAAATTAAATTTTTTATTATTTCTCTGCGAAAAAACGCGCGATAAGGTGGTGAAAAGTCACTTTCTTCACAGTAGAGACACTAATCGAGGTTCTCGTTTCTGGCAATTCAAAGGGTTATGCAAAAGAGCCTTGAATAATTTATTCACTCTCGAGATTGTCAAATTCGGACAAACGTGATTTTCGTAAAATTTGTAATTTAACACGTTGTATTTCTTCTTCCACTTGACAAAAATTAAAAACAAAAGAGTTAAAATTGAGTACGGAACGCCTTCAAAATCGTTGAATAAACGATATTATATCAATGATTTTGTTCATCTTTGCTTAAATATTCTGGGTAAAATATTTTAAAGTGACGGTTAACAAAAGCAGGGATTAAAAGTCGTGTATTTAATAATTTTAAGGTGGTTAATGAAAAGTTGACATCGATTTATGTTTGTTTTTTTCTTCATACACAAAATTACGGTGTATAAAAAATAATGATAATAACAATATATGTTCTGGAAATGTATTTGAGGCCTGTTCTTTTGCAACAATAATTGTACCTCTAGTGCCAAAAAACAATAATCTTGATCTCGTATCTCAAAAAATAAAGTGCATTCTTTTTATCGTCCGAATGCGTACGTAAAGCTCACAGGTGAACTTCTCGTATTGTAGTTAAAGGTAACGCTTAGTTAGCGATAAAAGTCACGAAATAATAGCGCACAAGTTGCGAATAATCCGAAAGTAAAATAAAAGTGCGTCATTGCTAGAATGAAATTCAAACGCGAATAGAGAACGAAAAGAAGAAAAAAAAAAAAAAAGGGAAAAAAAGTTGTTGTGAGAGTTCGTTGCAACGACGCGCGGCAGCTGTGAACGAATTCCTGATTCAACGGTAATCCCCAATGATGTTCCCTTTCTAATTGCTGCACAAGGTTGAATTGTTTTTTATTTCATCATTTCATCTCGAGTTTTTTTTTTGTTACAATTTAATCGGCGATTTTAAGACCGCTGAGCTCTTTTTTTATGTTACAATTCCGAGTGCTGTATTAGTCGTACTTCAATGAATAGCACATCGGCTTAAAACAATCGAAAAGAAAACACAAAAAGGCAATTTTTGTGCCTAATGGGATTAGCTTTGTTTTCATTCCCCGCACTTGATTGTTGTTTATTATTATTACTTTGTTTCCACCACGAATTATAATCTCCATTTCCAATCGTTTCTCTGATTTCTTACTACGTAAGTTTTTTTTTTCCTATATTCGATAATAGACTCCGATACATATTTTCTTTGCAATTGTTTCCCACACGATTGAAAAAAAAAGGAAGAAAAAAAAATGGAAGAAAGTAAACATATATTTAGCGATACCAATGTATGATGTGCCAGAGACGAAACGATACATGTTTTACGATATCTAGCTGAAGTGCAGACTTAGCGCATACCTTTATTACTATAATACTACTTAGTCGAAATGTGAATGTCTGAACAAATAAACTAGCTTTACTATACTAAGCTATAAAAACAATATAGATACGGCCGGCGGTTTTAAATTGCACGCTGCAATTTAAAACTGTCGACTATTTTCTTCCGGATATGACAACAACTGATCGGACGTGTCTCATATGGATATACTGCGAGCAACAAAACACCCACAACGTGTTTTTGATGCTATGTCATGAAACCTAAACATGAAGATAAACCGCTGCCACAATACCTTGAATATCGTTTTGGCAGCCGAAAAACTGAGATATCCCCCAACTTGCTTGTTTCAGATACATTTGTATTGATTGCAATTTGTGCATAATTTAAGAATAAAACATTTCTGTACATAGACTGCTTCATTCTTGCTTGGAACCTGCATAATTATTTTCGTTAGGCGCCACAATTAAATCTTCTCTTTTTTTTTTTTTACTTTAACAAAAAAAGTTCATTATCTTTTTTCAGCATTTCCACAAAATAACATCTACTTTTATTCCAGTAAAATGTCAACAAATCATTTAAATTTCACCGCCTTGACAAAAGCTATGCAAATCTGCCTCCAGAGGCGCCACTGGAATTTTCTTAATCCGCACGTAGCGCTGCAGTCGCCGGAGCGTTTCTCGATCCCGAGCGTTAAGTTTATGCCAGCCGAAAGCCCATTCGTGTTCGATTGCGGTTTGCGTGACGACTCGCGTTGTGACGACGGTCGGTTATACGACTGGAGAGGAGTGCGTGAAGAAGAGACGACGAGGCGAGAGCGCACCTCGGCAATTGTGAAAGTGGTGAATTGCGAAAAAGCCTTTCGAAAAAAAACGTCGCGTATCCTCCGTCCGGTATTCCCGACCCGATAATTAAGTACCGCAAATTCGTGGCGAGGTCCTTCGAAACGCAACAAGTGAAACTCGAACTCGAACATCATGGGAATGCCTTAATAAACTCCAGGTAATAAACCAATGTTCGTTCTTACTCCTACATATTTCGTGGTAAGATATATTTTTGGAATAACCCTCAACACACAGAAATAGAACGTTACCTGTCAAAATCGTATGAGACTCTCGAGTATGGAAAAAGATAAATAAAATGGAACTGGAAGAAAAATAAACACCTTAAAAACCGTCAAATATAATCCACGGTCACGAAATCGTGCGACAATAACTGACTTGGCGCTTTTTTTTTTTGATTCCCTAATCACGTATTCTTGAATTGTTCCAACTATCAATTAGAGATGATTGTCGCACGGACGAATGAAAATATAGGAAATTGGAAAACATATATGTGCAGTATTGCGGTAATTGTCCGGCACGCGAGTGTCCGATACGGAATATCATCATAATCTATGCGGGCTTGTGTTCTTAGCGGCATCTCGGATAAAATCGAGTGACTCACGACTTATCCACAAGGCATTTCTCCTCCCTCTTAAACTCCTTCGGCGTTGATTAAATATCGTTATAAAACAACACCTGATGTGCCCGCCTATGTATATGTATCCTGTGAATATCAGGTGTTTGTGTATATGCATATACATATAGTGCATTCCATGTCAGCTTAGTTAGAATGCTCGATTAAATTATTTTCGATCGTTGCAATAGTATTTACTTTGCTCCCAATTTTATACAGTTAAGAGCCTAGAGGTGTCAGAAAAAAACCGACGGGAATCGACAAATGTGTGTGTACGTGCGAAAAATATCCTCCCCAATTCAATCGATGTTTCAATTGTATTTTTCACTCCCTAACACGTTTTTGTTTTTGGTAATATTATCTTCATAATACCTACGTAAAAAAAGTAAAGAAGTAAAAAATATTATTTGAGGGTTGAAAAAGAGGCTGATTTTGCAGGGAATTATTCATATGTACACGTGAATATCCAGAGTATATATATGTATAGAGCACGTGTGTCAATGCCTCGATGTATTTCACAGCAAGACAATAAATAATTGAAATATGCATCGCATTAAAAACTAGATTAGCGCGCAATGCATTCGAGAAATTTGTTATTTAAATCGTGTCAGCCGTATAAAACAGGTTACAAAGGTTAGAGCCGTTCACACTATTTCAAATCAGTCGTACACGATTTATATCGTTTTGATAGCTATACCGGATTAATTACGCATTTGTATTGTAGTATGATTTTGTAACGTCGTAAAACAAATTTCATCCGATAGATTCGGAAAAATATCAACTGTGATTCTTAGAAAGGACATTTTTTGGAAGAAAAAGGAATGATTTTTAACGATTTTCATGGGGCAAGATTACAACAATGGTTCGAAAAGAAAATCGACGAGTATATGCAAATCTCTTACGTCACGTTTTTTTCCGGTTTTTCTCACGAGTAAACCGCAATACCAGTCCAACTGTCTTGTGCAATAACTCGTTTGGTTTATCGAAAGAAACTTCACCGATTGATTGACCAGATTTTAGATAAAGTCTAAAATTCGACGTTATCTCGTTGACGCGCTTGCTCGTGCAAATTACGAAATTACGGTTGGAAGGAGTCAAATTTCAATTTGAAAAAACAAAAAAGTGCAGAGTCGAGCCTTGCGAATTTCAATTTTTTCTTTTTATCTTTACAGAGCTTTCTTTACATACTTGATATACATATACATGCTTTCTCATAGTTTTGTAAAAATAAAAAAATGATGAGCAAGTCATTGGCAACGTTCCACTTTTCAGTTTCGTGTTTAATTTATTTTATGACAACTTGACGTTCGTTTTTCACCTGCAAAAACGCTCAAAACTCGTTAATTTCTCTCGTGTGTGTGTGTGTGTGTGTGTGTGTGTGTGTGTATATATATATGGCGGCCGTCCACCTGCCAACAGAAGTGCTTATATTCACGTCTATCACTTTCCCCAGGCTTTCGCTCGCTCCTTCGGTTCTCCCCTCACAGCCACAGTTATGTCTCCAAGCCACAGAGAATAATAGAATCAGCTGTTGTGCGTATTTGCTCGTGATCGAACGATGCCCGTTGTTCTTCGATATTCTGACAGTTCGAGGACAGTTATAAGTGCACGGAAAGTTAGCGCCTCGAAAATCTCGGAACATTTGGCTTCAAACCTCTTCACTGTTGCTCGTGAGTTGCCTGGAATTAAAACCGATAAATAAGCGACAAAGCTCCTTAAATTTCCATGGACGTTATTGTCCGTCGTAACGAAGCTCTCTTCGGTCAATTTTCTCGAGTCTCCTCTTCGTTATCGAACACGTAAAGCAGTTTATGCTGAGAAACACGTACGCGGCTCGCTGTTCTTCGTTTCTGCAAATAAATTCGCGTGACTCATCCGCACGAAGAATTCCACTGATTCGCGTATTTTCCGCAGTGTTTATTTTATTTTTTACTCATACTTTTAGTTCATTCGCACGACCGATGCCAAATCGAAAAATCACAGGCTGCGCTTACATTACCGATGCAATTTTGCTGGTCGCATATATAAGAGTTCATTAATGGAATGCTCCGTCATCCGCTGTAAAAATAATTCTTTGTGCTTGCGCGTGTGCATGGATTTTTCTTCCGCCTTGATTAGTAGAGTTTGTCGTTCGATTTGTCTCGTATGTGTAACACTTTGGTTGATATGCGGCTTACGTAATCTTGAAAAATTTTAATAAGCTTATAGTAGCCGAGAGTACAGCAAATGTAACAATTTATTCAGGTTGCACAACATCGAAGACGGCCAATCATTGAGAATCGCTGCGGCAAGTATGTCATTATAGCGAGCCAAGCGATTCTTAACGTAGGATGCTTAAAGAAGGGGAAAATGCAGCAGGAAGTTGCAATGCCGGGCAACAAAGGCCTAGAAGATTGTTACCGAGGTTCTCGCTCCGAAGACTTTTGTACTCTAGTCCCCTGATCGGACGAAGAATCGCTAGGGCATCCAGCTCTAGTAATAGAAACAGCAAAGGTGATATTATTGTTGGAAGTCTTTTGGATATTTCTAGTCGGCGGCTTGTGGAAAGAGTTATTTGTGACATTTGTATTTTAGCTAAAGACTCGGGAAATGGAAAAGTTCCTGATGTGGAAAAAGGCGAAGCTAGGACCACCAACGGCTCTAGCCACTTTCATTCGCATAATTCAGACCTACAGAGGGCTTCCAGCAAAGGCTCTGTACTTTCTTCAGCTGGAAAAGTATGTTTCAATAAATATTTATATTATTTCACTCTACAAACATTTATCGTACAATCGCTTCATTAATTATTAGCACCGATATCTTTATCGTACACATATACTCGATGCCTTGAGAAATGATAGTAAGCCTACAATTTTTCATGTCATTTTATTTTTTTGCGAGTGTTCAAAAGGTTGCAAATCTTGTTATTAGTACTACTCCTTTTATTCGGACAATTATTCGCTCTAGCTCAATAAACCTCATGTCTATGTATCAATTTTATTCCAGAGCTGTGAAAATGGACTGATGGAGTGTCCTCTGTGCTTGGCGGAATTACCGAGCGAATTATTTCCCGTCGTTCAGTCGTGTCATCATCGTAGCTGTTACGATTGCTTCCAGCAGTATCTTAAGGTCGAAATATCGGAATCCAGGGTTAATATCGCTTGTCCAGAATGCGCAGAGCCGCTGCATCCAAATGGTAAATAAAAATCGAGGTCATATTGGAAGATGCAAAATATTTAAAAAATCCGTAAGGTTAATTGTCCGCAACTTTGTCTGATGATATTGAAAAATGCCCGGACACAATTTTTTTTTCAATTTGTAAAAATCGTATTTAAGATAACTGGTTTTGTAAAAAACTACATTCTTAGAGAGAGAGAGAGAGAGAGAGAAATAATGTGATAAATGAAATGATAATAATTAGAAAAAAACACTAATTTTTAAGAAAAACTGATAATAAAGAGCATACTTTTATTTAAAAATTGCAGATATACGAATGATTTTGAATGATCAAACACAGCTGGAGAAATATGAAGATTTTATGGTACGAAGAGTATTGGCGGTCGAACCGGACGCGAGATGGTGCCCAGCGCCGGACTGCAGCTTCGCGGTGATAGCGAGTGGCTGTGCGTCTTGCCCGAAGCTGCGTTGCGAGCGGCCGGGATGTGACTCATATTTTTGTTATCACTGCAAAGCGCGGTGGCATCCAAATCAGACTTGTGACGCCGCGAGAGCGCAGCGTTCTCAGCATTACGATCGAAGTTCGTCACTCAGCTTCAGTCAGAGCGATTCTCAGCATCGTACGTACGATTTTACCGATTAAATATGGGCAATTACACGAATTTCACCGAGATCTCACCCTTGAGTTCTCGGATCCGGTCGGTAATTTTCTTATTTTGTTTTTTTTTTTGTTTTTTTTTAAGAGGATGTGATTTGTATTGAAGCATGTACACTTAACCCTGAGTTTTATTTAAGAGTGAAAAATCAAAGAAATCTAAAAAAACATTCTGCTTCGATCTTAGAGTTTGAACAACAACATAAAAAATCATCGATCCGTTCCCAGAAGTCGAGGGCGAGATCTCGATCGTATTGATGTGGATTTGTCCATATGCATGCAAATTATAAATATCCAGTGACTGGATTACGTGTAAAATGACTCTTCTATGACGAACATTGTTACCAGGCGATGACATCAAACCTTGCCCGAGATGTCAAGTTCTAATCGTCAAAATGGATGATGGAAGCTGCAATCACATGACCTGCGCTGTCTGCGGTGCCGAATTTTGCTGGCTGTGTATGAAGGAAATTAGTGATCTTCACTACCTTAGGTACAGCAAAAGAAAAGGGTTTGAAATATAAGTTTTAGCACTTAAGAGTTTCCCGATGATTTGTGAGATTTCGAAATTGGTGGTTTTTACCATATAAAAAAAAAATCCAAAACCACGTAATTTTCGGTCTCCTGAAGTAGTTGCTCCGTTTAAGCATTTTTGAGGTAAATGAGCAGTTTAATACAAAAATCTTCAAAAAACCATGGATTTATCGAATGTCGAATGTTGTTTTTGGCAGTCCGTCTGGATGTACGTTCTGGGGCAAAAAGCCATGGTCGCGAAAGAAGAAGATACTGTGGCAACTTGGAACATTGGTAGGAGCACCGGTTGGAATCGGTTTGGTGGCCGGAATAGCTGTACCGGCGATGATAATCGGTATTCCAGTGTGGGTAGGACGAAAGCTGTACGATAAGAACAGGGATTGCAAAAACAAGTTCAAGAGGAACGCTTTCATTGCTGGCGGAGTAACAGCCTCGGTGAGTGTCTTTTTTCTCCTCTTTTTTCATTCATTTGTAGATGCCATTAACATTATTTTTCCACGATTAAACGGTCGTGAGGCGGAGACGGAAATAGCTGCGCGAACCAAAGTATTCGTATTCAGTTATTTCGCTTTGACCGACAAGAAGATAAATCCACATTTATGCAGTCCCAATGTTCAGATTATGATAATTATTTAATAACTTTTTTATGTTTTAAGACAAATGTAAAACTAAAGAAACTATCGTGCTCAATTTTTTCAAATCAAGGCCATGACCGCATTAGATTGTAGGAAATTTCGATAAACGTAATAACAGATTCTTTTTTATTAACAGTTTCTGAAAAATTAAGACTTGGCTATAAAATCTGCAAATTATTGTTGGAATTAAGAAAAAAAATACTACATTATTTTCTCTTAATGGCGAGGGCGACGCAACGAGACATTGTATTAAAGATAGTATTTTATTTTTGAACGGTGTGTACAAAGAAAGTAGACGACGCGATAATGAAAAAATTCATAGTTAAAAAGAAGCATTATAACGCTTATAATACTCATTCAAAATAATTTGATATAAACGCATAAACAAAGCCAAAGGCGAAACGTGTTCTACGACGCGTGATCGCCTTCGGATTACTTTTCCTTCCCCATCGTAGCGCCCTTCAAAAACATTTTCATTATCATTTTTCTCAAACTTTATTTCATACAATAAAAATTCTTAACTCCGTACGAAAGCTCCGCGCACAGTTTACGTCATAAAGCACGCCGAAAGCCACTAATAGAAGCCACCATTTCGACATGCACAAGTTTATAGCTGCTGCACACCACGAGGTCCAAAAACGCATAGCCTCGAGTTACGAATTTTCAGTCGCGAGCTCGACTACAAAATTTTCTCCTCACCTTAAAAAAATCTCATTCCCATTCGTCTCATTATTACGTAATATTATCGTTACCAATATTATCCATTATCATTATAATTATTTGTTAATCCGTACAACAATCGATCAGTGATTGATTCCGTCGCAAATCCATTGCAATGTTTAAAAGCCTTTCTGAATTACGGTTCAGCCGCTGGAACTGCAGTTTCTGCTACGAGAACTCCGTCGTTGTGCAGATCTTCGAGCACATCGATGAGTCGCTGCTCGGTGAGTGGATCACCGAGTGCAACGTCGACAGAACCAATGCAGAGAAGAATGGCAAGCAATTGAGATCGTCGATAATCACGATCCAGATCCTCTCTCGTGTATCCCAAGTCTCGGGGAATATCGAGGTCCAAACCGTTGCAAGTTGTCGTCAAAACATGCCAATATTTGTCGAGAAGCGATTGAGTATGTCTGCGTCTTAATTCAGTGGGTACGGAGCTCACAAGAAGAAGGGCAACGTCGTTCGTTGGTCGACTGTACGTGACCATTTGCCAATCGAGAATCGCACACTTGCAGCCACCGTCGTCCGTATTCTTGAAGAGTAAATTGTTACACCAAAAATCGGTATGCGTTATCAGAGCCAAAGGATCCTCGGGGGCGAGTAATGAAGCGATTATTTCTTTGGTGCGCGGTCGGAGCACCAATAGATCCTCCAAAATCGCTCCGAGCCCCTGTCGCCTTTCCAAAAATCGCGCTAATTGTGGCAATCCTCTCTCCACTAGCTGCTGATAGGAATCGGTAGCTCGAGCGGTTTGAAATAAAAATGAGTAGCGTTCCGACAGTGCTCTCCCTTCCTTGACCTTGAGGGTGAGGGAAAGAGCGTGAAGAGAAGCCACTGCGCTTAATGCTGCCTCTGCTTGTCTCAGGGTCAAGCCCCGGGAAAATTCTGCCCCTTCGAAACCACGTGTGCGAAGATTCTCCAGCACCAGAAATGACTCTGGAGGCTCTGGACTTTCTTCCGTTCCCCCCGCGGCTTTGTAATGCGCGTGCACACACGCGGGGATCGGCAACTCGATGCTATTCTCCGGGGAGAGAAGCTGACGTTTCTGGAAAGCTTCCAAGTCTGGAACGACCTGCAAAGAAAAAATTCATTTAATCGTGATTTTCGATTTAAACGATTCACAGAATGCTAAATCCGTTGGTCACAAGAAATTCCAACACTTGTATATAATTTTTTTTTACTTTTATAAATCCATTTTTTCTTAGTTTTATTTAGTGTCAAGGATAAAGTAGAGGGGAAAAAAGAGTTTTCGGATCACTGAGCAATTATCGAAATGTAATATCGGTTTTCGTCGAGATTGTAACCTCTCGGAGCGATCGACTACTTTTCTATGGTACTCGCATCTTTCCTTTATTCCGAATATTGCGTAATCTCAAATTCTTCATTCTCAAGGATCAACTATATTTCGCAAAAATATAATGATTTTTTATTTAAGTCTTTGCCCTTTTACCGGCAACTTAATTTTTAAATAAAATTTCCTTCATTTGGGCTTTACGAATCAATTAATTTCAAAATCATCATGCTCAAGGACAAACAAAAAAAGAAGAAGCCTAATTCGCGGATCAGCGGATAATTATCGGCCTTCCTTAGCTCACGGTAAAGGCTCACCTGTGTGTAAAATTTAATCTCTCGTAGATCGAACTGCGCCTCGGTGACGAAAAAGCGACTGAAAGCATCTTGTGGAAGAAGCTTTACAATAACGTTGAGTTCCCTTTTGGTGTCGTCAGGTTTGGTAGAATAATCTACAGTGACAGCGAGAATATCGCTGAGGACACTTTCGCCGGCGGTGCATCCGGGCGAAACGTCAAAATCGTCGACGACAACGCGGGAACCTTCACCGTGATGCACCGATAAAAGGCTCTCCAACCACTCCTTGGTCACAGGCCATTCGGCACAGGACGCGTCTGTGTCTTCGCTGTCCGACATTATTTAAAGCAAGCAAAAAAGCACCTCTTCTTTTTCCTCTCCGAGTCCGGGCTTATTTTTCCACTAGAAAATTTGCACGTTTTCCAACAACAAAAAATTCTTTGCCATAAATTCATTCACCTCCTCCTCCTCCTCTCTCAGTTGCCCGCATAATAAATCTCCGAAAAAATATAATGTATGCGATGAAAATTTGCAGCGATTGAAAATTCTTTCCCTCTTCTCTCAGTTGTCTGGGTAATAGAGGTGCAAAATATTGTGGGCGCGACGAAAATTTGCAACAACGACGAGCCTTGCTTCACACAACTTTCAGTCTCGGCTAACGACACTCGAATAAACGTTGAAAATCGGCTTCGTTCCGCTGGTTTCCTCTTCCTATTCTATCCGGTGAACATCGCCCATCCGGCTCGGCACGGTTCGTTGTACCGGGGGGATTAAGTCACGCGGGCAAACACGAGGCTCCCCCCGAGGTTTGAGGTTTGAAGCTCATTGAGAGATATCAAGCTTCAACCTCGCGAGCAATTGAGGCTGAAGCACTTGTTGAAAAAGAAATAAGAAATACCGCGTTTTCCGAGATATCTCAGTTGTCGCTCTTGTCGTTATAATCCTCGGAGCACGAGCGCAGTCCGACTACTCCCCTAAGCGGCTATACGGCTACCAGCACGCGAAAGCGCACAGCAGCCTCGTCGCCGCCCCGCGAGTAACGTTTGGGTGGGACGAGAACGTAACGCGCACGCCTCCCTCAATCAATATCCTTCTCTCTGCCTTCCCTTCTTGTCGCTCCCTCGGCGCGCACACCTATTTTCTTCTTTCCTCTTTTTTTTTTCCCCCCCCTGTTTATTTGCACCTAGTAGAAATGGGAAAATCGGGCTTCCCTTGACATCGATTGAGCCTAATGACTTTCATTATTATGTTTACGTAGATGCGGAGACGGCACATCATTTTTCATGTTTTTCTTGTTTTTATAGTTTCGTTGGATCAAAGTGCAGCGAATTTATCGAGGGATCTTTATGCGAGCTAATGCTTCCTTTGCGAGGAGAATAATCTATAAAGAGGAATTTTTTCACGCGCATCTAATGACAATTAAGTCAATGCAGCGTCTGGGATGTGACGAAGTAAAGGGGAGAGATAAATGCAGTAAAATTACGACTGAAAAGATTTTTTTTTCTTCATCACAGTTGGAAGCTTTTATGGTGATTGACATTCGGGCTTGGAAAATTCGGGGAGGGATTAAAAATCTTCAGGGAAATTGGGCAATATTCTCAAAATTTTAATGCACATGAGAGAACAATTTTTTATGTGAAAACAAGCTTTTCAGACAAAAGTCTTCGCAAAAAACGTACCTAGCGTTCCGGAAAATTTATAAAACGGAGCAGGTGACCGGAAAAAGCGTAACTAAGAAAGTTTCTCTTCACCTAATACTCCAAGACTTCTTTGAGAGAGGTTTTCGCGTAACATAGTGAATACACGAAGTATCAACTTTCCTTTTTTCTTTTATACACGCTGAAAATTTTTCTGCAATAGAATCTTTTGTTTTGAATCATTGAATGAATTCAATTATGTAAAGAATACAGAAGCTGCATATTTCACTTAATTATGTTAACGAAAAATATTTTAAACGTCTTCTGAAATATTGATGAATTCATGTATATCGAAAAATATGAGTTACCGAATGTAGCGTTATTTTCAATTGTAGTCAGAGGGAAATTATTATTTTGCCGGAGATTTTTTCCGTGATTAAAAATATATAGCCATTTCCGGACGATGGAGATGAAAAAATAAATTTGTTGCGCTTCCTGTTCTCAAGCATAAGTTCCCTTTGAATATACTTTGCTTTTCCGCTTGCAGATTTTGGTCTCGCCGGTATTAGCTGGTCTGGCCGTTGGAATCGGTGTGCCAATACTGCTTTTCTACGTTTACGGCGTGGTGCCGGTGTCACTTTGCCGTAGCGGCGGATGTGGAGTTTCCACGAATGGTTCCGGCGTACGATTCGAATTCGACGACGAGAACGAATTGATGGGTGCGCTCGGTGGACGAAACGTTGGAGGTAAATAATTACAACAATTGATGCGTTTGGAATTACCTTCAAGAGGAAAAAACCCCTGCAAAGTAGAACCTCGCAAATTCCTTTCTCATTATTTTTTATTATTACAAATCGCGCAATTTGTAATGAAGCAAGCGCGTGAACTAGATAACGTGAATTTTTCAAAAATTTCAAATCCTATAAAATCTAAATGTCTATAGTGATGGCTTTAATGAGGAGGGAAAACTAATGAAACCTATTAATATTGATACTTTTAATGATTGTAAAAGTCTTTGAAAACGACTGAACTTTTCAAACAAATGTTTTATCGCTAGACGCTGCGTCGATAGACGTTGCCAGTCACCGCGGTGGAAATCCATCGATCGGGGAAGCGTCGCTCTCGTTGGGAAGTGGCAGTCAATTGGAGAAATTGGGTCGTGAAAACGACAGGGAAAGTGCGAGTAACGTCGCACTCGCTGGCACGAGCTTGGCGGGAAGTATCGCGTCGAGCGTGCTTCCCGGCGGTCAGAGGCTAGAGGTTCAGGCCGACGTCACTTCGACACAGAGATTCAGTCTGTGCAGCGAAACCGCTTCCGCGGCTACAAGTCTCTCTGAAAAATCGGTCAACGCGTCCATCGCTCTTGACGACGGAGCTGCGTCGACCAGAGCTTTGGCTGGTTCCGTTCTCAATTTCAAGGTAGTTTATCCTCAAAGTCAAAAACCGATACAAATTTCTTCTTTAAATCATTTTATACAAAATGGCAAATTATCGAAAATACATTTTTTAACAAATCAATTCAAACGGAACTGCACATATAGCAGAGATTTAAAACCTTACGATATCAAAATGGCTCTGAGTGGCAAAATGCGCTTCGATAAAAGATTGTTTAAAGTGATAGTTATGTTGATATGTTTGTTTTTGAACATTCAGTTGGACGGAAATTCGACTACGAGTGGCCGAAGCGCAGAAAATGAATCGGCAACAGCAACGACGACGAATCCTGGAGGTAATATGGATTCCGCTGGTCAAGCAGCCTCGCTGAGTTCGCTCGAAGAGATAGCTCCGGGTTTAGCAAAGCGAGCGCGACGTCGGCCGACTCTTGATCGTCAACACAGCGACTCGAGTTGTTGGACCGTGTGCGGTGAGGACGGCGGCTCTGAACGCGTACGTTTCGACGATCACGTTAGTTTCATCGAGGCCGATGAAGAAAGTGGCCCGGGTACTTGCTCCGCGAATAGCAGAGGCGGCGGGGCCAGGAGAAAGCGAAGTGCGAAGGAAGTCGACGGAGATTCAGAGGCGCAAAAAACGTCGAGGTACGTTTTACGAGACCTCAGCAAGGAATGCGATTTAAAGTTTTACGAACGTTTCTCTTATTTCTCTTCGATACAGAAGCTCCAACAGTAGTTTGAACAATGCCGAACCATCGAGTGCACTGGGCGAAGATGCGCCACGCGAAAGGGTCAACGTGGCAGCTTTGAGAAACGTGTTCTTCCACAATTCCGGCGTATGCGCGGACCGTGAGAAGCGGCTACCCGTGATAGAGGAGCCATTTCCAGCTTCTACACGAACAACGGCCGTCAGCATTTTATCGCCTTGTAACGAAATAAATACTAAGGTCGACGAGACGGATGAAACGTCTGCGCATTGCTAAAAAAAAAAGAAAAAAAAAAAAGAAAAAAACAAATTAAAAACAGAAACAAATCGAAGACTGAGCTTGCACGTAATGTTATACAAATATGAAATACTTCTCTGTCGTATCAACAGGTACAGCTAACGAAAAGTGAGAGAAAAAAATCGTTTGAAAAAAAGGACGTGCGAAAGTAACAGGAATTATTATATGTATATACATACATATTTGCGTATAATAGGTAAAGATAAATATTTAACAGAAAATAACGAAAAATAAAAGAATGCTTGAATGTATATTGTACGATAAGACACGGGGATACATTTGTACATAAGTACCAAACACTATCGGCATTATTTTGCCCATCAACGTGTGCCGCGATATCTTTCCTCGTTGAACTAGTTTCATGCCAGATGAGAACGACATACACACACACACATACATTTTCAGCGCTATTGTAAAGAGAGTTACTCGTGTTGTATCGAAAACAAAGAACGCGCTCGTCATAAGCGCGCAACCGGCTCGAACAGTCCATGAATTATATCGTCGATATGTAACTACTCTCTGTTGAGTAGCACGTGGAAAACGAAGACGGTTTGTAGATCGGAGTTTTAACGGTCCAATTTTTTTGTTTGTAACACAATTTCGGGCCGTTTTATATCATAAAAATGTATGGCGTTTATTTACCACTGAACATTTAAGAATAATAATCTCCATTGCTTGTATGAAAGAGTTTAAAGTTTGAGTAACACAAAAAAAGAAAGAATTTCCAATTGAACTGTCAGGAAGAGACTCAATTTTCGGTTTCCGTTTATTCATTCTGTACACTCATCAGAAAATGTAAAATAATTTCATACTGAAAAAAACAAAAAAAAAGTTTCTTTGCTTTCATTAAAATTCTGTCCATTTAACTGAGGTTTCTACGGTTTAAAATAGTAATTGGCAAACAATCCCAGAATATATCAAATCACTGACTGAAATTACTGGAATGATTGGAAAAACTGTTATAGTTTTGCATAACTTCGTCGCAAAAAGCATTTGATGAATTTTCGGCTGCGTTCTGTGAATTTTCGGAGGAGAAAATAAAAAGTATTATAATAGCGGGAAACATTGTCGACAGAAAAAAAAAACAAAAAAATTTCCTCGACATTTTTATTACAAAACTTTGAGAAAAGATAAGAGAAATAAAGAAGACAAAGCATTGGAATTTTACACACTGCAACATTGCTCAAGATAAATTGCGAAACGAATTTAATGTGCGGCAAAATCAACAAACAAAAAACATATTTTTTCATGTTTCACTATCGATGTGTCGTAGATAGGTCCTCGTTATCTATCGAAAAACAATTATTATAGTTTTCATCCTCGATATGCCAAGACATCATAACTCTGGTCCTGCGACTTGTAACCACAGACTTTTTTTTGAGTCTGTGCATTAAGGGGAAGGTTTCGGGTCTGAATAATTGAATTTGAAAATTCAATATCATCCATATCCTAACGTATTTAAGAATTACCAACAAACTATATTGTTGATACTCGATGTACAATGTTGTTTGTTTGTCGATCTTTTTTATATACATTACGATATGGATGATATTGAATTTCAAAATCGTCTCCTTAACCGTCTCCTTAACTGCATCCTACTGCTACGGGTAAAAAAAGTGCTAATGTGCTTTCGATGCCTAAAACAAAGAAATAGTAATGAAATTTTATGGGCAGAGTTTTGCTCAGACGCTAAAACTGCCGCGTTACCCTCGCCCGCAATTCGGATTTCCGCCGATACATGCATATATATATATATATATATACACATATATATGTATACTTCACTGTACATATTGGAAGAATCATACATTAGTGATTTAACGACATGAGGATAACGTCTCGACGATATATGCAAAGTCATTAATTACGCAAATTGAAAACTTAATTCACTTTCGAAGTTTTTTTTGTTCCATCTGTAAGGATACGACGATTTTCCTATTTTTGAGGATGATTCACACAGATTTTCAATCAAAAGCTCTATCAAAATTACGGCATTTTTCAGCGGAAAAAAGTTGTTGAAAAAAAAATGTTATTAAAATGAATGAGAAGATTTTGTGTAACAATAATTAAGTTGCAAGTTTGATGATGTTAACTTTTCTTATTTAATATTTTTTTGATTCGTGATATGTTCGAATTCAAGTTTGTATTGAAAAGAAAGGTGCGAAGCATCCTCGAGGTATTCCGGCAGCATATTCAAAGATTGGAGCCCAAAGACTCGAAAAGATTAGTTTAACCTTTTGTACTTGATTAACGAATTATATAACACGAAGACCGGTTGCTTTTTCAAAGTCTACAACGTGACTTCGATGTTTAATCGTGAAAAAATGATAAACGGTTTTTATGTTGATAAAAATGAATTATTATTAGGAGCTGCTGGATTGCCTTAAATCGCGCGCCTAATAAAATTACAGAAGCTGAATCTCGCTACTCTCATAAGAATAACGATTGTACGCATAGTCATGAACACTCGAGAGCTACTTTACGCAAATTCGCAAATTATTAATTGCGAAAATGTGTAAATTCGTGTAAGTACTTTATAAAAAACTAAACAAAATGATATTAAACTCGAAGGCTCGTCGTTATGAAGTTAAGTTTGTGCTAGAACGTTGCGGAATCATAGATTCTCGCGGTGGAAAAAAATAAAAGTCAACGATAAACGAATACATTGGATAAACGTGTAAATTGTATCGATCGGTGTATTAAAGAAAATTGTGATGCTATTGCATTGCTTAAAACACCCCACGTCTCCGGTTATCGACTTTTTAACTGACATAAACTATAACGAGTTTCTCGAGTTGTTGTTTACCTTCCAAATGAGAAAAGAGCACTATAACTTTTTAATAAGGATACAACTGAAGGCATCTCGCAAAAACTGGCGAGATTACGCGGCTGACATTTAGGAACAATGTAACGTGAATAAGCAACTCTGGGAATCGCAATTTAGAAGACTGCAGAGTAAAATAAAGATTCGAGTGAACGATTATGCTTTTCCAATCTTTTTCAGAACCCTCCATTTTACAATTTCTTCCTTCATTGCATTTCATGTTTATGTTTTGCGTTGAAATTCTCGTTATAGAAAATAGAAAGCTTTTTGTTTCTGGGGAAAAAAAGTAAGTTTTTTACGAAGGATCCACGAGTTTTAAATCTTCGGAAACTATTAATTTTCTATAATAGAAGATTATCAATGGGTATGCGAAAAACAAATTTAATAATTGCATTGTATGCAATGGCATTATGTTTTTTCTTCAAAAAATGACAATCTTAATTATCAACAATTTATTACTTATACATTACATAGATCTGCTTAAAAATATCGGCGATTTCTTCATGAGTTCGTCAACCTTGAGCTTGAAAATTTCACTCTGGATTGGCTCGTTCAGCTGGCAAATTGGGTTTTTCACAACATACTCCAAATACACCTGCAAAAATAGGTAATAATACATATTTTCCTTTAGAAGAGAAGGAAGGAAAAAAAAAAAAAAGCAAAATACCTGACTGTAAAGTTGCTGCAACAATTCTCTAGTATTTTGAGCAGCATTGTCGGTATTTAGTACAAATTTTAGTCCAGAGGGTGTTTCCAAGTAGTGAAGCGTATATTTGCTCGTTTTGTAGTAAAGAAATCCTTCCTTAGGATCAAGAGGAGATATTTTGTTGACAAATGATTTTATCGAGAAGAGCATACCGTACATCAATTTAGCCTCCTGCAAACGATAAATTTATTATGTTTTTGCCCAAAAATAGGATATTAATCGAATAAACCGATAAAAATTACCTCTTCTTTTGTGATACCGGATTTATTGAGCCTATTCCATTCCGTGTAGTACAAAAGCGTCCCAGTTCTGGAAAATATGTACAAATTGTGAATTGTCATTGTTGCGAATGACAGATGAGGAGAGTTTGTTGATTATCCGTGGCAGGTTAAACCTCAAAATGAGGAAAACTTTGACATGTCCAAAACTGAGACGCCATGCGCCACCTTTTGTCACTTTAGACAGAGATTAGAAAACGTCGAGGTTACCATCCGATGGATTTTTGCACTATTAAATATCGATGCAATGAATTTATGAAAAATAGATGTCGCCATCATACATTTCTCCGCAAACGTGCACAAATCAGAACGTGTTAAAAATGAGGACAAGCTCCGATTGGTTTATTTAGTTTGGGGCTAAGCGAAAATGGGGCTTCAAAAAGTAGCGCTATTCAAAATAAGAAATAACAACTTATTGAAAAATGTAAAATATGGCTTTTCCCTTCAATCGAAAAATTCGCCCGGTCAATCGACGAAGCACATCATCGATAAACAAAATAAACAATCATTTGTGACAACCGGCCGAAAATTACAGAAACCACGCAGGAACCATTTTCATTGCTCGCTTCCAGTTAGCACCCAACGAAATACGCACCAATCGAAATGCGTATTCGCGAGCTCTAGCGCTACACCAAATTATTCGCGATGAAAATGCTCT
Source organism: Clistopyga incitator (assembly GCA_947507545.1). Taxonomy (NCBI): domain Eukaryota; kingdom Metazoa; phylum Arthropoda; class Insecta; order Hymenoptera; family Ichneumonidae; genus Clistopyga; species Clistopyga incitator. Next base: position 14,401,942 of record OX382176.1, read on the forward strand.
TTGCGGCGCAGTCTATCGAAAGCAACAAAAAATCTTCCCCTTCTCCAACAGCCGCCATTTTGCCCCACTCTGCGCGCAATCTAACGAAACCGGTTGCCGGTCGTGGTCTCGCTAATTCGCGAGGCATTGGAGCTCCTTTCAGCGATCATTTCACGTTCGCTTGCGTCTCGTAATCGTCATAACCGCGGTACCCGCTGAAAAATTATCCTCACTCTCAACGAAATAATCGAGGTAAGTGGATTGTCTTTCTATAAAATCATCGCATTTGTCAAATCATTTCGGACAGACAAAGAGAGGGAGAGCGAGAGAGAAAGTGACCTCCAAAGTTTTTGCTTTGTTATAAGAGGCAGAACGTTTATCGATCCGTTTTTATTTCCCGTCACTCGCTACAATCTCCTTGTGCCATTCTTCGGGTACTCCAAGTCCTTTTTTTTTTCCATCTCAGGGACGCCAACCATCGCTTCTAGCGAAATTCCCAATTGCCGTTATAATATACGTATAGGTGCGACTAGTACAGGCTACTGTAAAATCTCTGTGCTTCTATTTTGTCATAGTCATGGCTTCGTCACATTGCGCAATCATAATCTGATACTTTTATTTAGTTGAAAGACGGCGAGAATTTTTCCGAAAGCACGCGGGTCGAACGTCACGGATCGTTGCGTCAATAATATCGAAGCCTCGCGATTTATTGAAATTTCCGGAAAGCGCCAGTGGCCTGATTATCTTCTTTAGTCTGCAATGCGCGACGTCCAAGGTCGCACGACGCGATAACCGTGAGAACCAGCAGCTGCCTGTTGACCTAAGCACTCAAATTGCTTTGGTGTTTGATTGACCTTCCGCATTGCTAATCATTCACGCTGTAAAAACGAAATTCATGCACCAGTTTGCTGGAATATATATATATTTTAACTCCATTTAGTAAATGGAGAAAACGATTTTCCAATTAAACGTTTTTTCTTGTGATCGGAAAACTTGAATTTTTTCGGCGTTTTTTTTTTTTTTTTTTTTTTTTAATATTTCAACAAGAATGTATATGATATAATTTGGAAAATGGAATATTCTTATAAATTGATAGAAATTTTTTAAGCATTATTGTTGTTTGTAAAATATGTTGAAAGGATGTGTTTCAATTTTATCTTTCAAGTAAGAATCAAACTTTTTATTGGGAATGTACGTATGAGGAAGTTTTACAGATTTAATTATACAGTTTGGTTAATTGGATGAAAAATTTGCATCGAATGCAATGTCAATCGCTAAATTAATAAACTAATTTTGTACTTGCAGATATAAGTGAAAATGCCTGTTCCACAACTTCAGAAGCCTGCACCCGCCTTCAAGGGCACTGCCGTCGTCAACGGACAGTTCAAGGATATTTCCTTGGCTGACTACAAGGGAAAATATGTCATCCTCTTCTTCTACCCGCTTGATTTGTTAGTGCCAATTAAGACGTCGATAACACATTGAATTGGACCCCCATTCATTTCGTTTATCGCTATTATACACTTAATTTTTATCACAATTTATTAGACACTGGTCATAACTGTTATCACTAACTACAGTGATTAACAGGAAATTTGAGAAGAAAAAAATGTTTTGGCTTTACACTAGATTTTTTCACAATTTCGAAAATGTTCTTTCAATTCACGATGTTTTTGTTCATCATTGTTATCTGTTGTGTAAGAAATTCGTAATTCTATTCTGCAGCACCTTTGTTTGCCCGACTGAAATCATCGCGTTCTCCGACCGCGTTAAGGAGTTCAAAGACATTGGCTGCGAGGTAATCGCTGCCTCAACGGACTCGCACTTCAGTCATCTTGCGTGGGTGAACACGCCGCGTAAACAAGGTGGTCTCGGTGAGATGAGCATCCCTCTTTTGGCCGACAAAAGCACCAAGATCGCCCGAGATTATGGCGTACTCGACGAGGAAAGTGGTGTACCATTCCGCGGGCTTTTCATCATCGACGACAAGCAGAATCTCCGTCAAATCACCATAAATGATTTGCCAGTCGGCCGGTAAGATCCTTATTGCGGAATATTCTCGGATACTCCAATTCCATTCATCGTAATTGTCTATTTTCTTTTTACGACATTTTTTACACCATTTTTTTTTTTTTTTTTTCTTTCGTTACTTCAGATCCGTCGACGAGACGTTGCGTCTTGTCCAGGCTTTCCAATTCACCGACAAACACGGAGAGGTTTGCCCTGCAGGCTGGAAGCCCGGCAAGAAAACGATGAAGCCGGACGTTGATGGCTCAAAGGAATATTTCAAGGACTCGTGAACGCGGTTTTGAAAGAAAACACATTGCGATTCGTACGTCCGGCAAATCGTCGTCGCGAATCTCATCAGCATATACAGTAACTTCGTACGAAGCAATGTCTCCGTTTACTTAACTACAAATAGGGAAATTCACAGGTATTTCGTGGCTGCTGATCAGCTGCGATTTGCGAATTTCCACATAGCGTAACATTATCACAGCGAAATCCACAAAATTGGCTGATAATTATAATCGTACGTGTTTGGTGGCAACGCCACTTTGATAGTTGAGCGTTTGCCACGATTTCTTTCCTCCCTTCACTCTACGTGGGTTCTTTTTTACTCCCCTTTTTATCGCTAAATAAAGATCACGATCATTTCTAAAATAGAGTTTTCGTATTTCTTCGAGCCTTTAGCTCTTCCACATCCATTATTCATTTAATTTTTTCAGCCCATTGTCTTTTCCTAAGTACTCGTGAAGTGAGTCAAGCGTGAAGGCCGCTACGATCGCTGGCGATTTATTCAAGCGCTAGAAACGCACACGATCGTTTAACCTTGAATTTTCAAGTGGCGGAAATTAACTTTGTAAGAATTAACTTTAAAGTTTCGTTTTCCGGGATGAACGATGGCTGCGAGATCGCAATCACTAGGGCAGGTAATAGATTCGATACAGGAGAATTTTAAAAAAATCAATTGAAACAATATTTTATCATTGCATCGTAAAAACGAAAGAGTAAATCTCGGGTTTTGTGGATTCGTCATCGACTTCGGAACGGATCGCGTTTATCGCGAAAGTTGCAAATTGCAATGCGTCCGTAATCGAGATTATCTCGGTGATTACATTATCTATCGACATGATTCTCATCGCATATCCGAGTTAACTATTTCTTCTGCCATTTGGTATCGGAATTAATCGATAAGGATTATATAATCTTGTGTTGTATTGGCTTGTCGAGTCTTCAGCGTCAGAATTTGCAGTCATTTTATATTAGCGAATGCAAGATATTCGTTATTTTTAATTAAATTTCAAGTATTTTCCGAGAATTTAATGCTCTTTGCCACTTGGTAATCGATAGTTGATTAGAAGAAGAGAAATCAATTTTCAAATTCGCTTAATATGATCTATAGGATGGGGACCCTGTCATCATTTCCTCGTAATTCTTTGCGGCCTGTGCACCATGGCCGAAGCCACTGCATCGCTCATCGTCCTCGTCGTTTCACCTCTTTTGGCTTGCGATTTGAGATACGACAAAAACAACGTTATGCTGATAAACGCAATGTCTTCATTAGGTGCTAAAAAAATCTTTGCAGATATTTAAAATAAAAATTGTCGAAGGACTACAAGAGATTTTAATAAACTTTATTTGCATTAAAATATATATATATTTAGGACCTTTTCGAGCTGTAAATTCATAATTGACGAAATTAAAAATCTAGAATTTATTCCCAATAGAGTCCCACTACTTGTCTAATTGTTTTCAGAATTAAAAATTAAAAATTGAACAAAATGTTATCTAACGAATAATGCTGTTAAGTATAACTTGATGAAATTTAAAAAATTTTCCTATTGATTATCTCAAATCGAAGTTAATTTTATATTTGGGAATGTCATATTATAGGAAGGGCCTTCGGTGGATTTCTCTTTGGTACGTTGGCCGATACAAATGGTCGAAAGAGGTCGATACCAATGAGCATGGTAGTGATTTTTTGCGGCTCGGTCGTTTTGTCGTTCGCACACAAGTTGATTCCCATAAGCTTCGCTATATTTCTTCTTGGCATTGGGTACTTGAAAAAAAGGATATACTTATGAACGAAAGCGAAGGCCGTAGTAATTAAATATTACTATCCCCCAGAAATAAAGGTAATTATTATTAGACGATAATTACAGAGTGGCAGGCAATAACATCGCTCTGAGAGTCTACTTGATCGAATGTCTTCCTGCTAAGAGACGAGGAGCTTGTTTATCGATGCTGGATCTTTTGTGGGTCGTTGGCTACTTAGCTGCACTTGGTAAAAACATTCTTGAATCCATGCACCCTTTAAACCCTTTAACGTCCTGTACCTTTTCCTATTTAAAAATAACAAAAATTACTCACAATGACGATAATAGAAAAATAAAAATGTGAAAAAACAATTTTCGACCTGCATTGCATTTTTGAAAAAAACGAAAATGCAGGATTTGTTCCCAATGGGATTGCACTTCTTGTCTAGTTTTCTCGGAATAATTTTACCTAGATATTGAAGAAAATGTTACATCGCAAAGGTCCCAAGTGATCCCATCGATCCTTCGCATGGTCGATGATTTTATTTCTGTTTGCAGGGATTTCCTGGTCCTTGGTACCGTCAGTCGTGCGAATGCTTAGCCACGAATTTCGACCGAGTTCATGGAGAGTTCTCGCGGGTTTGGGAGGAGCACCGAGCTTGATAATGGCTTGTGTCGCTAGTCTTCTTCCATCGAGTCCGCGTTATCTTCTTTATCGTCGACATCCGGAACGGGCTCTCGCGGTGCTGCAGCAGATGTATGCCGTGAATAATTCCAGACACGTCGATAATTATCCGGTAATTTATTTAACTTGAAAAAATTACAAATCGATTCGACTTTTGCAAAAATATTGTTTTTTTGCATTACAACGAAAATTATTGAATTTCCTTTTCTTTCTTCTTTTCAGCCCTGCGAATTGGAAAACTGCATTCGTCCGGAAGAAAATGGAGACTCCGAATCCGACAGTTGTTTGAAAACGATTCGACAATATTTCATCAAAAGTTGGAAAAGAATTGAGACCATTTGTGGACCACCATTTACCCGGACAACAATCCTCGCAAGCCTTTCTCGCATTTTTCTCTTTTCAGGGTACACACTTGAAAATTCATTCTTAGCTTCACGACATCGGTGAGCTACTCTTAAATTTTTTAAACACACAGATTAACGTGGCTCGCTGCATGGAAGGCTCGAATTTCCCTCAGAGAAGATGAATATTTTCCAATGGAACCTACCGTTGAAAAAAATCTTTCTAACTGTGCTGTTGATGCTGGCGATGTAGCTCAATCATTTTTACACAATTGTCACCAAGTGAATAACTCACAATTCGAGTATACTTTACTAATTTCTACGAGTTACATTGTGGGTGAAGTTCTTCTGGTTATTGGAATGGATATTGTGGGCCGGCGTTTATCGATTGGCAAGTGAATAATGATTTTATGTCTGATTTTCAATTCAATATTCAATTTAAATAATTTCTCACGTGTCAATTTTATGAATAAGTTCCAAGTTAAATTCAATGATAAATGGTAAATCATAATATTAATTTTTTATTGACGAATAATGAAGGACTATTTTTAAAAAAATTGTCCTTCATTAAAGTGAACCGCGATAAAGCGGAATAATAAAAAAGGGGGGAATCGTAGCATCGAAGCGCCGAGTTTGGGCGATCAATCGGTGACTGTTCGACAGCCGTTCGCAGAGACGGCAACATTATGAATACGAAAATAGAAATAACGCATGCACACGCCGCAGTCTCCGAGAATGGAACAACGTTGAATGATCTCACTCGTGACTTCTGTTTTACAGTAACGTCGGGAATGGTCGGCGGAACCGCGATACTTGCCCTCCTTTTTGTCACTCGCCATGCCACCAGGATACTTTTGTCAATTTTCTTCCTGGCATCCTATTCAATTATCAACACCACAACCGTCATTGCTGTTCTAGAAAATTATCCAACTGCTGTGAGGTATTTCGTTCTTCGTCATCTTCATCAGCTTCTCCTTTGTTTCAAATGAATAATTTAATATAACAGAATTTTTTAATACATTTTTAAACGAAAGATGGAATTTAAAAAAAAAATGATTTATTATCTTCTTTTTCGTTTTTTTTTTTTCTACACTATTTACCATTGTAAAGTTGGGTTTTCCTGGGAATTTTCGTATCGATTGTAATCGATTCTTGTTATTTCGGACCACAGAGGCACCGTAATGGGGCTGACCTCGGTACTCCCCCATCTCGCGGCATTCTTCATCAAATTCTTTGCGAAGGTTTATTGCGAGCAAAGCATCTACGTCGCAGCCGGTCTTATAATAGGTAAAAAACATTTTTTTTTTGCTAATTTTCATCGATCAATTGGCCATTGATCAATTGATGACTATCGGAAGCATATTGGCACAATAATGAATATTGAAATATATTTTCCCATTGCAAAAGGCGCTGCGATTGCTGCGATACCGATACCGGATTTAACGAGGGCTCCAATTCGAGAATAACGAAAGAGATGCCGCAAAATTTTTCATTAAAACGTTTATAAAATCCCACTAACTCGTGTATCCACTATTTCTTTTACACCTAAAAATGTCTTTCCAATTTTCCATTTAATAATAATCAATGTACCAACGATGGGTAAAAAAATAAAAAATCGTTCATTCAAAAGAATATTTTTGTTATCATTGATGATTTGAAGTTCTTTTTTATTTTATTCTTGCAACATTTTTCTTACTTCACTTTTGTGCGGAGAACGGGGGGGGAAAAAAAAGAAAAAAATGTGGGTGAGGGAAGACGCGATAAAAATTATGTTAAAATAAAAATTTGTTGGTCAGTGTCGCAAAAATACTTGCACGTGGTGGAGGTAAACAGTTGAAATAACATGTGCCCGAAAAGCGCATTTATCGTGGCAACCGCGCCGGCGAAGATCGTCTTCTTGAAAATCCAGTGCCAGTGGATAATATCTTCTCTTCTCTGGCATCGACACGGATATCGGATATAGCGTACACGTAGTAAAACAGTAGGTATATAGCTTGGAAAAAGCCCACGTAATGTTACGCGTCTGGCAGTATAATAGTGCAAGAGAAATAAATACACAAGCGTGTGCAGAGATAGTTGGAAAGTTGGGGGGGGGGGGGGGGGGGGGGGCAACGACGGAGTGTGTGGACAGCCGTATGTTTTCTTCCCTCGGAAGATTTGACGCGAGAGAAGCTGACAGAGACGAGAGGGGAAAAATCAACTTTAACTGCTTCCTCGCAGAGGATAAAACAACTTCTGTCAAAATTATCAATAAAAAGAGATTTGAAGAAACGAGACCGGTGACATCAATCAACAGCTTCTTACAATCTTTATTACCAGATAAATCGTTTGGGAACTTGCATTTTTATTTTTTCTCCAAAATCTGAGAAAGTAGCAGCGGTTAAATAATTATTTATATTAAAAATGAAGATGATAGAAAAATTTCAAATTTATACAGATTTCAAATAAAAATGATTTATTGGTTTCGTGAGGTACAACTTGAATTTCGATAGCACTCAATATTGCTAAGGACCGCGTATGTTTGTTTAAGAAATCATTCACAGGCATTAATCATAGTCGACTGGTTAAATAAGCGTGCAGCTTACTTTTTTTAAACCCAATTGAAGTATGCAAAGCGGAGGGTATCACAGAAAGAATAAGAAAAATAAATGTGGCAAAGGGTAACATTACAAGTGTGTATATTGACGGTAAAAGATAAATAAATTCAGCAGCAAAGGGCAGAAGACACGAAAGCAGCTGAAGCTCGTCGGCTTCTGACGAACAAAACCGAGTGAAAGAAAAAAAGCATATTGAAAAAAATTAATTTTTCATTATTACTGGCATCACTTTCGTGAGCTTTCTTTGTAAATACATGGAATAATTTGGAAAACCAATAAAGAATTATTAAGAAGCTCAGTCAATTAAATTCCACGAAAGAGAATTTCAAGAGTGAAAAAAAAAAAAAAAAAAAAACAACAATTGAGGAAGTAGAAGTAGGGAAAAAGAGTGTAGTGGACGGTCGTTCGGGTGTTGCGGTTGGGGCGCGAAGCCGCTTAGCGCGGGATGCTGAGCGCGAGCGGCATCGCGCGTCTTCCGCGTGTCTATTTTGGCCTCGAAGACGAAGAGCGTAGCAGGCGGGGCGCGTGCTCGTCCGATCATCTCCTCACACAGAGCTTTCCCAACGAGCCCAACAACGACTACATATTACTACCACTCCTACGACTTTTCAACGTTACGAGGCTCTGGTTGATGCTGGCTGGTGAGAATCGTAAGCGCTAGTCTCGGCTGAGCTACGGCCGAACTATATTAACTCTTGACGGACCGAAATAACTATTTCGTGTGCAATAGTATAGACTTTCTCCGGGTGGTATTACTACCGGCCACCACCCGTCAACCGTGCGCGTGCACCAACTAAACCGGAGATCGTGCCGCTCATTGCCGCCGGAAATCGGCTCGCCGGTGGCTCGTCAACGCGAACGCGCCACTCACCCGCCAATTTCTCCAACTTGTCTTCTTTTTATTCCATCCCATCTATAATTTTTCCGACTTGTCCTCATTTCTTTCATACGGTCTTCGATTTTTCATCCAGCCCTCAATTTCCTTACGTGCCTTCAGTTTTTCTGTTTATTCGAGATTTTTTTTTCCTCGAAGAAGTTGGAGTGTTTCCGGGTGCTGAAGGCGGCGGTGCGGGATAAAGATCGGTGGGTGCGCGTAGTAAAGAATCGTTGGGCTTACCGTTACCATTGAAATCTCAAATGTCCTCTCGGTACATGTTCAATGACGTTTTTTTGTCTTTCGACTCGATATATATAACGTAGACTCGTTAAAAACTTGTAATTTTATCAAGGACCGGAAGATGAGTAATATTTTGATGCTCGTGACGTCCTCATCATCTTGAAGAGCTTGAAATGGAGGTTCAGGAGGACACGGAAGACGCGGAATCGCGTTCGAATGTCGACAAGAGCATTGGCGAGAGAAGAGAAGGATGTTCGAGTCCTCGAAAGCCGGAAAAACGTAAACGTGTTGAGCATCCGGTGGGGGGTGAACTTCCGAGTCCTCCGCCAAATCCTGAGGAGCCATTTTCCACGGAAGAGCCTCGAGTTTCCGTTGCAGATTCGGCGTCCAAGGCCGCGGAGAGGGCTTTCGGTGTCGAGGCAGCTTTCGATCATCTCGATAAGCTTCATTCCATGATGGAAGAAATATTGGAGATGCGAGACAGAAATGGTAAACTTTTCAGACGAGTCCGGGAATTGGAACGGATTAAAGCGACGAGGAAAGCTCATAACGAGATAGAAAGGAGCATTTCCATGGGTCAGGATCCTCTACTTCCGGATGAAGACGTTGGATTCGCTGAATCTCTTCTGGGTGCAATGCTCGCGAGCAGCTACGAAATTTATCCAAGAGCAGCAAATGTCGCGAGAAGTTGCACGTCGACGAAAATCACCAGGAGTCGTTCCATAGCCATGGAACCTCGTCGAGTGTCGTGCCCAGTGACAGCGGAATCGCAGAATCGTAATTTTCACCGTTCCGGACAAAGGCTTTCGGAAATAGTGAAGAAGAGACCTTCGCTCGGCCTCGGGACACCGAAAGTCTCCAAGTGGACGAGAGTCAAAGCTGCCTTCAAGTGGGAAAGAGCCGCGTGCACGACTAATGACGCTCCCATGGAACCCGCGGAAGTCAGTGTTAGGTATCTCAGGATTCCGGAAAACGCTGGAGGCTCTTCGGAGGTCTCCGGACCACCCACACCTGCCGGTACCATTTCTTCCTCCTCCTCCATCGACGATGTCTTTCACAGTTAGTGTTTTTTCATTCGTTCTCTTTAGGTTTTTCGCTCGACCACAAAACATTTATCTTTAACTAAATTCTTCATAATACTTTTCCAAGTATCAAGAGTACCACAATTATTTTCATCATTCTTGTCCTTTGACTCAATGGTTCTTCATATGGTTATTCTTGTTTGTGTTGGCTGGTACCACCTCATCAGGACCCCACAGACCCTCCAGCCATCAATCCACAAGAATAACTAGACGGGACGAGAGCAGCGATCCCTCCCGAAGAAGTCGATCCCTAGACGGAGAAGCTTCGGTGCCAATGACCTTTGTTTATAGTCCGCGGACGAGGTCTAAGGTAAACACGCACGCCCGTACAAACACAGTGCTAATAGTACGCTTGTTATCCTCTTCCTATCCAAATTTGGATTCGCGTTAATTATACTCGAGGTTTGAGTATACAGAGTGTGGTAGACGTTTACATTGTGAATAACCTTGTTGCTCTCTTCGTTCTCCGCCTTTTCTGCAGGACAATGCGTGTCTTCAGGGTAAATCCGGGGACCCGCGAAGCCATAAAACACCCTGGGGCAAAGTCAAAGATATGATGCAATTGCGTCGCGATAGCATCGGCAAACAACCCACCAGAAGTGGATCCAGAAACGAGGATGCGCATTCGATTTCCAGCATCGAGTCATCGGATATTCATCGATCTGAGGTGAGCATTTTTTTTTTCTCTATTCAAAAACGCCGTCGTGTCATCGAAACTTTTTAATAATTTAATAATTTTTGACACTTTTTATTGGATGTAAAATGTTAAAATTTTATTTCGCGATTTAACTTGGAGAGCCAGTGAACCTTGTGCGAGTAAGTGGTAAGCTCGAAAGGAAGGGTGCATTCACGCTCTCTTCACACGTCGGTGAAGAGCTGACACGCGTCGTAGCCCACTTTCGTTTTAAAAATATCATCCCGCTCGAACGTCCACGGTATATACACGCGAATGAAAGGGGCAAACGAGCGAAGAAGAGTGATAAGCAATATGGTCGATTCCTCTACTCGACTGCCACAATCTGAGCTTTCGCTAGCTTCTCCTGACTGAAAATTTTCCTGCACTTTCATCCTCACCCTCAAATTCCAATCGAATATTTCACTAAAATTATTCTAGACACTATAAACAATAAAATCAAGATTTTTTAATTGAAATATTATATTTGCACATTTTGTGCATTCAACAGGTTCAACAATTCGATGGACGACCACCAAGAGTCAGGATTACCGCAGATTCCACTCCATCTTTGGCCACGAGTCCCTCAAAGGCTGGACCCACTAATTTGGCTAACGATTTTGGGGATTTAGCGTCAAGACGTTTAACACCGACCCTCACCATCACTGTGCCTTCCAGTGAAGAGTTGAGGAGCATTTCTTCACCCGAATCCATCACTCCACCGCCTCCGGCACGACAAAACTTCGAAACTGCAAGATCCGAGCGTTTTTCTCAGGCTGGATACGAAACACCCAAGGAAATTAGGACTGGTCAAGTTTCTCCAGCTTCGTCTAGTTCTGGAATTCTTCGGTATGGACTCGGACGATCCAAGACTTGTCAGGCCGTTCCTTCCGCGGGAGATTTTAAGAGACAGGTGAAGAGAGTAGTCACAGAAATATCGTGTACATTTTTTAGTCCTTCCAATCGCCGATTTCTTTCAAATATTTATAACTCACTGGAAATTAATTGATCCAAGGATCTTTTAAATTGCATGAAATTCCTTAAGGTAATGGCTCTTTTTTTAATTTGTAGAGATATATTATTATTAGAAAAATTTGCAATTCCAGCGATCATTAAAGGGAGAGTCGTTGGGTTCTTCGCCTAAAATGCAACGGCGAGATTCCAAGTGGAACAAAGTTAAGCGAGCATTTTTGACTAGTGCCACTTCCGTTCCCACAAGTCCCAGCAGAATATCTTCCTACTTTTTTGATGGTAAGTAAAGAATTTTTTTTTTTCTTTTTTTTTTTCAAATCACCGCACGTTTCTCTCTCGTATGCAATCAGCCACTTCAATCATTAACTTTTCTATTTTTTTCTCATAATTTTTCATCACTTCTCCGAAGCATGTTTTGTCATCTTTCAACATTTCTTCTTTCATCATTCTTGCATTCTCGAGACGTTGCTCAACATTATTGTTGATGTCGTCTAAAATTATTGCGGCTTCCCTAGAACTACATTCCACACAGTTTATTAATTCGTCTGGCGAATAATTTTTTCGGCACGAAGAAATGAGTCCCAGAGCACAGCAAGCTCGGTCTGTTACTTCATCTTTAAATTCATCAAGTTGATTTTCGATGAATTGAAATTGTAGCTCGGTTTCGGAATTTCCTTCTACCAATTTCACCTGAGCTCGATAATTGAGAAAATAAAATTTGTGCTTTTTGGCTGTAGCGCAAAATGGATCGAGAGTGGCCAGTTCGCGAATTTTGGGCTCCACTGTTTGTTGAATTCTTTTGGTAGCCAATTTTTCGTTAGCACGCTTTTTTGAAATCTCCTTTTTTATTTCTTGTACGATCGATTCAACATTTGCCTCCACGAGTTCGGTGATTTTTTTCACCCGAGTTAAAGTCGCTTTGTAAGCTCTCAAATAGTCGTCTGCGGCGCTCCAATTGCACTGAAAGATTTCATTAAATCACATATACGTAATTACAAGCAATCAAGTCAATTGATTGGCATTTAATTCGTTCGCTTAATTGAGAATACTGTTTGTCTTTTACGACAAAAAGGCCAATTAGTCAAGAAAAAATTTCGTTTTGTCGAGTGGAAAAAAATACATTTGCTTTCTGGCTGTCGGGAGACAATTTTTCGCGACAACGTTTTGCAAGACTTTCCTTAGGGCATCTTTCAAGGGCCTTCTTTTGCTCCAAACATCGACTCCTTCTTGCGTTCGCTCTTTCCCCTGGAGTTATCTTCTTCTTGCACAATTTATCGTCATCGGAGCACGAAACTCTCGCTGCTGTACGAAAGTTTAGAATTCTGGGAGAAAATGGAACAGGGAATTTGAGTTTCAGCATTATTTGACATTTTGGATTAGTGGTTAAATTAATTGTAAAAAAAAAACAAAACAAAACAACAACAACAACAACACCGATCGTCAATTAGCTGGAACAATAATTTCTACACGGACTTTCGTTTTCTATTTGGCGAACGAAAATATTTAATTAATTTCGCGTCGTAGGGAAATTAATGAATTAGCTGAAAAACATATTCTCTTTTCTCAAGTTTATACATTCAAGCAGCATTCGAGCTTGAAAAAAAATATTATTCGCGAGAAAAAAAGAATACAAAATTTTCATATTCGCTAAAAGAAAAAGTCCAACTTTGTTTTTAATAAATGAAATAAATAATTATTTGAGATGGAGATGGAACGGGCGGAAGTTACAGCGCGAGCGCAAGCGCCGAGGATCTCGACAACGACGGGGCCTCGAATCCTGGAGCCCAGGCAGAAATCCAGCGAAATTATAGACTTTTGCATGACAAACTTGGCACAGAATTTTATCGGAAGCTCGCCGAGTGGGAAAAGCTCAAGACCAGCGCTTCTCGCGACTCTACAAAGGCAAACGCTCGCGAGAGAGAGTCGGAAAATTTGCGCCTCTTAGGAGAGGAGCGTTTGACTCCAGAATTCAAAAAGAAGCTGGAAGAATGGAAGAGAATGAATAAGGGAGCCGGAGAGGCGAGAGGGTCGCAGTCGAGTGAAAATCGCTCGGTCAATCGGCGTCGAATAACAGACTGGCAATTATGGAGGTCACCTTCGAAACCTGACAGCAAACCTGAAGGTGCTCGGCTCTCCGATGATTTTATTAAAAAAATGGACGAGTGGAAGAGAATAAAATCAACAGCTGCTCGCAGAGACGCTGAAGTGGACGAGGAAACGCGGCAGCCGGATAAAAGGCTTCTTCAAGGACAAGCTGAAGATGACGAAGAAGAAGAAGAAGAAAGACGAGTTGTCGCGGAAGTTAAACTTTCCGAAGAAAGACGAAGAAGGGCTTGGAAAAGTCTCGAGGACCAAGAGTTCAGGTCCTTGGAAAGAGTCCTGGAAGCTATGGAAATCGATAGACAGACTAGGTATTTTATCATTTTCCTTATGATTATCTGTGAATAATCGGTTGGGTTTACTTGAAAAATGAAAATATTCTTCCAGGCTATCAAAATTGCAACGAATCGTCGGTTTACCGCCTCAACGAACTCAGGAAGTATTGATACACACTTCAACAGGTTTGTATCGGTTCGAAGGAATATCCCGAAAATTCACAAGAAAGTTGTACGAATGGGAAAAGAGTCAGGGAATATCGCCAGAACTATCGACTTTCCGGCTGTTGGATCCTCATCGACATGGCGTTGGATCGTTGCGTAGTCGTGGATCACCCGCGGATGCAGCAGGTCAGTCTAAACGATTTAACAATTAATAAGATTATTTAATATCAGGCAAGAGGCCGATACATTATTCCATTTCTTTTTTTTTACAGGCGACGGAGCACCACGAAGAACTCTTTACCGCTCGAAATCGGTTGGTAGTGTTCAAACAAACGCCTGGAGAACGACTCGAGAGCATGAAAAGCAATCTATTCGAAGACCGTCGAGTTTGTCTTTGAATGACATGGATAATCTTGAAGCTAGAAGTTGTATAATAGGTCAGTACTTATTTTTTCATTAATACACCAATTAATTATTGAAACGTCTTCTCTTAACCGGTTGATTAATTGACTGTTGGACGATGAATTTTGTAAATTCATCCATAAAATATTAATTTGATTTATTCGGTAAAATTGTAGCTTCTTCGGTGCCAACGATACCAGACGAGGAAGACACGTCCGAAGATATAGCAATGGAAGACTCTGAAGCTGAACACGAACGGGAACAAGAACCCGAGGCTGTAATTGTGGACATTGAGGACGTTATTGAAGAGACCGCCAGTCCATTGAGAAAATATCAACCCCATCAAACTCCGGTTTACAGTGTCGCTGGTAGCGAAACTACCAGCATTGCCATACCCCTAGGGACAGTCACAGCGAGACACGAGCCTTCTCCAGTGATTCTCATCGAACCAGGTGAAGTTCATCCTTTAAGAGCCCGCGCCTCTTCCATCAACGACATTACCGACGTTTCCTCCTCCTCCTCCTCCTCCTCCTCCGCCTACGCCATTGCCGCCGATCCGACAACGGATGTCACAGCATCATTTTCCTTTTTATCGACCGAGCAACAACAGAGACGCTCCATTGGTAAGCAAATCCCGAAGATATTCGAAAATCATAAAAGCCAAGATAGAACCTTATCGTTTCAGCGAGAGATCGTAGAGCGAAGCGCGAAGATCGTGCAGAGGATGAGGCTCACTTACGGACGGTAGACAATGTCACTACTGGAGAAGAAACGCCTTTGCCGGCTGATCATAAACACAATCAAGATATGACTTTTGCCAGAAAAACTGAAGAAGGCGAGGGAAACAACGATCTCATGGATTCCGATAAAAATTGGCAGATGATACACATGACTCATGGTCAGTATACTTCCCAACATAAATGTACAATTTTAACTTTGACGAATTCCGTTATCTAGTTTCTCTTCATTTATACATTTTTATCTATCAAAATGATATCGATACTTTGAGATTTTTTTACAAGTTTAAAAGAAAATGTTTATTCATTCCCCGTACAGATTTCAGATTTCCAGTATATTTCAGTTTTTAGAATTATCAAGTACCATTTTCAAAAATTGAGAAAGGAATATAATTTTTCAGGGCTTCTATCGGTAATTAAATTATGTGATTAAATTATTTTTTGTTAATATCAGACCGTAATCCAGAAAATCGTGAGAGCAGAGCAAACGAAGAAGACGAGGAAGCCTTTGAGGAAGCTGTAGTTACAGTTCACAGAAACGTGAAGCACTCAAAGAAGATATTAAAAACAAGGCGTTTGACAGACACTCAAGTCGGTTACGATTGGCGATCCATAAACAAACCATCGACGAGCAACGAGCCCGAAGATCGAGCAGAAACGGAAGAGAGCCTCGACACTTGCGTTTCCACGAGTGCACGAGACTTCCAAGACAATCCGAACCTCGAAAGAATAATAATAAACGAAGAAACGATTAACAAAATCGTCGTACCAACAGCTTCGAGTTCTGCCACAATTTCGTCGTTGGAACTCGACCCGGAAAATCGGAATTCCGAAATTCCCTCGCGGAAAGAAAAACGTGAAGCTAATAGCGTTTTTGTCAAGACAAAAAGAATTGTCTTCTCGCCCTTTCGTCGCGAGGGCAAAAAACTTGCAGCGGAAAATGTCGCTGACGTGTCCGCTGACAAATCCACCGCGACGGTGGACCACACGAAAAATCCTCCACAGTCCAATTCAGCCTCCAGTCCTTTCGTCCAAGAAGCTGTTAAGTCAGCTTCCTCCTCGGCTATTTTACCGTCGGAGCCAAGTATCTCAAATTTGGAAGCCTCGCCATCTTCCCAAGAGACTAATCTTCGTTTTCCCGAACGAAAACGTCCACCCTTGCCAAAATCTCCAGTGTTGGCTCGAAAAGAGTACCGAATTTCTTCCCCAAAGGAAACAGCTCCCAGCATAAGGATGATGATAAAAAGGTACAACGAGAAGCTGGAAACCGAATCCGGTGATCGGAACGCCGGATTTTCGGTAACTGGAATGGCGAGTTCCGCTAATAGCAGTGGAAGTGGGAGCAGTTCTCCAAGCTGGAGGACTCCAGTGATAGAAAGAAGACTACTGACAAGAATGGAGCGTTACGACGAGGCAAAAAAACCTGTAGGCTCCCGCGGAATTTGCTGCAGCTCCTGCAGCGCTTCGTGCGAGCATATCTCTGGCTTATCCAAAAGCGCCAGCGCCGATTTCCTCAGGCAAACCTCAAATCTTGAGACCAGAAGAGACAGAACAAATATGCAAGAGTCGTTGTTTAGTCGAGGCTCGGAAAGGCGTTCTCCTTCTACCCAGAGTGAAGATACCAAATCAATGGAGGCCAATAACGATCGTGGCTCTTCTTTGACCATTCGCGCCATGAAAATTCGTCGAGCCAAGGAAGACTTTTTATCCAGAGGACCTTCCAGAGATGAATCGTCTCAGGAAAGACAATCCGAAGTTTCTCCTTTGCTCGGAAGCTCCTCGGGACCAAGGGAAATTGAAGAAACAAAGGAAGAGGTTGAGCCTGAGGATTGCGCTGTTGGTGGAAGAATCGATCTCATTAAATCGGCCAGCGCTGGAATGATAAACGTCGACGCCGATACTTTTGAGAGATTGCAATCGGCAGCAGCCGCTGCAGCAGCCACCCGAGTTTCTGACTCCTTGCCACGTTCCAATCAACATTTACGTCATCCAGCGGCTTCCAAAGAAACTGCAAGCAGATTTTCGCAGATTGCACGAAAATTCAAGAGAGCAAAATTGAGACGAGCCAAAGAGAAGGAGTCTGGAAACATGAGCACAGTTTCCATGCTCTGCAGGCAGAGTCTTCTTGTCGATATCGTTGCGGACTCTGGAGCTGGAGAGGACGGAGAGGCCGGGAGCTCCAAGAGTGATCCAGCCACGACGCCTGGATCACAGTTGGAGGCTGAAGAAAAGAAGAAGAGGAAACATTAGTTTGGCTATTGAGGTCCTCTCTGAGCCCAATTCTCATTTATTATTTCATGATTATCAATACAGAGGCCTAAAGATAAATGTCGCTTATATCTGCTTAGCGCGTAACTTATTAATGTTTATATATTTATAGAGCTGATCCGAAGATCGGCTCAACGACGATCCGAAGTAACAATAAAGATACTTCATTATTCAAATTCAATATATTCTCCTGTCGACAATCTTATTGAACATTAATGTTTTTTCTTTGGAAACATTCAAGTGTTTGTTCATATTTTTATACTGCAGATTATTGTTGTAAAATGGTACATATTGCTCATTTTTTTAAGAGCAATCCAGTGATTTTTAGTAGAGAAAAAATATATATAAGTCAAAAGTGAAGCTTAAATAGGAGCTTCTTATGAATTACAAAGCCAAATCCGTCTATAAAGAATAAACAGTGAGACAGATTTGCACCGATTAACTTTGAGTGCGATTGCTTGTTTGTGTTTTTATGTTTGTTTGGATTTGTCGGGAGATCCAAGTATGAAGAAGTGGCTCTGCTGTATGGCATATGTGAGAGCACAATGAGAGACGGCAGGACAAATAGAGAGCGAGCAGTCGTACGATTGAGGCTGAGCTCTGTGTGTGATTAAATAGAATTAATAAGAGGCTTTCCGTGTGTACCACTGTGAAAGAGATCTCGAGTGGGGCACGCGCGTGTCCCTGAAGCGTGCCGCTTTCCTCAGCAACTCCACTCGTCCATGCATGTACGTACACGCGTCTCACGGTTTTTATGCCCCTCGTTGACGTGGAACTCACGCATACGACATTACAATCGGACTAACCGGTGGCACACTCGTTACGCAAATTTCGGCATGAAATAAATAAAAATAAAGGGGGGCGGAGGGGGGGGGGGGGGGGGGGCTCCTCGTGTGACGCAGTCAATCGCGAATAATTGCAGCTCTCAATTTACCTGCACGTCAAATTTACAACATGACGGCTTTTTCAATAAATGATATTCAGGCATTCGTGAAAAAATTAAATTTTTTGTACCTCCTTAGATTTTTCGGAAACTAGCCTTTCTTAATTTCAATATGTTAACTTCCAATTTGAGCTTCCAAAGAAAAAAAAAGATAATAATTGTGGCGACAATAAAAAAATTTCACATCAATATCCCAAAAAACCTTTTTTTTTTTGTTACGGCGTCTACCGCTGTCTGTGGTCATTAGCCGGCATTTTCACGTATAAAAAGTTGTATTAAAAATAAGAGGTGTTCCATTGTTTTTCAAGGCCCTTGAGAGAAAATTTGAAAAAGCAAGTATGAGACACAGCATCGCAAGGGAAAAAATAAGGGCCCAAGTAGAGTATGTGTAAAGCAGATAAAAGGACACATTTAACAGCAGTAACTTTGCGCAGGTATATAGGAGAGCATATCGGTCGTGAATCTAGCACAGAAAAGATCGATCTATGGATCGTTTATACGAGGTGATCCTGCGGATGGTTTCGCTTCGAGGATATGCTTCTTTGGGAAGGATTTAGTTCGATAGGAAATCCATAAATAAAAGTATGAGTCTTCGTGGAGCACGTAGAGGTCGTCTATTGTGGGGGTAAAAAGGCTCCGAACCACGAGGGTGGTCCCTCACGGCACGACGGAAGTCCATTGAGTGGCAGTTGCCTCTTTCCCCTTCCCTCTTCTTCTTCTTCTTCTTCTTCGTCAGCCATACACTTTTCCCTTCCTCGACACCCTACGTACCTACTTCCGGATATCTATGCACAAGGCCACTACTGAAATATACCGCATTATTTCACTTTATACCTGTACAAAAACGTATGGGGCATTCCACACCAAGTGGGCCACACAGTCTGACTCTCTTCCTTCGAATTTCTTCCCCAATTTTTTATCTTATTGTTCGATCTCTATGAAGCAGCCACAATTTTTCAATCAGATTTTTAAAAATCAATTTACAATCAGTTTTAAGCTTGGACTCATCAATTTTCGCTTTTTTTTTTTATCGTACAAAAACGTGCAATGTATTTGCGGTAGACAAGCGTAAGTATGTAATTTTTTGTATTTGTTGAAAATGGGTGATGGAAGGATAAGATAAAAAAAATAGGGGATGAAACCCGAGAGGTCGACTTGCTATGGAAAAACCTATATGCATTAGTTACATTGGTATAATAGCGGAAACGAAACCCCACGAAAAGTTAATAGCACACTCGATGCGTGCTGTCGCGAAAACTTTTGGATTATTCGGCTGCTTTGACAGCAGGTACATGACCCGCGGTCGCTCCGAATTCACCCTCTTCTCGCCGCTTACATCACTCACCATTGTTACCCGAAAAAAGGAGTTTTCGATATTTGGGGCTTTTGTTGTCTCGGGCTTCTGAACCGCAGAGCGCGTGCCCAATACGCGAGCTTTTCTTCTTATGCTACGAGAGAAGTCTCAAAAGTCTGGGGGAATTTTTATAACCGCGGGAAATAAAAAAAATAAAAAATAAAAAAAAAAAACATGCAAACATTTTTTATTTTCATTTTCATGGAGTATATTTTTTTAAAAATTCTCTCTTATTTTTTTATACACTGTCAGATTTTACTACAATCATTATTTATTCAAAAACCTGTATAAAAGTGAAAGTTGCAACTTGCCGAATAAATAGTTGAAAAAAACTGCTGTAATATCAATTTTTCTCGTAGTCTTGATTCTCTTGGTTGAGGTGTTGGTGCAGGTGAAGAGGAGGATGCTGACGCTGCGCGGATGCGTTCCCAATGCATCGCGATGGGAAGAAGCGCGCATCCAAACCGAGTCCGTGGTCCATGGTTGGGTCGCCTGCCTCGGAAGTAGCTGATTTATATCTCGGCTTGCATACACGAGGAATCATTCCTTTGGTCCTGGAAACCCTGTCGACTCTGTTTGGTGGAGTCGAAAGCGCTTCTCGCTTGCTTACCGCTGCGGCAGCTAACAAGTGCGACGAGTCTTTTGTGTATCAGGAACTTGGTCCTTAAGGTAGTTTGATCATAAGCTAGCAGAGCTTACATCTCTACATTGTTTCACAAAAAAAAAAATGTGCAAATCCCAAAATCAACGTGTTTATCATTGAAAAAACAATAAAGACATTTCTGTACACGAAGAAAATAAATGTTAATTATTAATTACTAGATTTCTTGCCAATTAAAAATGGTTTGCTCATGCACAAAAAAAAATTCAAGGCATTTTTTTGGTCACCAGAAATGTGTGTGTTTTAAAAATATGAAAACCATCTTTTAATTAGGAAAATAAATGTAAAGTAATAAATATAAGTTTTTGTGAGACGTAAAGCTAAGGGTAAAGACAGGTGCACAGGCGGCAAAACTCGCGTTAAAATAGCCGACCGACAAATTTCAACGAGCGATTATATTTATCGCTTGATTCCAGCTCGGAGATAACATTATTTCGATGTCTAATGTGTCGAGAGACCCTTCGTCTGTAGGGCGCGCGCGCGGGCGTCTGACCGGAAAGAAAAGGGCCCAAGGAGACCTTTGAGGGTGGGGGGGGGGGGGGGGGGGACGAAAACGAAGACAAAGTGGCAGGCTTAAAGATGCGACAGAGCAAAGAAGAAAAGAAAATCTTTGATCGTTCAACGAAATATATATTCCGCTTAACGAATTTAAATAAAGCAATCTTAAGATCGGACATGGAATTGTACGGGAATATCATGGGATGCGGCTTCGTTTGTTCTCCTCTATACAAAATAGTATCTATATACTATATCGTGCACCTTCTACGAGAGATCTTAAGTATTTTGGCTGTACCTGCCGCAGCTTCTTGCTTTACCCTTTCTTCAATTTTCTTTTTTTCGTTTTTTGAAGCAACTGAAGAAGCTTGAGTTGCGAATTAATAGCTACGAAAAATATTTACTCGTTCTCACGAAGATCTTTGATATCGGTTCTCCCTCGCCACCTTGTGTATACGTCCGAGGAGACTTGTTCATTAGTCTGGCGTTTATTGGACCCTCTCAGTCTACTCCCTCGCATGCTTCTTAATCGATAAAGATCCAACGTCCGGTGAGTTGCCCCTCGAAAAACAAAAAGAGCGTCAAAATAAAGTGTGAAAATGTATGAAAACATTTTTTAAAAGTAAAATCGAGTCAATAGCAAGTAATTGTTGACAATTACAGACATTTTGTTTGGCAAATAAATTAATGTACAAAAATATGAATTAGTTAGAAAAATGTAGCAGTTGAATTGATTTGCGATATTTCCGAGTGGCCGGAAGTGTTGATATGGTGAAAAGTGGCTTGTGCAGCGCAAGTTGACAGCTCCGGCTCTCGGTGGCTCGGCTGGCGTTTCGCGCTTCACGAATAGCCTGTATCACCGTTTCGTTCGTGAGCAAGGAAAAATATGAAGCAGAGGCACGTCGTCCTTCCTCCGTTTTACGGAATGTTCGAAGCAAATTACGTTCCGGGAGTTAATTTACGGTCGGACGAGTCGCGACGTAAATCTTGGACTGGGAGGCGCTTTGAAACCGTAATAGCGTCTCTCGCGCGCTCATCATTATCTCGGATGGTCCATTACACGAAAGAGCCGCTCGCTCGCGCACCGCCGGAGCACCACTACTCGCTTATCCGTTATGCACTCGATGCGCGGGACGCTGTTTTTCTACGCTCGTGCGTAGTACGCGCATGGGCGCGTCGTATGTGGTGGTCAAGTGTCCGAGAGCCCGTAGCAAGTCCGGCGGCATCGAACGGTCGCGTCTCACCGGTAGCTCTTTGCCACGTGCCAACTCATATTTTCCGTATTCCGATGGCAACAAATCCTCTTTTTTTGTTATCGAGCTGTTATCGAGATTTTTTTTACCAGCGATTAAAAAGATTTTTCATAATAGTCCTTTGGACCTTTGGAAAGCTAGAAAACATTTTTGGCCCACTGATGTGAGATTTTTGCGGGAAATAAAATATCGTGGTTGAACGCTTTTTTTTTGGGATGAAATTTTTTTTTATCTTCCTTATCGGCATCTGTGATTTCGGTCCAACGAAAATGTGACAATTGGCGATTTCGGATGCGGAAAAAAAGTGAACTTGAAATTCTTGGCATCATCATTTTTCGCCCAAAGAGTTCGATCAATTTTTATCGTTCTCCACCCCTTGCGTCCGTTTGACACGAAATAATCGTAAAAAGCCACCCAGCGGGAAGCTAATATCCTCGCTGCGTGTTTGGATTGAGCCCCCTAAATTTCTATGCAGTCATTTCGGAGAAATGCCGGTGGTCTAGATTTATTTATTACACATCCGTATAACAGCACGCTGTGCGCTTTTTTTATATTTTCACAATAGCAGACGAAATTGGCTCTGAAGAATGAAAGAAAGGTGAAGTAATGGTGAAAATGTAATAAATATGTGGGAAAAGTATGAATTTAATGACTGAATAATAAAATGAAGGAAAAATGATTGATTCGATCGAAATAAATTGATGACCACACACTCGTGGCATTTATCGTAGTATAATTTCAGTGTCACTCGTGCAATTTTTCCTACTCGTTACGATGAGTTAATGCCTGTACTGTGTGTATGAATGCATTTGGTACCGTACATATTTTAGTACTTATCGTGACGTTCGAATTATTGCTGTCCTGCGTTTGTAACATTACAGCCACGGTGTGTAATGTACAGTGCCGCAAGTTTAGGGTGCAGCCGATCGTAAATAATGCAGCAATAATTCGTCCCAATGATCGATGCTGCATTCTCGAGGTGATGCTAGCGCTTATTACTATAGATACTTTATTCTTCATGTTATACAAAAGAAAATTAACGACAAAAATATCATTTTATTGATTAGGAGAAATTTTCATTAAAAAATTAATTATTTTCATGTAATTAAATAATCTATGTCTTAAATGAAATTTGGGAAAATCATTGTTATTTTAAAGATTCTAATGATAATTTTCATGAATAAAATAATACGAATCGGCGAGTAATGAAAAGGCGATCAAGAATGAATTTGCGAAAGTTTCGAGCAGCGCGAAACGTGAGATTCTCGCGGTAACTATCGGGCGGAATAAGCGCTGGCGGCGGCGGCGGCGGCGGATCACACACGTCGCTGCGTGCGGCGCGTTGTAAATACGGCGCCGAGCGTGATGATCGCTCGGCGCGAGGGGTTGCGCTCTCACACGAGTGCGAACAATACCAGAGCGCACAGGGGGGTTGACCGCCGCAAGGGACGACGACGCTTGGCCTCTTCGCCAGAGGAAATCTTGGGGATGCTGCGCGCGGCCTCGTACGCTTCAAAGCCTCCGAAAGGGCGAGTGAAAAAGAAAAACGTATTTTATTGTGCGTTGAAAATGAAAAGACGGTAGCATTTATTAAATGAGCCCCGAAAGCATTAGCAATTAATTCGGCCGAGACAAAAAATCATCAATTTTAACTTCACAATAATAAAGGGAGTAATTGAATTTTCTTTTGCATTAGAAATAATAACTCATTACGTTTTCATTCGGATAAAAATAATCATTTTTTTAAATCTAAATATTAAGCGTTTTCTTGTTGCATCAACAAATTAACAATGTTTATTTAATTTTTTAATACAATAAAAATGTACGGATAAATTAATATTGGTTTATAGCGAATAGTATCGATTAAATTTAACACAAATAGCTCGAAGACTAGCTTGTTTTCGTACTCGCAAGCACAACTTGTGGGAGAGAACGAAGCCCGCAATTCAACTTCCTTCGTCACGTGTGCCCCTCGACGCAGCAGCACGAGTTTCCTCCCGTATTACACTATACCATAATATTCGAGGCGCGTGCAACAGTAACCGCGACGGATTCGCGGTTAAATCCACCCACGAGATCAATCGACCTTTTATGCTCTATTATTTTATGAGCGCCCCGAAATATCGCCATAACACTTTTTAGCCCCCCATTTAAAAAAAAAATATCCTCAGATTCATTTTTATTTTCTTATGCATTATTTCAATTTATATTTAATAAACGCTACATCTCCTTAAAAATAAAAAAAAAGTCACGAGTCGGAAAAATGAACTTTTATATCCCTTCCTATTTTATACGAGCTTCAAATATATTTTCTTAATCCTAAAAATTTGTATAAGTTTTAGATGATAACGAACGTTTATATGATTTGTGGAAACACAAGTTTCACTGTTTAGTTACCTGAAAATAAAACGTCCAAGCGGTGCAACGACCTGCGCAGTAGCCGTTCGCGTTGTTGACGCTGACAACTCAAATGCCCGTCGTTAAACGCATATACCCATTAAAACAGCTGCGAATATACGAATATACGTGTAGTCTAGTATCATGCACTCGTGCACGCGTCGAGCTTTGAATCCGGTAAAGGCGTAGTTATTATTATTACACAACGCGCACTTGAAGAACGTACGAGTGCAACACAATGAGTAAGTACCACCGAACCTCACTTTTTTCTTGTTCCCACCTCTCGAACGAACGGGTCGAAATTTCGAGACGCAAGAAGCTTTACTTCATTTGTGCCATACTCTCGCACAGTGGCTCAAAATTTGAGCTCTATCTGCCGAGTAGTTTACAAATAGAGGAAGGTTTTGAAATTTGGAGGTGGCCAAGTTCCGCTGTCTCTCAACAATTTTGCTTGCGATCCGAGCGGTCAACGCCTGCGGTACTCGGCACGTTTTTTCTTGACGCGAGTGCTCTCTTCCTCTCTCTCTCTCTCTCTCTCTCTCTCTCTCTCTCTCTTTCACTAGTCCAGATGATCGTCTCTCCTCGAGTATAGGCACTACATCCTCGCAGACATTAAAGTGCAACATTAACGTGCCCTCGGGGCTTGTTTCTAAACTCACTTGTGCTGCCGCTCGCTCGTTCTATGCACGAAAGGAACCAACAACAGAATGGCCACCCTGTTGTTGTAACACTCCTGTGCATCATATTCGCACGCGGCACACTTAGCCTACGACGGACGCTCGTAACTTTGCGGATAATGAGTTCCGAGTCCTCCGCGCGAGGCTTCGAGGAAAGAGAGAAGCCACGCCGAGCCCGGAAGATGGCCCTGCGTCGCGAAACACCATTTTTTTGTTATCGTATAGGTTAGTGTACGTGTGTAGCGTAGGTACACACGCTGACGAGAGGCGTGAGGATGAGTCGGGATATAATGTTTATGGAAGGGAAATAGCGAGAGAGGAAGGAAGGAATACGTATAGAGTTTACTTGGATATATAATATATATTTGTCCACTGACGCGTGGTAATGGGCCTTGAAGCACGAGACCACGAAGCCACAGAAGCTCATCGACTACAGTTTAGTATTTTAGAAGACTGCGTGTAGGGTCATATTGTTTTTTTTTTTTTTTTTTCACTTTCGAAATAAAAAAACCAAGTTTCTTTGTCGTTGTCGATCGAAATCTTTCGTCTTCGACAAATAAATGGAACCTCAAATTGTGACCGAGAAATTCATCTATCTTACTGAACTTTTTGTCTTCCAAATTTTCGGGATACTCAGCGAGTACCTTAATTTTAATTACCTTGATTCCTAAGAAAATTCCAATAATATGTCCTTGAACCGAAAGTGCCTATTTTTGAAGGTTTGTTTTTCTGAAGAATTAGTGAAAGAAAAAGTAGCAGTAATGAAAGCCAAATGTTACAACAGTAGAACAGTAAAAGTGTGCAACACATTATCTGTGGCAAAACGGTGAGTTTCAGTGAAAAGACTCTGTACTGAATGTTGCTGTTTGATTGAGGGGTGTTCGATAAACGAGTCCGGGAGTGAGAAAGACAGAAAGGGGTTTTCGGTGTTCCGGGGCCGAGTGGGGGAGGCGATACAGTGGATAGGCTCTCAAATTGCGATGAAACCGGGCACCCTGAAGAGTCCACGAGGTTTCGGATGACAACGGGGACCACCGATGACGCCCGGCGCGTTCTACCTTATATTCCAACGTCCAACTCTTCCTCCTGGTTTCACACAGACAGCATCAAAAATACTGACCTTAAAGTCGAGCATATTATACGATAATAGCGTGTAAAATGAATTCATTGAGCAGGAGAGTCGTCGCGTCGTCGCGTCGTCCTTGAAATAATCCAGCAAGTCGAAGCTTATTAAAAAAAAAATGTTTTTCAATAAATAAAAAGAATCCAACAAAGTTCATAATCTTGTGTCTTCATGTTTATTATGTACAAAAATCTTCAGCATCTAAAAAAATAGCCATTTCATATTACTCAGTCTCTCGATATCGCTTAAATCTAAATTAACGATAAGATATTTGACAACCTCTTCGCTATCTTTTTTTAGGTTACCAATAATCAATCGCAACTTTCTTTAAAATTTGCAGTAGCCCTGAGGGCTCTTCGTATCATACAAAATATACATGGAAGAATCTTTGTCATTACTTTGCCCTGAATACAATTCACAAGCTTATAATCTATCACGTAATTCGTTCACAAGACTCTCTTCACTGTCCGCAATTGTCTCTATTTACAGTATAATAATGATAATCATTAATGAGAATAATAATAACATTAAAGATATTTTAAAAAGAACGCGTCACTGAAGAAGATCGTAGAGTGCCGTGATGTAGGACTGCGCCATTTGCAGAGTCTCGTACTTGGAAAGTTGCCTGTCGTTTCCCAAGGAAGGCAAATATGTGCGAAGCCTGTCGAAAGCCTTGTTGAGATTTTGCATTCGTCTTCTTTCCCTGGCATTGGCAGCCAATCGCCGTTTCCTGACGACAGTCGAGCTCACGTATTTTCCTCCTCGTCTTCTCATGTTGGGTTCCTCGACTTCACTGGCGCCACCGTCGCTCTCCAGGTCCATTTCCATGCTGTCGGAAAATTGACTGCTCGAGGTGCTGACGACGCTTCTTCTGGAGGAGTGAATTTTCTCGTCGTTGTCGGGAACCTCATCGCGTTCGTCGTCCTCCTCCGCGTCATCCTCCCGCTCTTCGTCTTCGCCCTGCGATCTCAGCTGCACGTGAACTTGAAGAAGACTCCGTGGTGCTGGGGTCGGACACTCGGCGCCGACAGTTCGCGAACGTTCCGATCGCGCACGTGCGCATCTCTTTATCTGTTGCAATTCCTGGCTCGAAGATTCCCGAGTCGACGGAACGGACATCATCGAGTGAGAAGAATTGGCGAGCAACGTGTCTCCGCAGTGATCGGACACAATCGAACCGCTCGTGGTGGAAGGACTGACGGATCTGAGACTCGCCGGAGGACTCGGTGTGTGCCATCCGTCGCTGTTGTTGTCGTAGACGATGCAATGAGGCTGTACGGTAAGTACCGAACTCACCGGCGGAAGAATAACGCTCTTTTCCTTGAGGTACGAGTAGTCCGGGAGTTGGAGATACGTCGGCGCACTGTCCTCTTGAGGCGGGAACATGTAACCGTAACGGAACATCTCCTGGAGTTCCATTTCTCGATGGATCTTCGGTACACTACACGAAGTTAAAGTCGGTTTTACCCGTTTTGCCCGTTCTCGTGTTTCGTTGCTTTTGCCAACTATAACAAAGACACTCTCGCGCACAGTGAGCTGCGCACGACACGCGACAACTTCAGACCGATGAAATATCGTTATGCTCTGTGATTGGTTGTTTCGCTTGAGCTCCGAAAACGCGGAAAAATTTCAACGAAATCACGACGACACTTGAGGTTGAGGTTATCGTTGAAGCTTGTGGTTTAATCGGTTTTTCAAGACTTTTCACGATGAAGCTTTTTAGCTTTAGACTCGAGTGGCTCGGGCGAAGACACCGGCTCGGGCTTCGAAGAGGTTCTGAGGGGTCCGGCCCAGCACCGAGGGATTTATGCGCTCGGGGAGCGAGGCACCCTCGCGCAGCACGTGCCCCGGCACCAATCGCTGATCCTCAAGAGTCCCCACCGCCTCAGGCTCGCTGCTCAGGCTCACGGTGGGGGTGGTGGCTGACGGGCGTATAAGACGGGCCGCCCGGAGGATAGCCGCGCAACAGGTGGCCCCGATTAGGGGCCCGTCGGCGTCGGCGGCGCCTATACCTGCTATGCACCGCACTCTAATACGATTCTCAGGAGCACACCGAGCACCCTCTGTATACTATACTATATATATATATATATATATACATATGTTTATGTATATCTACTATACTATACGGGTAGTAGTACACTCTCTAAGCGACATGTGTATGAGTATATTACATGACGAGGGCGCACGCCCTCGACACGACTTTGATCTCCGGGCGGAACACGAGCGTGCAAACCGGAATCGGGATGTGCGATGGATATATACATTGTTGTGAATGGTATGATACCGCGTACGTGGAAATGGCGTAAACTCCGAAGCAATTGGTATCCAAATTTGAAGGTAATAATCCTTGGTATCTTATTTTCGTGGTTAGCACAGACTTGGACAACAAAATGTGCAATACAAAAGCCCTTTGATACAGTATTACGGGAAAATGATTCACCGGAGAATTCTAAAGAGCCCAAAAAGAAGGCATACACTCAAAAAATATCCGTCTATACAATTCTGTTAGATTCTACAGAGGTGAAAAATATTGTTTTCTGCCATTACAATGAAAAATACTGAGCTACCTAGAAGTTATTTGAAAAGCTAAAAAAAGTAAAAAAGAAGCAGCAATTTCCGTTCCACACACTTGATTGTGTGGATCCCAAGTTCAACATCCTGAAGATCAACCTGTTGAAATCGGTTCGCCTTGGCATTTACGGATGTCCCGAATGAATTTACCGAACAACAGGTCGAAAAATCTATCGCGTCGAAATCGCGACGTATTATTTTGCTTCGGATATTTCGTTGCATTTATTTAGCTTCCTCTTTTTGGACCAGGGGACGAAGAATGAGTTACGTTCGAATAGTAGGAACCTGCATAAAAGACGTGAGATTTTTGCCGATCATTATTATGACAAATGGGCCCCAAAAAAGCAGAGCAGGTTACAAATGTACCCGTAACCGCTACACTATATTCATCGACGAGTTACAAGCTACCAAAAGGAATGCACCTTGCCAGCGGATGTTGACCTCGCCTACAATAATATCGGGATTATCGGGACAAGACGCCGAACCGAAGAAATAAAAATTCGATGATGAAAAAGTAACCGAAGAAAATAAATACAATATCGATTGTCCATCACTCGCGCCATCTGTGATTAAAATATCGGTAACTGCTCGAAAAATAATTCAAAGTGCCATTTTAAGAGGCACATTCTTCGATGCCGGATAATTCAACGCTTAAAAACCCGAATTGTTTGTTTTGTTTAGGAGATAATGTCGGAGCTTTACTTCGTGACTAAGATCGACTTGGCCTGTTATTATACTTAAAAAAAGGATTATAGCCATTGTGCATGACGAGAATGTACCACGTGGCCCTTAAGGATTTTTCACAACAAAAAAAAAGGCGTAAGCGCTATAGGGTTTAGTCGTACACCGTTTGGTGAACTAACAACAACAAAAAAGCTACTCGTTTTCAAGCATTAATGAGACACGCAAGCAAAGTATAATTGAATTTTACAATTTTACAAGCTGTGTGTAAATAATACGAAATTTAAGGATGTATTATGCGCTCGAAAAAGGGGTAGCTAACAGAAAAGTTATTATGTTTTCTAATATTTTTTTTTAAACACACCAAGTGTGGAGAGCGAAAAGAAATGAGAGGTAACGAGAAAGAGGGAGATAAAATGAAGAGCGGTAAGTAGATGGAAGAGTAAACGAGGGGGAGGGAGGCCAAAATTTGAGGGAAAAAACGAGACGTGCACGCGAGTCTCTGCTGCCGTTGCTGCTTGTGCTGGGAGAACATGGTGCGCGGTCCGAAACAAGAGAAGAAAAGGATCGTATCTTCAGGGCAAAAAGGGTGCAAATACCTCAGGGGCGTAAGGTCCAGTTACATCTTTCCTCGCTCAATTAGCGAAAACAGGTAGGATAAAGTTTGCGGTGACCGCGACGGTGGTCTTGGTCAGGCAACCTGATCTCTCTTCTTCAGCTTTGCCTGATCTCGCTCTCTCTCTCTCTCTCTCTCTCTCTCTCTCTCTCGCTTATTCGCGATTCTGCTCTTCTTCGCACGTACTTTTTTTTTCGCGTCTCTATCGTTTCGTAGCACGAGGTACGCATACACTTGTACACCCCTTGATGTATGCACAACACAACGTAATTTTTTAAGTGTGTACATGAGTTAAAATTAGCAACGGTGAAGCAGTGTTGAATTTCGCGGTCTCTGACCACCACCGAAAATTCTTAAGTAGCTACTCGACGGAATGGCGATAATCCGACGCGTACTTAAGCGTGCTGCCGTGAGAGTAGCCGCACTGTTACAATAATGATAATCCTATTGATTATTTATCCTTGTAATTGGCAATTCTGTTATTTTTGGTTAAATCAATTATTTTCAGGGGAGCGAGTTAGCGAAGAAGTTTTTATTGTTGTTTTATTATCAGGACCACTCTCTCCTCCTCAGCGAAGAAAAAATTGAAAAAAAACAAAAAAATTCCCTTCTTTCAGAATGGATCCGAAGAATTTTGTTTGTTAATAGGCCAAATGGTTTCCTCGAAACCAGATCCATGAATTTACACTCTGCGCGTGATTCAGAAAACACTGCCCCAAGGATCGGCCTTCGTCTCATTCTCTTCGTACTTACACCGCGCATCTTTTAAGCGGAGAGACTTTTTTCAAGGTCGTACGTTAAAAGACTCATGCCAGCATTATTACTGACTTTTTACGTTTGGCAACGATAATTGTGCTTGACAATAACTTCAATCGCGAAATTCATGACCATTTATTTGAAATTTTTGAAATTTTTTACAACTCATTAAAAGTCATCATGAAAAATATAAATTTACCATTTCTCACACGATCATCATTTTATGCTCCTTCAGTTTATTCGTCACTAAATTGAAAATTAATGAAAAATCTCACACTACACTCTCCCGGTAAGTTTTCTAATTAACAATTAGCCGAATGAAAAAAAAAAAAAAGAGGGTGGAGAGCGTCCGCTGCCATTTAGTTTCCCAGGCGTAATTTCGACCACCAGGAAGAAGAAGCCTGGTAACTGATATCACCACGCCTGTTGAGTTCCCGAGAAGTTCCTCCTAGTTTTTTCCATCTGATCGATAGGGTGCAAGCCGCACGCGTGTATCTTCAGTCAAGGGATGTTTCGTTGTTGTCCGACACGAAGATTCGACTGGCGAAGAACCGCGATCACGGCGTATGGAAAATTGATAGCTCGCATCTATCAGAATCTAGTTCGTAAATCGTTCCGAGGTGGAAACCAATAATTATATCCAACGAAGGAGGCAGATTTCTCGACAGGCTCTGTATAGTCTTCACTTCGGCAACTCCCTCCACTGGTCCCTTCGTTCATTGGACGTTGGTAGCTTTTCAAATGAATTTTTCCTTTTTCCCAAAACTACCTTCATGTATATATTAGGGTGTGCCATTTTTGGGCAATTTTTTTTTTTCGACTCAGAAACAGGTTGTATACTTTCAGGAAGGTAAAATAAGAAGCCTGTAAAAATTTGAGCTCTTAATATTAATATTTAGATGCGCCTCATCGCGAATTTCTATTTCCCATTTAAATAACATGGGAAAAAAATTTTTTCATCTTTGGAATTTTATACGTTGGCAATGGCATATTGTTCGATGGAACGCAAAACATATTTTATAGAGAATCGCACGCTCTACAAAAAAGATGTCTTGCATTTTTTCGATAGACATAGCCATTCTGATGGTATTTGAGTTCAAAGTTCAAAATATACGAAAATTCATCTTTTTGTTAATATTATAGCGAAACTATTGACTCTGTTGAGAATCTTCGATCAACTTTTTTGTAGATTATTAAATTTACCATGAAAATTGTCTCATCCATGATTAATTAATATTTATTGTTAATTGTTCAATGCTGTAGAGACCTGTCTTCTGTCACGAAACTGATTCTAATGGGCTGATACTTATCATAAATAGTTACAAAAAAAATCGACAAAATACTCACGAAAAATATCTTTCGTTATTTCCATTAATAGTAAAAAAAAAATGTTTATGTTTATGTTAAAAATTAACAAAAAGATGAATTTTCGTATATTTTGAACTTTGAACTCAAATATCATCAGAATGGCTATGTCTATCGAAAAAATGCAAGACATCTTTTTTGTAGAGCGTGCGATTCTCTATAAAATATGTTTTGCGTTCCATCGAACAATATGGCATTGCCAACGTATAAAATTCCAAAGATGAAAAAATTTTTTTCCCATGTTATTTAAATGGGAAATAGAAATTCGCGATGAGGCGCATCTAAATATTAATATTAAGAGCTCAAATTTTTACAGGCTTCTTATTTTACCTTCCTGAAAGTATACAACCTGTTTCTGAGTCGAAAAAAAAAAATTGCCCAAAAATGGCACACCCTAGTATATATATATATATATATAACACCAAGAATAAGAATAAGAAAATTCTAAATTGTAACGACGCCATTTTGTGCATTCAACTACTACGTGACGTTAGCACGTCATTTATAAAAATAAATATTATTTTATTTTACATATATATAAATATAGATTTTTTAAAAAATTTCCGTCATATTTTCTATTCTTGCAAATATAGGAGATTAAAAATTTTTTTGGTAGATTGTCTGATCAGTCGGAACGCTTGGTTTGCGGCGGTGGGTCTCGCGAAGCTTTGGAGGATACGCCCTGGGCGTGAGCACAGTAATTAAATACAAAGTGAACTCATTTGTGGAGCTCTCTCGGTGGCAAATAACACGTTGTGTCGGCCCCCCTAAACTCGTCGGTTATTTATGAGATCGCGGTTGATGGGCACCATGGAAGTATCTCCATGGCTTGTTCTGCAGTTCAGTCTTTAATTCAGAGGTACCTTTTGTAGGAGTGAGCTGAAGAGGTAAAGCTGTATAGTCGATGCAAGGAAGACTATGCTAATGGTGCTTTTCGGTTGTGGCGTAGTAGTGACTGAGGTTCTGCTCTACTTTTCATATTTCATCGCGGTGGATAGAGACGTTCTTGACCTGGTCCACAGCATGGACCAGTTTTTGGCCTAATGATCAATCCTGAAGATTTACGGGTTTGGGAGGGGGAAGTTGGCAAAGTTGTTGATCACAGTGAAAAGAAGAAATAAACGAATAATGAGTATGAGATGTTATGGGGTTCCATTTCTCTCATTTTTTGGGCACCTGGAGCGTAAGCCACATCGAAATTTTTTACAAGATACGATTTTTTTTAAAATCATATATTTTTGTACCGATTTCAACAATTTTTTTATAGATAATTTCGGCAGCGTTGAGCAATTTTTCTTTCTCTGCTCGCCGTCGAACTGACCAATGGCTGAGAGATCTTCGGGATTTAGCTTTGCAAAGTACCGACGGTTTCGTCAATATCTATTTATATATATATATATAAGAGTAATGTAATATACGAGGGATATATATATATATATATTCCTTCCTTACACTACTCTTCGGCAATAAACTACAAACGCGTGGTGGTTGGTCGCGGTGAAGGTCGAAGAGATCGGCAGTTCTACACGTAATTAGAAATCTGGTAGCGGAACCATCGGGTAACACGATAATCGACGTTCCGGGAAATTATCAAGTGTATTCGAGTGGAGCTGAGGCTTCTGGTCCTTGAAGAAGATGATGAAGAAGAAAAAGAAGATATTTGCTGACCCTTACAAAAAAAAAACCTGCAATCCCTTATGTGAACCCCATAGGCTCATTATTCGCTCACTCTCTTTATTTTCAGTGTGGTCGAAAAATTTGCCAAGATCTCTTTCTCGAACTCGTAAATCTTCCTCGATCGATCATTAGTCCGAAAACTGGACCACACTCTCGACCAGGTCAAGAACATCTCTATTAAGGACGAAGGATGAAGCGAAACAAAATGCCAAAGAAAACTTTATGATATAGTAAAATATTTAAATGTCGAATTATCATTATTTTTTAATATGCCAAAAAGTGCATTTTTGACATTTTTCTGATTTTTGTTTTCCATGGGGGTACATAAACCTCTAAAGCCACACACCGAGCGATTTAAATATTATAGTATCTACAGTTTATCAAAATGTATATCCATCTTTTCCTAGAGAAAGCTAATCATTTTCGGGCACTAATTTCCCATGTGCTTTGATGTGTCAGCCTAGAAAATTAGCCATTACTAATATTACGGTGGATGTTGCGAGTGGGTCAAGTCCCAACAGATCCTTTGTAATATTCATCCTGTGTGGATCGTGGTGGACAGGAAAGATTTAAGAAAAAATTCGATGCCTCGTTATGGAAGTAATATATTGTAATATATTAAGTTGGTTGAAACGCGCAACGAAAGATCGAGGGTTGAATGGCTGAAGGAGCAGAGAGTTCGGCAGCATCGCACGGGATGTCGTCGTGGAGTGGGAGGAGAAAAGGCTTGCCCTTTCTCGTAATTAACTTAGTCCTAATAGAGCGCTTAGTACGATATTTTTTCGATGGGCCCCATTATATTAGCATAAATCAAGACGAGCCTAGGCCAACGTATTCGTCGTTTACATCCATTTCATTCCATATACTCGAACCATGGTGGCCAGAGAAAGGAGACGCTTAATCACGTTGACTTTCATTCTTAAAAGGATCGAGTCGATCGGCACGAAAAAACGAAAAGGATTAACGCCCCATATCAATTTTTATGTACTTTCTACGACCGACCAACCCTTTCAAATTTTCAGGGATAAACATTTTCACGAGAGTCAAGAATGATTTTTTCATAAAGTCAACGGGAAATATCTCATGATGAACAAAATATTGTTAGTCACAAAAGTGTAAGTAAAATACATTTTTCTTCATTCTCTTTTTGCTTATTATTAAAAAAAAGATAATTATTATGACTCTAGGCTTAAAAGAGGAACGTTTAGACCAGCAACGGATTATTTCCAGTGGATGGTTTAAAAAAAATTGTTTTAAAAACAAAATAATCAATATAATTGAATCGTGTGGTTATTTAGACAGAACTGCCGCACTTAATGGATATTTAGAGTGCACCCATAAGCCACAGTCATTCACGATATCGATTCAAGATTTTGAGAGCTGTTCAATATTCAATGAGAAAATTGAATATAGTGTTACCGATGATTGTTCCCTGACGCGTATGCAAAATATAATGGTGCGCGGTTGCGTCCTGTGTGGTCCTCCACAATGGTATACCGTCGGTATGTGTTCCACATGCGTAAATATACCGTACGAAAAGCGAGGGATGAAAGTTCTGCCACTTTATTTATTAAACTTTTTTCGCAGAGTCATTTTGCCATGGACTTTTTTGCACCCACTGTTCTTCCAGTGGGAACTCAATTTGATCGGAATTCAATCGAAGTTCAATCGGAACGATCGATAGCAGAGCGAACATTTGTGCTTTTATTTTCACCCTTAAGAGGGATGGTTAAAATAATTTTTTCCTTAAATTCTCTTTTCGTGTTCAGGGATTTAATCTCGACGAGATGGGGATCGTATTATTTACGTGTGCAGGGACAAAATATGGTGGCCGAAAAGAAAAAAAAAAAAAAAAAAAAAATGCCTGGGGAAAGGGAGAAAACAGGATAAGTGAAAGAGGAAGTTTTTGGTTGTTGGAAGATTTTTCAGGGTAGACAGAAATAGCCATGACTGAG
Organism: Clistopyga incitator; assembly: GCA_947507545.1. Classification (NCBI taxonomy): domain Eukaryota; kingdom Metazoa; phylum Arthropoda; class Insecta; order Hymenoptera; family Ichneumonidae; genus Clistopyga; species Clistopyga incitator. The sequence goes on from OX382176.1 coordinate 14,437,899, forward strand.
CGACCGCGCGATCTAAAAACGGGTGGATATTCTCATAATCCTTATGGAAAGAATGGAGCCAAAGTACCTAACCCCATCGTTTATGTTTTCACCGCGCCCCATTTACAGATTAACCCCTGAGCGGAAAACGCGCGAGCCAGAAAATGAACGACCGACGGACTCGCCGCTTTTGGATCACTGCGAGTGAAAGGGACCGGCTAGTGTACCCTCACCAACATCCTCACGATGTTTTACCTCACGGGGTCTTGTGAAACACAAAAGTAATTAACCCCATCCCCGTAACAGGCTTACCGGACAACTCGCGTTCCGGTCAGCGTGGAAATTCGTAACGGAGACGCGAGCATTTTAATAAATACAAAGAGTCTTCGTCGAAAAGTATTTCTGTATAATCGGCCATTTAAAATTTATAAAATGCTATTGAAAGAAAAAAAATTTGTGGCAACATTTTTCAAAAATCCGTTTATTGGTATTTATTCCGCAATACTTAATTATTGATTCATCAATGACGTCCAAATTAATTATGTTTGTATCATCTGGAAAAATAAATTATTTCCTGTTTACGGAAATTTAACGATTCGTTAGAAAGGAAAAATACAAAATTTGCAGATACTCATAAAAATATAATTTCGTTATGCTATTGTTATTTTTGAAATTCGGTTTCTTCTTTCCAGATCCGAGAGCGAGGATCTCTTCAGGACTAGACAAAATGATGACGCTAAGGCACGAAGGTATCCCAGTAACTCACGTGCCTCGAAGAAACAACGATCAGAAGCTGGAGCCGATACAAGAATATTGATTAATTGCGTGTCGGACCTCGGGCGATATTTTAATACGAATAATCGACGGAGAATCGACGTTGCTACGGGCAACCTTTACCTTTTCCTCGACTCGAGACGAGCCGCTCGAGACTCGGAGCTCAGAAAAAGGGAGATAATAAGACATAGTAGCAAAATAGTCGAGATAAAGCAAGGAAAAAAATGGAGGACGACTCCTGGTTAGAGATAATTATGCAAATCGAGCGTCGAGAATTCAATATGCACTCGACTAGACGGACTAGACTCAAATGTTTTACCGTTTTAACCTTCCACTCAGCATCGTGCTCCAAACCTTAGCTTGCTCTTCGAAATTTCAAAAATCCCAATGATTACAGAAATTCGCTGTTCGACATGAAGCGCTATTCTACTTTAGCAAAAGGAAAAAAAAAAACAAAAATAAAACAAGTCCTATCAGTTAACAAAATCATTTTGGATGTTGAAAAAATAATTTATTTTAAAAGTCCAGAAAAAAAGGGGTGAAGAAAACCTTACACGTTAATAGACAACGACGGTAAAGGCCAGAATTCGATATATACATATATCGATCTGAAAAATCGAAACTGGATGCTTAAATAAAAAATGAGTGAAAGTAATTTTCTCGAAATAGCAGTAAAAAATTTTGAACGCTGTGAAAATTCGGGTGAGATTTAAATCCAAGCTTTAGCGATCCATATAAACGTAAGAAGATCCGAAAATCCAAGAAGAAACAGTTCCAAGACGTAGAACCAATTTGATATTTGTGAAAAGTGAGAGAAGAGAGGAGAAGAGAGTGAGAAAAATTTGGAGAAGAGGGGTGAAAAAGAGGGTGCCTACTTGTTCCCACATAGCGTCCGCTTGCCAACTGTCCCAGGTGTAAATACATATAAGAATGTATTGGTATACAAGGTCCCATGGCCATAGCCACATCGAGGCGTGTGGCTGGCGCGTGCTCGAGTTCGGCATCTCTTTCCATCTTCCCTTCTGTCTTACTTACCCTCTTCAGGGTTCCCGATTCACTGCGTGGCGGCTCATATACATCGCCACCGTCGATTCACCTCGGTCTCGGTCACGCTTTCGCAAGCCCGCGAAACTATCGGCCCAGTAGTTTCCCATCGTTGCGTGTTATTATTCGTCTTCGTCTTTATCCTTATATCCTAACGCGAGTCTCGTTTTCGTCTACGACGTTAATGCGGGGAGGCTAATTTGCCGCCCCTGATCACGCGTCCTACGCGCGTGACGCTCGATCGAGCAAAGCACAAAAGCTCGCCACGCGCGCGCCCCCCTCGCTTTTAATTTTCTATTTTGCGGTTTGCGTCTCTCGCGCGGCGGTATATTTCGTTCTTTCAAAAAGTCATAGAGACTCGCCGCATTTTGGCCAAATCAGCGTGATTCGTCGTTTCGTTTTTCTATAGAATTCTGTCCAGAGAGAGAGAGGGAGAGGGATTCATTTAACACCATGATCATCGCGGCGGCGAGCCCAATTCTTATGCGATGGATTTTGCGGCTTGAAAAACGGTCATTTTCTTGGTTTTGTGGATAACGAGAATCTGTTATGCGGGTATCAATGCCGAAGCGATAGCGGAGAATGCGGAGATTATATATATATATATATTTTTTTTTTTTCGAAACAGGTCCAAGTCTCCAGAGGCAATCATGGCTTTGGAGAGATACCGGCGCTCCAGGGATCGCGGATATCGAAGGATTGTGGCTTTCGAGGGATATTTTTTCCTGAGGAATCGTGACTCCTGAGAGGATAAGAAGATTAAACTACGTAAGTAATCAACGTTTCGTTCGACAATTGTGACAAGGCAGATGTCATTGTCATTAGGCGTAAATAAAAATTTTCTCGGAAATGAAAATTCAGTTGATAGGCAGAAAATAACCGACCGAAGAAAATAATTCGTGACGAGAGCCGAAGAATCGATGCCAAGGCATATCGCCAGCGGCCGACAGAAGCGGCTGAAAGGGTTAAATAAATCTGTTTCGCGGCTAACAAGGTACACGCGAAGAGGCAAGGGAATGGGAAATGGGAATGGGTGCGTGACATGGTTTAGTAAACGTCGGTAACCGCAGCTTCTTTGTTGAGCGGGTGAATGCCGAAATTGCCCCGGATCCCCACATCTCTAAGGTTTTCAATATAAAAGCCGTTAAAAATTGTACACCGGCACGCCGACTTCAGTGACTTGGCCTAAGCGAGACAACCACACGTCAATATTTCGCCGATATTTGCTATGTTACCGCTTATGGCCCGCTCCTTCTAACCTTCATAAAAGATATCCAACAATAACTTTTAATAAAATTCAATGTTAATGGCAGAAACATTTTCATGCCTTTGAAATTCCCTTGATTTATTCACATTTTTGTAGACCAACTTGTGACCAACGTATCATTATCTTTTGATACAATTTCTTTTTATTATTTCGCACGCATCTTCGAAGCTCACAATTCTGCGACTTAGGTGCAATGCGACTATGTTCAATCGAGCCTTCTTTTGTCTCATTGAAGTTTTCAAAGAAACTGCAATTTTAGAGAACCAACGAAAAATTTGTCCATGACACAGAGATTTTTTTTTTTTTATCCTTGCATCATAAACCGACCAGAAAAAAAAAGTCCAACTTTTAATTCATCACTTTGTTTTCCAGTTAAAAATCGCCGATTATAATCGGCAAAAGTTAAAAATTCCACATTATTTTTTATTTATTTGTTAATTTCCTTGAAAATAACCAATAAATGAAAATAAAATAAAAAACATGACGAGAAATTGTACGAAGCAAACGCGTGCCATCGTTGGTTCGGTTAACTCCGTTCAACCGCAGCTCCTTAACGAAGTTTTGTGCTGCTTAAATGCTGCTTAACATTTGTCGTCTCCGCATGCATAAGTATATCGTGTCACATTGGTAGGACAAACGTGTATGCGCTCATGACGGGTGAAACGAAGAAGCGTGTGCAGCAGCAGCAGGGTGGGTAGGTAACAGCCACCTGATTTTTTTTGACAATGGTTTGGCAGTAGATTAAACCCTTGAGAAAGTAAAGCAAGCCAAGTAACGAAGGAGAGCCGGTGGTTCTCTGACTGGGGCTGAATTTCGTTGCCTGCTCGCCGTATGCTTCCCATATGGTTGCTACCTTTCCTCCAAAAGGGCCTTCCCTATCCCGCCACCAGAAGCAACGAGAAAACGAGGCACCAGAAAAGATACCCTCCCATTGCTTTCTCATTGACTCGACCGTTCTTCTTCTTCTTCTGTCTTACCATTTCTTAGCTTCTCTTCCCTTGGACGTTATTGTGAGCTTCCTCGCCCGTCCTTCCTTCCTTCCTTCCTTCCTTCCTTCCTTCCTTCGCCCGAGCCACTGAAACTTCACGCTCGAGCTGCGAGCACGTGTCTACTGACTCCGATGACTTTCCGTATTATGGAATACATCGGAGAATTGCGTCAGAGCGTGAACCATTAACGAGAATAAATGATCGGTGAATTGAGCTGGTATTAATGCGTGCGTCTAGGTTGGTAACTCGAGGGCGCCATTTTTCCTCGTTTATTCAGGGAAAAAAAAAAACGCGTTTTCGTAGCCCTGACCTTGACAATTAATTAGCGCTTTAAGGATTTACCTTTAGATTTTTTCAATTTTATTTTCGTGAATAACAATTCGATTTTTGGATAACGATTATGAATTTTTTCAATATATTCTATTGGGGAATTTCGTTTAATTTCATCACAGAGAAATGTATTATGTATGGTTAAAAATTGAAATATCAACGGTGCGTATTATTAATGTGGAGCACATCTTTGAAATGAGGAACCTTGAAGAAATTCGAGGAGCTGATGATCCTGAGGCGAATGCTCTCTTCTTTCGGGGGCGGCGTCGTTCATCGGAAATTGGACAGGCTCGTGAGATTTATAGCGCTCCCGGACCAATTACCCCACCGAGATCCGGATCACGAGCATGTTATGCCTCGCGCGACCGGATAAACCTTCCAAAGATTACATACTCTACACACACTCTCACGTGGCACATCGATTCCACACACTCAAATATATTTATAAACGCATACGAGTGCACCTCGAACGTTTATGCAATGCCCAGATGTTCCAGCCACAATAAAATAGTACAATGTACAATTTTACAATATCTTTCCGATCGAATTTTCAGTACACTTTTTTTTTATTTTTTCTTCTTTTTTTTTCACGCGGTACCAGTCGATGAAAATCATAAAAATTCAATGAATATTTGAAAGTGTCGATTTTTCGTTTTATCCAGCATTCTCTACCCTGGAACTCGAAAAATCAATTTTGTTTACTCTCTGACTGACTATCTCTTGCCAGTTATAAATTCATTTAAAACAGCAGCTTTCGAATTTGGGTGACACATTTTTGGAGAATATTCGCACAAAGTATTATCAAGTGGAAAATTAAAGATTAGATGCAAATAATTGAAAATTCAAATAAAAATCTTATGTTCAATTTGAAAATTGTGAAATTCGGTGGATTGGTGGATGCGATGGGCAGGTTGGATGGAAGGAGTAAAGAATGAGAAAAAGCGAGAAATTTTTTGACCGGATGATCGGTGTGTGACGGGCAAGTTTGTGGGTTCTCGCGAGGGCGCCGGAAGTGGGCGGCCACATCACCGCATCTCTCGATGCCTCATCATGGTGATGCTTCCTTACACTCGTATGTATATATATATATATAAATTTAACCGTGGCCCCGTTCATGCGATTAAGCCAACATCAAACTATCGACTTTCATCTTCGAAAATTTCGAAGCCCTTATATATACCCTCGGTATAGAAGGGCTTGCGGCGCTATTTTTTTTCATGGTGTCTTCCTGGTACGTAGGGTATTATCGAAGAGCCGTGCGCTCGGATGATGCTCATGGAAAGACGATAGAAACATCTGACTCTTTTGTGATCGAATTAGCGGGCGGAAGTGTATATAGACAGGTATAAAGCTACAGGTAATTTGCCGCCCCCCCCCCCCCCCCCCCGAGACACAATATCGTCGACTTGCGTACGCTTAATTTCCGTTTCCAATCCAATCCAAAAGATTGATATACTTTTAGAGAAATTTCGGTGGGAAAAATATTTACGTTTATTTCCATATTTTTCTTGGTACTTGAAAAAAAATTCTGAAAAATTTTATATATCTTCATAAAACAGTAGGTTTATATATATATATATATATATTTTTTCAAAGATGACAATTTTTCTCTTTAGTTCTCGGGTTTTCTCTCTGATATGTAGAACCGATTTAAAAGACTGTAAAACGTGTTTTACACGCTATTTCCAGATCTACAAGATCGACAAAACGAGATTTTTCTACAAAGAATATTTACCAATCATTTTCACGGTGCCGAAAAAATTTCACCATCCTCGGCGGTGTCACTTTGCCATTGAAATAAACGTCGAGGAGAGTGTTATACACGCAATTCCGGTTACACGGGTTACACCGATTTACGGTACCGATTAGCCGAGATACAAGATAGAAAAGAAAAACTACAAGCCAAGCGTTGTTTCACAGCACGAGGTGCTGTCGGATCGCTACCATCCTCAAAAGATTTTTCTTCCCTATCGTATTTCTGAAACAAAAGCGAAAAGACAAAAGTTTTTCCCGAACCGAAGAAAGAGTAGCGAAGGGTCTTGGGGCTTTTGTTTCAAAATTTGTGTTTTGGGGACCAAAGACAAAAGGGCAAGGGCAGAGACTAACGAGATAACTCGAGACGATATATATATGAGATACGCCTTGTTGAACACGATCCGTGATCTCGATCACGATCTATAGATCTTCTTGGGTACTGCGGTTGACGAGCCGTCGGGACGACCTGTTGTCGTCGTCGTCGTCGTCGTCGTCGTCGTCGTTCGCTGCTTCAAGTTACGACCCTAGACGCTCAAGAGTTTAGCGTTACCCTTGGCTTCCTCCTCTCCTCCTTTTTGGCCGCACCAGAACTCACCGAAATGGTGTGCAAGAAATCCTCGTTTACGAGACAAATACCCATCGCGATCCGAGCGTCAGATTAGTCCTCGTGTTGAAATATAGGTGCGAAGAGCGCGGAGGACCAGAGCCAGCTCCACTCACACAGTGGCTTTCGCCATTACACTATAGACTCTTCATGGCTCCAAGTATTTTGCCAACACTCGTCTGTGAGATAGATTTTCGATAGGCACTCCAGAGAAATAGTTTTCCTACTGCGAGAATAAATACGCATTTTGTACAATTGGAGAATCGCTTTCCGCAAATATCGATTTTTTAGTTGCATATTCTTTCTTTTTTCAAAAACAACTTTTACTCTTATTTTTAATTGTGGTTTTTTTTTTCCTCTCCAGATATAAATTTGCAATTAATTTCACCGAGGATTCAACATTATTTACGACATGAACAAGAAACTGTGATTTTTGAGATTTTTCAAATTTCTATTACGATTTATCCACATTTTCTTGAAACCAATAAATAATTAATCCACATTACAGAAATAATAAAAAAAAACGGCATAATCTCCATATATATTTATATTTATTTTTTCATAGGGGCTGTTTTTTGAGTGTAAATTATTGCTATTAGGATCATTTTTAAAAAAATGCTCAACCGACGATTTTCACGTTTTCCTACTTTTTGCCCTTTTTTCCTACTTAGCCTTAAGACGGGGTAGCTGTGGGGTTTAAACGGCGATCTTTTGTTTTCCACGTACCCTGGAACATCAGATTAGATCCGTTACGAAAACTCGGACGTCCAGACGATTTTTCATGGGGAAAATGGAAAATTTACACGTGTACCTTTTACGCTATCCGGAAGGATCGACGCGCGCGACTCTTCCGTTCATCTCTGGACCTTTTTTTTTTTTTTTCTTTTTTTTTTTTTACATATTACACGTTGGATGTAATGTACCTGTTTTTTGGTTTTTAGAAGAAAAGGAAGGACCTCGTATTTGCATATATTCAGAAGTCTCACGCTGTATTATACATGTCGTGTGAACAGATGAAGATCCAGGAAAGTTGATTGGAGGGGGCTAGTGAAGATTTAGGGTTTGAAGCGTGGCACACGGTCCTCATTTTCGTGCCGGGAAATAAATTTCGGATTCCTGGCGTGGGAGAAAATCGCCTTAATGGAATGAGACCTTGAAATAGGAATTTTTTCCTTAACCTTCCGATTCCCGAATTTATTTCTTCACCCAAAGTGGCAATTTTTCCTTAATTTTTATTAAAATAAAATTAAAGATTGTTAAAAAAACAGTATTTTCTCAATTTCGTCAGTAATATGATAAGTAAATAATATAAATACAATTTTGTGTCCTCCTCTTAAATATAAAATTCAATATGAGGGTTTTGTCTTCTCGGTATCGAGAACGAATCGATCCGCAATCTATAGGACCGGTTAATCGATTATTATCACTGAGAAGATCATCCAAGAGGATTCACTCTACTGAGAATGAATTGCGCAGTTACGGGCTCACGCCGTTCACCATGGACTCACATAATTGGAAGTGAATTGATGGTTGGAGAGCTTGCTGAAGATCGTGTATAGATAATGCGCTATATATCGCGGGTTGTCGATGTCCAGGATGAAAACTCCTCATCCGTTAGCGTATGTACACCACTGTGTGGGACCATTTGAGAGCCGAAACGCTCCATTTCGGTGGACCACCCGGAGAATATTGGGATGATGGCGGGGGGCGCGGCCCGTCGTTGGACGGCTCGCCGCCCCGCTCGGAGCTCACGTGGTGTCGAGTGTCGGCGGCGGGTGCCCGTTCGAGGATTTGTTAACACCTGTAAGAGCACCCGAGCATCGATATATGTTATACCTTACATCGTTATGTTACACAAGTACTTCTGGAGTCGATCGTCTGAGAATCCGAGTAATCCTCATCGTTATTAAATCGTCCCTTGTTCTCTCCCATTTTTTAACTCTAATTATTTTTTCGTCCTTCTAACGAAATTTTCTTTTCTTTCAATTTTCTTCACTTGGAAGAAAAATATTTACCAATAACGAAGAAGCAAATTTACGTTAACGTTGCAAACTTTTGCCGTGTCGATAATTAAATGCCCAAATGTTGAACCCTTCGAAAATTCGTACCACTTCCAATTTTTTTTTCTTCCGAAGGGAGAATTTCCATGTGCAGCACCCTCGTCGTTGGTTGGAGTGAGAGGATCTAAAGAAAATCAAGGATCATCTTCGTCACAGAGTCTAAGAAGATCGATAATCGACCGGTCCACCGGTAGCCCACCTTGAAGTCCCAATATGCCATTTCGGGTATTGAGTGATAAAACAAAGTAGCCGCCAACGGAGCCATTTTATGTACGGTTTGCCGCCTACTAATATTGCGGCGCCGCGTTCTCCGAGTTAAATAACAAGCCAAAGGACATTGTCTCTTTGTGAACTAGGGAGGCCCTAAAAAAGGGGCCGAAAAGTTTGTCTCCTTGACCAACCGTAACTACCGATTTGTGTGTCATTTCCGATAGTCGCGCGCTTCCATTCCCTTTTCGTTCCTCTCATCATCTTCTTCTTCTTCTTCGTCTTCGTCTTCGGCTCTTTGCACTTTCGTAGTCGTAGTGGTAACATTGTCCAGAAATGACCACCACGAAGCGCGCGACCACCTTCGCGAAATTTGTTCCTCGGAAGAGGAACAAAAGTCAAGAAGCTACTTCTCCTCCTCCCGTCGCCAAAATTTTTAGTCTATAGGTATTTCTAAACGGTCCTCTGTTTACTCAGCCACGCTTCACGGTCAGCAGCTCTTCTGGACTTCCTTTTCCTTTTTTTTTTTTTTTGTTTTCTTCATGGTGTACGAAGGTATGAGGAATGACTCTTAGGCAGGTAGCATGATGACAGGAAGACAATATGACCGGTGGCGCACGCTTGTATTAAAGGTTTGGAAACGTTTTTTCCTGATGACCAAAGAAAAATGAAGAAATTGTGGGAACGGAGGGTTTGATGGTTGAGAATCGAACCCTGAAGAGCATGGGTGGTACGACGTCAATAGGAGCTAGAAAATTTGATAAGATTGGTAGAATTATATTTTTGGAAGAACCCCAAAGACAAAGTGTGTGTAGGTGTTGAAGATGGACCCAAATTTGGACGGGAGATTGTGGAACACCAAGTGAACCGAAGGTCATTATTATTGGGTATGTTGAATGTAATATATGGTGCGTATTATTTTATAGCGATTAAATTGTAAATAAAAAATTCTGACTGCATTTTTTTTTCTTTTTTTTTTTTTTTTTCCACTAAATTTTTATTCACTATTTACGATCCTAAAGGAAATTTTTTAGAAGGAAGACTCAGAGAAGGAAAAATACAGATTCCCATATATACTTGTGACGAATTAAGGTGCCGTTATCATCGCACTCGGAGCATATTATGGAGCAGTACAATGTGACAAATTCGGTAACCCGATCCTCACGGGAATGACGACTTCCGAAGGTGAAGACGAAGCCACAGAGTGTATTACGTGGCTCCTTCTATATACGAGGGCTCCCCCCTTATTGCCGAAGAGAGGAAGAGGCCGTCTCGGACTTGCCGCCAAAGGAAGATCGTCGACCACTCCCGTAAACGAGCCGACGCGCGACTCGTAAATTGCGAAGGCCACGGATTGCACTTGGTGCCCTTTGGATCGTCGTGGCCCTTTCCCGTGCACAGTACTCGCTAATCTCGACTCTTGCCGTCCTCTTAAGTCACTCGTGGTCCCGCGAGAATTCCACAACTATTGCAAATTAAGAAATATAAATAAAGCGAATAACTTCTCTTTTTTTTTTTTTTTAATTTTCTCATACTCATTATTTTCTTCTTTTAGTTTGTGATGTCATAAATTATTAAATATTATATAATAAATACTAAATATTATCGAGTGTTTCGAATAATCTCCAAATGTTTTTCTAGATTAAGTTAAAAGATGATTATTTTTTCCTCGATGAATATAAATTAGCAAACTAGCATGTGGCTAATAAAAAATTGGATGGTATTTGGGGGAAAAAATTAATTTTTCGTTAGTATATCGGTTTATTCTTGAATAAGAGTAATCACGATCGCACGTGGTACGAAATTTGTAGGGAATTAAAATGAGTGTAGGAAACATTTTTTAGGTTTTTTTGTTTGTTTTTTTTGTACGTCATTTGTATAATCGTGCATCGGGTCGTAGGGTAAATGTGACGAGCGTCGAGCATCTGTGCGCGCGATGCGGCAGGTGCCCAAGGGCCAAAAGGGCCTTTATCGGAGGCAAGCGCGCGCGTTCGCGCGAGCGCCTTTTGCTCCTACGTGTGTTATACGGCTTCCTGTCCCATCTGGACCGCGAACCTTCCCCAAATGCCCACACCCATCGCCTAATATGTGAAGGTTTACTTTGAAAAAGGACACTCGTCTACCTATTTTCAACTCTTGGGAGGGAAAAAGGGTTGAAAAGGAAAAGGTACGATCGGTAGCCGATTCCTGTAACCCGTGACCCGCAGGATGTGCTTTGCCTCGATGGCCACGGATGCTGCAAATAGTAAATAAAAAATCTAATTATTCCAATATTTTTCAATGTTTCATTTGCAGTTTTTCCTATTTGATTTTTATTTGGTATTTCATTCATCTGAGTTTTTGTCATTTTCGATAATTAATTTTTTTTTTTTTTTTTCGTAAATTAATATTTATAGCATACAAATGTGTATTATTATTATTATGAAAAAAAAATATATATATATTTATGGTTTTATAATTCTTGCAATAAATGACTATTCGTAAGATTGAAAATTGTTAGTAAGAGGAATAAAAAATACTATAAAAATAGAAGCAACTTAATAATTGGCAAATATATTTCCTGCACTCGCTGAAATAAAAGTTATTCACCCGATGATACATGGGAATGAGAGAAGTGGCGAACGAAGCGCGCGCGCGCGCGCGTGCATCAGGAACCAGCCGGTACCTCAGTAGTAAGGTGCACTTCGAAGTGACAGATATTGAGGAAGAGGCGGTACGCTCATTATTACGCACGCCGCGTGCTTCTCTTTCGCTCATATTCGCCGGCTACAAATCAAGCAACACTTTAATGCGTTTAGGCTCGTGTGCCACGCACTCCAACGCTGCGCTCATGACGATTTGCGCACTACCGGCACTGTTATCTTCACCCCAAGTGAAGTGCTTCCTACGAAACAAAGTATCCATATAACCATAATAGCACTTATCACTCGATTACCTGCAAACAGGCAATAATTTGCTAAAATTTTTCTACGTGATTGTACTTTTTTTTTGCAAATCACGTAATTTTCTTCGTTTGATTGAAATGTCACAAATAAAAGAATAATAATTTTTTTGAAAACCCGAAGAAAGTATATCACGAAGGAATGAAAAAGAAAAAATTCATATACATATTTTGAAAAAAAGGCAATCAATAATTTGATCGACTTATTAAAATCAAATGATTATTCGATTAATGAAATATTTTCTTCAATGTCGTCAAATTACCCTTAATAATAATGTACAATATTTTCTTATTCAGAAAAATAGAATAATTGAAAAATAATGAGACGTTGAACGATCATTTGAAAGACGAACTTGAAAACCCAATAATCAGCATTCTTTTTGTATTTAAATGTCCACAAAAATGCCTGGCGAACTCCTTTCCCTTTCCCTATCGAAAAAAAGGATAATAAAGTCCACGCCCCCCCCCCCCCCCCCCCCCCCCCCTAAATCCGCCCACCCCAACAAACACAGACACGATTTAACGTTGTTTTGCTCGAAATGTATTTCGGAGATATAGAAAATGCTCTGATGCGCGTGTCCCAGTTTGCCTCCCGCCCGCGTCCCGCTGCTCGGACGATAAATTTCAAATTGAGATGATTTTCAGCGAGAGTCGCTTCGCCGCTCGGGCCACCCACGGCCAAAAGCCTGCATTAATCATCGCGCCCTGGAGTAGCGGTAGGGACTGTGGACTGGTCGGACGTCTCAATTCCTCCTTTCTCGATGACCGCGCGCGCGTACATAACCGGATAGAGAAAGAGCCTTTCTCGCACAGCCTCGACGACGCCCATCACTCCGTTTCTTCTCATAAATACGTAAACGCGAAACGCTTTTCACTGTTAGTCTCCTCTCCGGCGACCCGGAATTTATACGCACAGTCCCAAAACTCGACGCCCCAATTTCGGAGCTTCACCGTAAACAGATTCAGCTTCACCCGGAGGACCAAAATCCAGACCACGAAATTTTCTCAGCCCTAAAAAAACACAATAATTATTAATCTAGGATCTTTGATCTTTGACGTTATTTTTTATCTGTGTTGAAGGTAAAATTTATAAACCGTAAAAACAAAAAATTATTATGAGAATTTTGCCGCGAATAATTGAATGATAATAATTGGTTCATTAATTAGTGAATATAAATAATCTTGATATTCTACTGTAAATTAGTGCAACATTCAACAATATTTTACCAAATATTTTGTTTCTCGTTGAAGGATCATCAAAGTCTCGGATATTTTTCTCCTTTTCCGACCTTGAAATTCTTTTGAGATGGAAGAACGTGATGATTATAATTGTATTAGGAGGCTCGACGATTTTTAATTCTAGATTTTTGCTTCACGGTCATTTTTCGTTTACTCATGAAGAGGTCGTTAATATCCCTAAATGATGGTGTTTAGGGGGATGGGGATCAAGAGATTATCAAAACATCAACAACCCTTGCAGCAGAAGAAATTACGCTGCTAGGAATGATTAGAAATGGATTAGAAGAAAAAATAGGGCAACTCGGACTCTTACTATTATTGGAGAATTTTTAATACTTAATAGAGAAACGTAGCCTTAATGAAGCCCAGAACAGTCGTTACTGAAAATCGAAATTTGTTTTTTCGACGAAGGAAAAGAGGTTGTGAAAAAGAAGAAATTGCTACCAATATCATTATTCAATTATTTCTTTGAAATTAACGGACTAATTAAACAGAGTCGTTAGGTAGCACTGAAAAAAAGCGCAATCAGCTAATCGGTAGAGAAGAAAAACGGGTATTATTTTCGACGCAGCTGTATTTCCATAATGCACGTGGTGATCGAGAGTGCGTGCCGCAAGTTTTGTGGTGCGTGCTGCTCGCTCTCACGCAAACATCAGAACTATGTGCGCCACGTGTCACGATTTAATTGGAATGCGTTGGCTCGATATCTGTCTTGGAAAAAAAAAAACGTTTATAACTCACAGAAAAAATATACCAAATTTCTACTGAAATCCTACATTTTCTTTTTCATTTTCTTCACCATCTTTTTCATTCTTTCGGCGATAAAAAAAAAAGTTAATAAAAAAAATCCACAGTTCGATGCAATCATTCCTCAATATTTATATATATATATATATTGATTGTTGGAAAGTTAATAGAGTGTAATATGAATATTAATATTAAGAGCTGAAATTTTAACAGGCTCGCAATATCTAGTTGTACTCTATTAACTTTCGATTGTTCTGCGAAGAAAAAAAAATGATTATTATTTTTTTAAACAGTCTAATATATGTATATATACATAGATATTATCAAAGACGTACCGAAAATGTGAAATTTTTCTTTTTGGTTTCGTTACTTTCATTGGGTCAAACACAGGCGGTCGGTGAAGTTAACGTGTTTATGACAAGCTCTCGCGCCCAACGTCCGTTCGGCCAATTACGTGATTACGGATGTAACACCAAAAGGTTGTGGTGCAAAGGGCTTTGCGGGGTCACGAGGAGAGAGAGAGAGAGAGGCTTTTGCTGCTGCTGCTGCTGCTGCTGTTGCCGCTTATTCTTTCCTATCCTCGTTATCCTACTTGATCGTTTCATTTTTTTTTTTTTTCCGTTTTCTTCTTTTTTTCCTTTATACATGTGTAACCTAAAGAGGTCGGAACTCGGGTGTTAGCCCGGTAAACGAGCGGGGGCGCGAATACCGACAAACTATATCGCGTTGGCAGTAACGAGCCGCGAACGTGGGCGGACGTCGGCACATGAAAACGCGAGCCGCTCTCTCGCCTTGCGAATATCCTTTTCTTCTCGTCCATGTGGATCCCGTGGCACGCCGAGAATCCGCAAAGCAACAGTGACGAGATAATATCCTTCCAGCGTCCATCATATCGTGTAATTCGTCTCCCTCCATTTGCGTCGAATCAACGTAGCAGCATCTTCATCTTCTCCTTCATCTTCATATTCCGGATTCGAAAAATCGATTTACATTTTTTTTTTTTTTCTTTTTTGGAAAAAAATGCACACAATTGTACCGAAGCGAGTTAAGCTATTGAAAAAGCGACACCAGATTTTATATATACATATATTTTTTGTAATCGATCGAACTTGAAAAACATGAAAAGTGTCGGTACGAGGTTTCGTTGAGTTTTGAATTTTTCATGTTTTTCGAGTAACAAAAGAAGAACCTTACTTTTTCCCATCGTTATTTCTATCAACATTTTTTTTCCTACTGTAATTATAAAATTAAAAAAAAAATGTACCATTCATTTTGACCACCAAAAAGTGGAAAAATAAAATTGCTAAAAATGATTTCGATTTATATTACCACGTGAAAAAGGGCGCGCGGAGCTAAATCACAGAAAACCGCAACACGGTATAGATTAATGTGAGCGCGAGGAGATAAAGTAGAAGAATATCGTCGGATGAGAGGTTCTCGCGCCCTTAATACATATAGTAAGTAGTGAAAGAGGGGGCGTTGAGCGGTTGCCCTGTCCCGGGCGTCGCTTGTTGGTTTAAGCCCGGGCTAAATTCGCTGATCAAACAAGAACGCCCGATCTCAGCAAAAAAAAAAAACAAAAAAAAAGGGGAGAGAGAAGGGAAGAAGAAGAAGAAAAAAAAAGCAATTGCGAGAAGGGATCGACGAGCGAGTTTGCCAGATAATTAAAGGGGATCAATAATGACGGGCCTCATCCGGATCGAGTATATTAACTTAATTGCTTTATTAGATTAGATTCACCTTAAATTTGAGGCTACGCGCTCGCGCGTGGGCGTCGCCGTATCGTTTTATCTCTGCACGCCGAATTCGCTAACACTATTTACTTTTCTCTATGTTAGTGGGCCCTGTTTGTTGTGCGGGGTCCAAAAGAAAGAAAATTATTTCTAACTAGACACCCATTTCCAACGCCAATCGCTTCTTTCTCGCTTTCTCTCGGCTCACATTTCATTTCATCGTCCCTCTTTGCCCCTTTTTTGTCTCACGCTGTGTCGAAGATCTTCATGGACCACGTGTAACCCGCTGGTTCAATTTTTATCTCTCGATTTTGGGGAGCAAGATAATTTACAACTTCGCAAATGAAAATAATAACGTGTCAAATTTGATTTAGATTAACCGATTTCGCGAATGGCGTTGTCAGTTTTATTTTCAGTGATTTCCGATATTACATTGTTTAACAAATTACCTCGCGATAACTTTTCGTGATTAAAATTGAATAATATTTCCCAGTTTTTTTTCAACTACTTTTTTTTTTTCGTTCCATTTCCTTCCGGCGCGGAAAATAGTTGAAAATGACTTTTTACCTCGGATCTTGTGTAATAATCTGTCACTCGATCACTCATCTCGTTTTTTAAGGACAAGAAAACTAACAGAATTCTTAGTGCACATTTTTGTAGAAACTAGTTTCCCTTTAGTAGTATTGGGAATTAATTTTCCAGCTCACGCGCACGTTCAATCGCTTTCTGGTCGACGGTCCCACCTGCGCAAGTTTTGTCGGAATGTAATCGATTCACCTGCACATCTTTAGGGAGACAAATGTCCGATGGATTGCTGTCGACAGCCGCACGATAAATCGAGCCACTCGTCCAACTCAAACAGCGGCGGGATTTTCATTGATGTACGCACTTCTCGTTCCCATTGGGAAGCACCTGCATGAAAAAGCACTCGCGATCACCACCCTTCGCTTCCGGATCTTTCAGATCATTTGCAATGTTATTTTCTTTCATGTTTTTTTATTCGGTAGATCGTCGATCATTGCCGAATTATTTATTCACCCATAAAAAAGATTAACAACGTGAAAAACCTAAAAATTCATTTTACACTCTAAGTGGCACCAATTTCCAAAAAAAAACAAAAAAAAATCCTCAATTCCATGGCTCAAGTGATTAAAAACAAAATTTTGACAAAATCATGCCGGTAAATCCAGAGTCTACTTCCTCAAGGATATTTTCACGACCCAAAAATCCACGCATTTTCAACTGTCAAATTGTAAACTTCAATTGTTTTCATAAAGTAATTGAAAAAAAGAGAAAACAATAATCTCGTAATCACAAGATATATTTCATACAAATATTTTCCCTTAATCCCATGGCTTAAATGGTGGGTCCTCCCACCATTGTCAGCTCTCGTCTGCAGGATCAAAAAACACGAATAGCCACAATTCCGCTGAAAGGAAAAGGGAAACTTTTGATTTTTTTTTCTTTTCGTTAAATTAGGGAATGATCCATCCGAAAAAAGAGAAGAAAAAAAGGAGAATTAAAAATATGTGCAACCGGTGATTACGGCTCAAACGAAAGCGAGACTCCTGTCCTCCCACTAGCACCAAAAAAATTTTTTTTTTTTTGAAATTATTCGATTGTTCGATGAAGGAGTTGGCGTTTGGTTTTAGCTACCACATTGTGTATATATTCGTCGTCTCCACCTATCTTGGCATTGTCTTGGCAGGGGAGAGTTGAGCGTTCGAGTTAATTGGAGCCCCGATTTGTGAGCCCTTTTCTTCTCAACAAAACGGTCGTCGACTCGTCATTGTAATTTAGCAGGTAGAGTCTGTTGCACGAGAGAAGAAGAGGAAAAAAAAGTGAGATGGAAGCGAGACGACTCTCTCACTTTATTCTTCGGGGTGTATAGTCGAGATCCTTCCTTCCCCCCTTTTGTGAACATTCTTCGCACGTATTTAAAAGCATTTAAGGGACTCCTCGAGATTTCTCAAGTGCCTCTCTTCTTCTTTTCTTCTCTCTCGCTCTCTCTCCCTCTCTTTTTCCTTCAGAATCTCTTCGTGCTTGCGTATTATTTGTTGGTGAAATAACATGCTGTCAGTTGAGAAGGATATGCTAAATATACGCTAGTTGGTTGAGTATCGATCGTACACGATCGTCGTCCACGGATGTTGTTACGAGTCACGGGGCACGCAATTGGATTAGGGACTGAGAGAGAGAGAGAGAGAGAGAGAGAGAGAGAGAGAGAGAAGAAGGGCTATACGTGAATCGGGAGTTTAGCGAAGGTTCTGTAACTTTTGATAGTTCCATGGCGGCTTCGACTGGTGTTTAGTCATCATCGCTTTGGTTTAGCTTTATTTTTCGACGATGGACGATCGATGGTTCGCAAAACGCGGTAGCTTCGGAAATCGCCCATCACTCACACCTTTTTTTTTCGATAATGCTAAAATATTCTTGAGAACTCTGGAGGCATTATTTGTCCAAGTCAATCAATTATCCGTGTACCTTTCCAATAATCCTTTCTCTAATTTTCTTCAATACGATTTTTTTTGCATTTCTTCTTTTCCAAAACAAGAGTTACAATCTCTTATTTTAGAGTCTGCAATTTTTTTATCATAAAATAGATTTCATTTTTTATTTTTACACCTATAAATTTTATCGCGTAATAATTAATTTTCATATAATTACTCTTGCTCTAATTGATTCATGTTTTTTACGAATAAAAAAATCCTTAAGAAAATCGTACCTGCATTTGGATTGAAAAATGTCGTCTCGGATTCATGGAAACAATTGAGTCGAGACAAGGAGCAGACGCACTCTCGACCCTCGAGCTTCGATGTCCTAGAAAATGTCGAGTCCATTGTCTCTGAATCACAAGAGCCGCGGTGGTTATTAATGGCTCCTGAATTTTGTATCAAGACTTTGCGAGCAAAACTTCCCCTTTGTCACGAACAATTGATATTTACAATACTTGGAGTTATCTCGAGTGCACAGTGCCTATATATACTAGAGTCTATTGCGGAAAACAGGGGTTATGTGCACAAGCACTTGAAGAACGCGTCTCATCGAGGAGTTGGAGCTCAAGAGTACTGCGGACCTTTTTTGTCTGAGAGCGAGGGCGATCGAACCCTCTTGAGCCTTGTGTTTTTAGCCATTCCTAATTGTCCCTGTACATGGGAATATGAACATGCGTTACAACCTCCACAAACTAAATATACTCGATGAGTATTAACGTCTCTATACCTATATTTTTATCGTCCTGTGGCAAGAGCGAAACCTTTCAGCGAAACGGTTACAATCCCGAGGGACCCAAGCTCCGCATCTTTCCCTCGGGAGCTGCTCGATTAATCCCCTCGTTAATCAATCAGCTCCCACGCATTGGCTGCTTGATCAACAGCAAAATTTCCACTGCGATAGAATTGCAATTGCCAGCTTTTGTCATTTGTTTAATTAAATTTCATAAATACTCCTCGAAAAGTCTAATTACAAGATAATAATTTCTAATTTTTCATATTTCTTGGTTCCAAATTCAAGTTGTAGTCTTTATTACACTCGGTTGCAAATTTCGATTTTTTTTTTTTTTTTTTTTTTTTTTTTTCCCCTCGAACAACCTAATGCACAAAATATTATCAAAGTCAGTCAGTGGAAAAAAAAAAAAAAAAAAGCTCGGTTAATCCTAAGGCCTGAAATATCATCTAATAATGAGGTTGACCAAAAGTTACGAGACACGTCAGCTTATATTTTGCGGCTTAATTCCCGTTCAACAAAATTCACACCTCGTAGACTTTGCAGATGAAAAATTTCGTCGAGCGATATGAAACAGCTCTAATAGTAATCCGACGAGATGCGACACAGTGGTAGCGTCTTGGCTTCGCCGCTTTGACGTGAGAATCGACGGCTTCTTCCACAAAATCCTTCCCACAACGTTTAGCGACCTATAAGGGGGGAATAAAAAAAAAAAAAAATTCCATTCAATGGTATAATCCCGCCTAGAAGTGGTAGCGAATACATTTTCGAAGCCCAAAACCCGCACGACCCACTCCCTCATTTCTATTGTCGAAGAATCGCAGCAACTCGTTATAATTTCGTAATAAAGTTGCGAAACTTCGAGAAACGCATTTTTCATTCTTTATTTTTCATTTCTTATATATATGGGGCATTCTGTACCAACTCGACCTCTCAGATTCCTCCATATATATGGGGCATTTGTTTTTCCTTTTTTATACTTAGGTATGTGAAATACCAGTTTTGCGAAGGTATCGACGCAAGACGGCGGTGGATCCGGGCACGAAAATTCGCTGGGTGAATGGTTTGCCTTGCAACGCGACACCTCCTTTATCATCCTCTGTGATTACGAGTTGCTATGAAAACGACGCGTACACAACCTGAAAATGATAATGCATCAAGAGGGCTTCTACTGTAGAGGCTTCATTAAAATAACATTTTTTTTAAACAAAAAAACCTGTAAGGTATTTTAGGATGATAATTTTCCAAAAATCGATATGACTTTATTCATTACTTTTATTTAATTAAATACCTCTTTTTCGACATGTATGTTTTTTTTTTGTTTGCTTCTAATGAGGTGCAAGAAAAGCGTGTGAAAGTAATAAGCGGCATTTTGTACGCCGTCGAAGATGTGGGAGGTCCGAAAACGTGCCTAAACTCTTAAATCCACAAAAACAATCTCGAGTACTTAAAAGCTGTCGAATTTGCCGTTCTCTTGCTTATTTTTTTGTTCTAATTTCGAGGAGAAAATTCCAGCGAGAAGAAAAGAGTCTTGTGCCCGAAGAATCTCGAAAAATGAATGAGGCTCAAGGGCAAAAATAATTATCACGACCACCCGTGAAAACAACGACTGGAAGATGTCCGAGTGTCGGAAAAGGGAAGCGGAGCTTTCGCTACGGTGACGAGAGGACCGCGTGCGTCGCTCGGGCTTCGCCACTCGAAACGGATTATCGCTCGGGCTCGTTCCGTTTCTACACTAAAATCGAGTAATAATTTAGCGCCGCGCGGCGAGCGGGCAATTAACGCCTGAACGAGCCATTCCTCCGTGCTGCACCTCGTTCGGAGAGGGTGAGAAAGAGAAAACTAAACGTTCTTTTTGGTGGAGAGGAGGCGCGCGCCATCCTTGACCGCTTTGACTTGGAAAAAATATCCACCCACTGTAGGATGTATTTTTTTTATTTTTACCCATTTCTCACACGTTTTTCGACACCTTTGCAGTGCTATGTTATTTCACTACGTTATTTTAATGTGTTTTTTTTTTTTTTTTTAATAATTAAATGTTTGTACATTTTTTGTTTTTCGACGTAGTTTACTTTTTAATAATCTAAAAAACGTCGAAAACCCACGAATTTTCATTTTACCAAGTATCAGGGAATCAAGGCTCTTAAAGTCTTAAGCGTCACAAATTTATACTCGATCGACCACGCCGCTCAGTTTCACGGCGCGAACCTCAAGAAATTCTCGGAGGTGGATATCTCGAGTGTGGGAGTTGTCCGGGTTTGCTGCTATGGCTAGTCTCGTGTGGGAATATCGACTGTTTAATTTTCCGTGAAATGCCTGAGAGGCGTCAGGTCCAGTTACTCGTCGGATCCTCCAAGAACGAGGGAGTTTGTGCTCTCTGTTTCGTTCGAGAAAGCCAGCCTCTCGTTGCTTTCGCCCTTTCACACGATGAGACCGACAAAAATCGAGAGTTATGTTGTGAACATTGACCCGATGAGGGATACGATGATATTGCTCGGTCTATGTGCTATACAAGGAGATTAAATTTGCGCCGCCGGTTCCTTCGGCCAAGATTCGAGCTTTATATGCGAGGTGGTCCAGCGCGCAACTCGAGCTCCTTTTCTTACCGAAACGAGATGAACGTATCGCCACTTTTATATACATATTAACGTGTGTGCGTGAGAAGAAGGTTCTTCTCTCACATTTTCGGTTGCTTCGTTTACGAGAACTCTTCCCACGGAGTCAGCCTCTCACTTCTTCTTCATCATATTCTTCTTGTTCTTCTCACCCATCCTCGTTTTCGTTGTTTCATTTTTTCATTGTCCTTCTTTTTTCTTCTTCTTCTTCTTCTTCTTCTTCTTCTTCTTCTTCCTTTGTTTTTCCCTTTTTTCTCTTCCCGGTGGCTGATCATTAGCTTCAGTTTCGTTGGCAAGCTACGCTTCTTATCGCGTTGTCAAAAGACCTGGAAAATGGAGAAGAGATTGTCAGTGCATCCTATATATGATTGATCAACACGGTCCGGCTATTGACAATTGACAATTATTAGTTCTCGAGAAATTGAAGTAAACAACCGAAACTTCCTCAACAAAATGATTCACGGATTCAAATATTTCAGTAGAAAGATTTTCGATCGTCGCATTGAAAAATCGCTGCAAAAATTACAAAACGAGGATGCAAAGTAGAACCTGGCATATTGCTTCCTCATTACATTTTGCTCTTGACAAAGCATTCTCTACGACGAAGTTATGTCATTGATTTTCGCTCCCTCATAAAGGAGCAAAATTTAATGGGGAAATAATGTGCAAGGTTCTACTTTCGTTACTACATAGACATATATATATATATATATATATATTAATCGCAGCAATTAAAGAGGAGTTACTAGTCTATTTGATTTGATTAAAAGCATCTTTGTCGACGTTTTAGGTGATTCTCAGCATGCTGACATGAAAATCACGAAAAAAAAATTCACGAAAACAAAGTTTCCTCTGTGAGGGAGCTAAATTGAATGAAAAGACAGTTATTTTGTTCCAAACGGAAGCGACATTCGGACTCATGAAAATTCCGCAAGTCTTACCGGTTTCCATGACGGTTTCCATGACGGTCATTGAGAAAGCAAAGTTGCTGAGGAAAAGGAATTCAGGGCAGGAATATTAGGGCTCCGAGAAGGAAGTCCCGAGGAAGTTAACGAGGATCTTGGGCGGCCGATTTTAAGCCACGATACCGATGCAGGCCACGAAGATGCAGGAAGTAGTTTGCTAGATGGTGATATAATTGCTCGCTTTTCCGAATAATATATAAGTGAAAAGATATGCGTGTCGCCGCAGTGTCCCAAATCCCAACGTAACTTAGCAGCGATTTCTTCGTAATGACGATCGGCGGAAGCGAAGAAAAATTACATCAGCATCAAACTTCATGCTATCATTAACCTCTCCAATTTTCCGCATTTTTTGTTTTTTTCACCGCACTATAATACAATACGTTATTATATAGTGACGCGCCATAATGAAACGAGAGCGCCGCTTCGCGGTGCAAAAGAAAAGTATGATGAACCCGGAAAACAATCGAGGCCAAACAAAACAAGAAGAACCGAATGGTTGTATTGAATTCGGCGACACAATGGGTGTCGGGCTCCCTCTGTGGTTGCCCTTGCCCTTCCTAATTTTTAAAGGGGATGGGAACGAGTCGCGCTCTCTTTCCGAGTCACGTGATCTCTGCGGTGCTGCCGCCTAGGCACTCGTAGGTCACGTGACTCGTGTGTTTTCCTTCATTTTAACGCTGTGGATGGACTCTCCGAGACACGAGCGACGAAGTGTAATACTGCCGGTGAAAGGGACCTTCTTTGCCCAAAACCACAATGGCACCCTCCTGTGTGACCAAACCGAGTCGGAAACCCTGAAACAGATCAAAATGGTCCTTCAAAGAAGAAGAAATAAATAAAAAAGTTGAAAACAGCACAGAATACCTTTGTAAGCTCTTTGTTTTTTTTTTCTTTTTTCTTTTTTTTTTTTTTTTTAATATAATATGTCGATTAGAACATTAAAAACGATTCCTTGGCTTCTGGAAAGATTGTTTCGTAACATTGGGTTTTTTTATTTTCTATTGACGAATTTTTTCAGAGTCATACGTGCATTGGCTTGGTTTTTCGTTAAAAAATAAAAAATAAAAAAGAGTATTGCAATGAGAAATTTAAAAAAAAAAAATTCAAAGCTATGTAAGGAAACGAAGCATTTCCGACGTGCACTTGCGATTCTATCGTTTCGTCCAGCTCCTGCGACCATGTTGACCTCCTACCATCATCCCATCAATGCCTGGGCTCATCAGCCACCCAGAAACGCTCGTAAACACTTTGCGGCCACTGATGTCCATTAAAGCCTCGAAAATCCCAGTGGTGTGTTTGGATCCGCCGAATTGTCCGAGTTGGAGTGAAGGTAAAACGTAGACGACGGGAGAAGCGTCGGAGGAGCTCGCACTTTGAACTAGAGAAGAGTTTTAAAAAGTGCTGCGAAGGGATTTTTCGAGGGGATGTGCGTGCACACATGAAAATTACACGTTACATGGTCGAGTTGGATGGGGTGCGATGCGGTTCTAGCGGGTAGCTGTACTTATTATACTATACACGGTATATAGTCTGCCATATATGGGCTAATTCATGTAAAATAATAACCGCCATTTTTCAAATTTCCATATAAATTCGAAAAAAATGAAAAAATCGTCATTTGCCATAATTCTCAAAAATGAAAACATCACTTTTCCAAACCCTCGGAATTTTCGTGTCGTGCTTTTTTACAGCGAAAAAGAAACAATAATACTTATTTAAAAAAAAAAAAAAATCTAATTGCACTAATTCAGTGTGTGATTCAAATTCAAAAAACCGTGAACTAAGTCAGTCATCTATTTCCACATAAAATTTTTTTTTTTCCAAATAGAATGCCCTATATATATATATATATATATATACACACTATAAAGATAGTAGTAGAAGGGCACGGAGGGCAAACCGCGGCGGCAATGCCGACGTCCCACATTCGCCGCGGGACGTTGCCAAATTGTGACCGCTTGACCTCAGATCGCCACGAACGGGCCGCCCTCTATCCCAATAATTATCCACTTAAAACGAGGGAAAGAGTCGTACGTATCGGTTTGCCGCTCGCGTTGACCGCTCTCACTCTACAGTCACTATATGCTGCACCACAGAATGCACTATATATATATATATATACATATATAATGGATATCGAAAATGCACACTATCCTTTTATCCGGCTTGGGTGGGTGTGAGGGTTAATTTGATAATTGCATTATTTCGTCGGGACTAAATACCACCTTTCCAGGGAATGTTGCCAGTCTTCGTGGCCGATGAGCGAGAATTCGGAGCTTTTGATTCCGAAAGATCGAATCGGTTGCGCCTTGATTTTTCCCCGAGGAACCGAATGCACGCGGGAGATAATCGAGAGTGAGAATTCACGTTCCAATCGCACCGCACGCTTCACAACGCACGCTCTTTTTCTCGTGACTGCGCTTCAGCTTCTTCGTTATGTCGGTTGGTTCGCATTTAATTGGCACGGTTCTGTCGGTGACCTTGAATTTTTAACTCGATCGACGTTCCGACAAGTGAAACGATTTTTCAACTTATTTTGCCGAACATTATTAATCGAATGTTCAAATGATTTTCGACATTTTTTGTTCGACTTGGACAGCAATCTTTAAGAGAACTAATAACTTGAGACGCAAGACTTTCGGCTCACAATGTGGAATACGTTTTTTTTTTTTTTTTTTTTCAAAATTTTCCATTGAAATGGACGGGCATTCGATAAATTCTTCTAATATTCATTCACCGGGTTCTATATATTCAAGTGTCAAGTATCGTGTCGATAGTTGGCAAACTGACAATTCACGCGCCGACAGTTTAACGTTTCACGTTGACGTTTAACAAGTAGGATATACACGCTTTGTGGATAGATACAGTTAGACACATGTGTGAGTTAAGAGAGACACGAGGATGCGCGTCCACGTCGAATAGGACACGAAGAGGGGAGAAGCACGCGTCGGCCACGCTCCCCGTTGCACGCACCTGGGACCAGTTGGTCAGCGAGGGAGTCCTCTTCGGGTGCTCTGCGCTTTGCAGCTCACCTTCTCTTCCCTCTCTTTTTACTTTGTCTGTATATATGTATGTACAGTGGATTCTTCGTTTACAGCAGCGCTCTAGCAGCGCCGGCGGAACCGATCGCCAATTATAAATGAATTATCTTCGCCAAAATCGAGCAACTCTCTCCGGAAATACGGAAACTGCGCGAGCGGCGTGTGCGGCTTAGCGTCAGACGCGCGTGTCTAAAAACCTCTGTGTCTTGAACGTAGTAAAAAGGTAAGGAGAACTCGGAGGCCTCGTGGAAGTCGTGGTCGGTGGCGAACGAGACCCGATTAAAGGATCAAAGGACTGTCTTTTTCCTCACCATATTAGAGCAATTTCACCTTCGAGGCATCGAAATTATTTGCTGAGCTCATGGCGCGAATTGCGAGGCAAAAAATCTCCCTCAAGAGGATTGCTGGAGTAGATTTTTTTCACCGGGCGCACCAAAATCAGTGAGATAATTCAGTGCAGCATCCCCCTTAAGCCGAGAGATGTTCTGTCATTGGTCGTCTCGAACTTATTAAACGAAACGCAGATGCGATGATGATGAAGAGTCAAGATATTTTGATAAAAATGGATTTTGTTATTTTTATCAACGGAACAAGTGGAAGTGCGCGTACGCACGTTTTTTTTTTTTTACGAAGCCCATATAAAAAAGGTTACTGCATCACAGTGAAGGAAGGAAAATCGTTGAAGCGTATGTCCCTCCGGCGGGCCAGCCCCGATCACGATTCCTCGTCGAAAAACGTCAGAGGCTTCGGGACGTAGGGCTTCCAATGACTTTTCTCTAATGAACACGGCCTACCACATTCGCCATCATTTTATGGGGCAATCCACGGCAAGTTGATTTGCTCCTGAGTCTCGAGCTCTCGATTTCGTCACCTCTAAAAGAACACACACACACACACACACACACACACACACACACACACATTGTTATTTACATTCTTTCAACCACAACAAAATCGCCATTCCACTACGGTGTAAATAAGGATAAATAGATAAACGAGGATTACCAAGTGCCAGTATTATTGAGAAAAGCTGACAGAACTCATGAGTAATTAGAGTGTACTAACTACAGACAGGACTCGCTAATGAGAGGCCTTCCTCGTACCAAAACTAACAAACAGAATCCGTATTTTCGGTAAAAGAAAAATCCTCCATTCATAATGTTATTGTGATTACATATCGCAGAGGTTATTCCGGATTTACGGGGTTGGAAAGGAGCGAAAAAGGAGGCAGAGAGGCAAGTACTTTGAACGAGCTACTCTCCGAAGTGTCAAAATTATTGGGGAAAGCTGACAGAGGTCGCGGCTCTTTCGTGCATTTAATACAAAGAGAGCGAGCGAGAGAGAGAGAGACCCTTGCTTGCTCTAACCCTCAAGGTAATGCCACAGCTATAGCTTTTTAATGCCTCGCTGAGGCGCCTTAGACGCCTTCGATCGCACGCCCGATAACCCGATCCCTCCCACTGGTTAACCCCTCGAATCATCCCCCACCGTTATTATAATATTTGCCGAAGCAAAGTATAGTAATTGCATATTTGCTCGGGGCCCAATTACGAAGCGTCTCTGCGCAGCGCTGGAGCTTGAACTTCTTGCCGTCGGTATACATATATATCATTATTTTCTTTCTGTCTCTCTCACTCTGTCTCTCTTTTTGTTATGGGACTCGGCAACCGCTCCCGTAAACGCCGACACTGTTAGCCAAGCCGACGATGGAAAAATAGCCGCTACGCTATATTTTTTTTTCTCTCGGAACTAATGCAGGTCGGCGAAAGTTGCCGACGATCCTTCGATCGCTAGACTCGAGAGGGCTCTACTAGTGATTATCGGGTCTTCCCCGTATTTACTTTGCCAGTTTCGCTGTCGAATAATCCGCTGTCGTGTTATTCTTCCGCGCCCTCTGCACGAATTACTACGCTTTTTATTCTTTTTTGGGTCTTGCCTTGTTTTAACGAGAACGAATTGTTGTTCTTACGATTATTTTTGACACTCGCGGAGAAGCTGAGATTGGGATCTCTGGAGGATAGGAAATTTTTTCGATTAATGTGCCGGGAAGAACCAATTAGCAGGTCCCAACGTATAAATAATGAATCTTTGAATAATCGATTTAGTACGACAAAATAAAGAAAATTATCGGAATATTTGGAACAAAGTTTGTGATTAACGGGTCAATCGAGAGAATTATTGGAAATGTAAGTTTTTATACTCTTATTCATTGATTTGTAACAAAATTATCTTACACGTCTACGCGATAACAAATTTGTACAAATTTGTACGTTAATTGTTTATATGTACATATATATATATATATACATTATAATCAATTGTATAGTCATATCTTTGTATTTTAATGAGTTTTACACTCTTGAGCTGCTCCACAACATTTTCGGTACATGTCGTGCCTGGCCAAGTTTTAAGGACGGTCACTATTTCGCAATTGTAATTGACTTATTATTATTAATACTAATATCTCCGTTTATAATAATACAATACGAAGAATAAGGAAATTCTAGTACTGATATTTAAAAACAAAGAAGAACGACAAAACGAGGCATAAAGTACTGTAAGTCGCGATGTTGCTTGCATTATTACCATCGCCTGAATTATTGTCATCAGGTTTTGGCAATTCTGTCGGTGGTTTCTTTAGCCATTCGTGAATTATTGCAGAATGCCTGTGGAACCAATCCAAATTTTCTTTCGCGTTTTCTACCGATGACTTCAAAGACGAAGATATGTCGATGAGTTCGGTGCGCGTTTTATTCACGAATAACTCGAGCTGAGGAATAAAACAATTGAAATAATTATTTTAAATCGAATAACCGGCCATGCAAAATTGCAAACATTTGTTAATAGTGATAAAATGTTTTTCGAGCTCTTAAATTTCTCTTGGAAACCCATAAAAAATTATTTTTACCTTGTCTATCTGCTCCTGAGTCGATATTTTTCCAGCAACGCTGGAGAACAAACTAGCCACGTCGCTCCAGTTGCCATAGCTATAAAAAAAAAAATAATAATAAACATTCGAGAAGTACAAGAGTGATTGCCATGGATATGAAAAATATGAATGATCGATCACTTACTATTTTTGTACGTCTTTGTAATTCGTCACAAGGAAATCAAGTGCGGCATCAACGCCAAATTTATCTGCTCCGTAAACGGATGAGAATGCAGCCGCAACGTCCTGATAACGGATAGCGTTATCATTTGATATAGCGCGTTTCAGATAACTAAAAAAAAAGAGACGATGAATCGTCACATTTATCGGTATATCGCTTCATTTTTGGAATTGGATTTTTTTTTTTTTTGTCGCGTTACCTATTAATCGTTGATGTATTTCTGGAACATCCAAGAGCGCCTAAAATGATAACTTTTTCGGAAGCGAAATTCGTACTTTCGTACTTGTTCCACAAAAATTCCCAGTCTTCGTGATTTCCTTCTTTGATCGAAGCGCAATAAACTGCGACTCTCTCATTTGGCGGAATTCTGAAAAATATTGAAACTGTGAGCATTCGTTCCTTCGAGTATTCGTAAAAAAATTGAGCTTATTTTGAAAAAATTAATTTTTCGATTCCAAGCGATCGACAAATGAACAAAAATATTCGAATAAAAAAATCGTTTTTTTCCGTTTTTTTTTTTTTTTTTCCATTTAATGATTATGGTTTTTGACATCCTAAAATATGATCATCTCTCACGTTTTATTCTCGTCTTTTTTCCATTCATCAAAAGCGATTTTCGAGGATTCAATGCATCCGGCGTGTCCAAGTTTGCAGGCCCAGCTCGTGATCAATATCCTGTTCAATTCGCTGAGCTGATCATCTTTTTTATCACTATAGCTGATAATGCTATTGTACATATTTTGCGACAATCCGAGAACGAAATTCGCAAAGACTTCTCCAATTTCGTGTCCGTAAAAACGTTGATTGAGGAAGGAAATGGCTTCGAAAAATGATTTCCACGGTAGATGATTTTTCTCATCGACAAGATACTTGATGGTGTCCAAAGCAAATTCGTAATCAACATAATCAGCGCGTGCCAAATTAAGAAGGTCATCGACTATCTGTGCTCTGTTGATCTGGTGAATTCCACCGAAATTTTTTTTCGATCGCAGGGCAACGGAAAGACGTTGCCACGATTTATCGTCGTAGTTGACACGATAATAGCCAGTTTCTTGGATATTTATGATAAACCACTCGTCACTTTTAAGAGGCAATGGCATATTGAAGCGTTTCGTCCCGAACCAAAAAGCAGCTTGAGTTTTTTCGAAATTCGATTCGTTTTTCGTCGTCATTGTCACGGGAATCCAATAGAGATTTTCCGATTCGTCGGATGGATTTTTCGGATGAGAGATCAAGAAGCGTTTTTGCTCCAAACTCAACAAGCCATTGACCCAAGTCGCAGTAACAACCGGATAACCAGCTTGATTGGTCCAACTGTCCATCAGAGTCTCGATAGTCACGTTGAGATTGCCCAAAGAATTTTCTTCGTCTTCGTGACTTTGTAACGCTGCCCACAAATCCTCCGGAATGGCATTGCTGTATTTTTTGGCATCCAAGTAAGTATGCAACGCTGGCTCAAATACCGAGGCACCGAACGCGTGGTGCATCATACGAATTACACTGGCAGCTAAAAAACCGTATCCAATATTATTCTTCAGTGGTGTCAAAGAGAAATAATGAAAAAATTCATTCAAAAATATTGCAAAATTTTTGAATATCAAAATCATTGATTTTTCCAATTCCACAAATTAACTCTCATCGTTAAATACTCATTTTTTCTCCCTTTGGGAAGCTTACATTTTGCGTAGGCGATTTTGTCGAACGTATCGATAATCAACAGTGGCTTAGAGACTTTATTGTTCATCGGACGAATTGTAGGAGATGCGTCGATAATCATTGCCTCTTGCAACTCATAGACAACCAACTGCTCGAGCAGCTTCCAGCCAGGCTCGGACTGAAATTTACCAAAAAAAAAACTCGATAAATCTGTTCTCGCGTTGGATAGGGAAAACATTTTTTTTTTTTTTTTTTTTTTTTTTTTTTTTTTTTTGAAACTTACGTAATCACTGGCAATCCATTGGATATACTGAGCGAAACCCTCGTGGAGCCAAATGTGATCCCACCAGTCACAAGTAACCAAATTACCGAACCACATGTGCACAAGTTCGTGAGAGACAACCGTGTTCAAGTATCTCTTGTATTTGGCTGATGTTACGTTCTCGTGATAAAGCAAACCGTATTCTCTGCAATTAAAACAAAAAACAAACAAAATTGTATAATTTTTTATTCAAAATTTCATTGTAAAGGGTGTATATTCAATGATTTTTTCTTGGCGTTAAAGAATGAAACAACGAGTGTACCTGAATGTAACGAGTCCCCAATTTTCCATAGCACCCATATCAAAATCTGGCACCGCAACCAAATCCATTTTTCTTATTGGATAAGCAATTCCGGTGAAATTTTCCAAATACTTGAGGACGTTTTGTCCCACATCCAAGGCGTAGTGACCGTATTGATAAGCGTCGGGTCTCGCCCAAACTCGGAAATTATTCTCGTCATTTTTCAAGGCCAGGAAATCAGACACGACGAATGCTACCAGATAGGAAGACATGAGTTTTGAGGCTTCAAACGAGTCGTAAGTCCAGTTTGGCTTGCTGAAAAATTACATGAATTTTTTCACTTTGATAAAAATTCATTCACCGCGAGAAAATAATGTATTTTTGATTCCTCACTGGGAATTGACGGAAACAGCCAATGGCATGTTGCTCATCGTTTCGTATGTATTCGGTCTCTCAATATTGATCCTGAATTGAGCCTTGAACGAGGGTTCGTCGAAACAAGGGAATGCTTGTCTAGCATAAACTGGCTCAAATTGTGTACTCGCCACCCATCTGAAATTCAACAATTGTTATTAGAAATTATTAGAAAACAGAGAATCGATGCTCCCTCACAATATCACTCGTATCTGACAAAAAAAAAAAAAAAAAAAAAAAAAAAAATAGAGCTCACCGTGTTTTTCCAGCGGAATCGACGTAAGAGCTACGATAGAAGCCCCTATTTTTGTCATTCAGAATACCAGTGTACGTTATGTATGCCGAAAGTTTAGATCCAGCTGGAACCATTTTCGTCAGATAGATATTTAATTTGTGGGTTTTTTCGTCATCGAGAGTGTAGCTCGAAACTGTGAGAGGATTTACAGAATCGATGTAGACAATAATATTTTTCATCTTTAATTCGTTGGCCAGGAGAACCAATTTTGAGGTGCTTTCAACGACCTCCATATTTATCCTTATTTCTCCATCGAATGTGAAATTATTTTCGTCCAGGTAAGGAGTCAAGTAAATATCGTAGTCGATGGGCTTGATGTTCTTCGGAAGACGATAATCTTCACTTTGATAATTCCTGTCCAGCCACTCATAAATTTTTGGACCGTATTTTTCGAACCACGTGAGCTCCTCTTGTGCACGCGTCAAAGATGATTCCAGGGACGATTGGATTCCTGGCAGATGTGTCTTAAATCTATCTACGAATGCTGCTAACTGTAACCAGAAGAACAAAATATTTATTTCCCTTTTTCTGCACACGATTCTCCTTTTCTTTTCTTCTTTTTTTTTTTAATAAACAAACATACGTTGGACACGGTTTTTGCAGTCGTGAAACGGGAAGAAATTCCCCCGATAATGGTGGCAATTTTATCGTAGTCTTCGTAACTAAACATTGAAAACAATTTATCAACACATCATTTTTTTATAATTTCGATTGCATCTCACACTATTATTATCATTCGTTGATACTCACTAATCACTCATCTTATCGTAGTTACGATTAACAAAATCCAAAGTGTACTCAGCACCGATTAAGCCTGAATTATACACCGCAGAAAAGACTGTCGTACTGTCTTGGGGACGGATTTCAGAATATCTCGTGATGGCTCTCGTCAAGAGTCTAAAATTCATTTAAACGATACTTTATCATTAGAGGATCATTTTTTTTTTTTTTTCCACTTTCAATCATTTCATCTACGAATATGACAAATGCAAATAAATAACTTTTGAAAATTATTTATTTTTCCTAAGCTACTCCAAATGCTGTCGTTGGAATATTTTGGAAATTTATAATTTTTGTAAAAACGTACTTTTCCAGAGTTTTTTTGTCATTGGAACATCCTAAAGCGTTTAGTATAACTTGTTTTTCCATTGTGACCCCTCCTGGTGATACATATTGTTTCCATAAGAATTCCCAATTATCCGGCGAGCCATATTTTATTGCCGTGCAGTAAACTGTATTTCGTATATTCACCGGAACCCTAAAAAAAACAACAAAAAAAATTATCAATACATTTTTGCAAAATTTGAATAGTAAAAAAAAGTACATAAATAGGCATAAAAAATGTAATAAAAATATTATTATCTTACGGTTTAGAGGAATCCGAAGTCCATTTAGTGAAATAGTCGAGTGATGATTTGATACAATGTTCGACTCGAAAATCGCAAGCCCATCGGACGACGTGCATTCTGAGTAATTTATCGTAGTGAGGTTCACTTTCTACTTCCTCAAGTCCAAGTTTTTCATACAGCGGTAGCAAAATCGTGAGGATGTGAGTCTAAAAATTAGTTGAAAATAATTTAACAATAAAAATAAGGAAGAAAAAAAAAATCGCAGAGTTTAAGTAGAGTTGAACGAAAAAATGTCAACTCACTCTGTACAATTCGTAGACGTAAGTTCCATTTAATTGGTAATTCAAGTAAATGAGACTATTGAATGCAGCACGCCAAGGAATATAATTTGTCTCTTTTTTGAGATATTGCGTGGCTGAGAGCACAATGTCATAATCAAGCTTTCCTGACTTTCCAAGATTAAGGAGATCGTCGAGCAAAGAGGCTCGGTTCACTTCGTGGATTGTTTGGTAATCCTCGCTCTTAAGGCCGTCGATAATTCGGTTCCAGGAGACGGGATCGTAATTAACACGATAGTAGCCTAGAATAAAAATTTCGAATCAATAAAAACACTAACCCGGAACGCCAAGATATTCGTCACGTCAATAATGTCAATTAATTGGGAAATGAGCTTTCTTCTTTTTTTTTTTTTTTTCTAATTTTTTACCTGATTGCTGAACATTAAAGATGACCCATTCATCGCTGACATTCAAATGCACCGAATCTTTTTCCTTGCTCAACCAAAATTTGGGTGCGGTAGTGGCAAAATCAGGCTTCGACTTGGAGGCCCACGTTATGGGAATCCACCGGACGTCGTTGGTTGCTAAATTGTCGGGATTTGTGCTCAAGTATCGTTTTTGAGAAAGAGAAGCAACTCCGTCAACTATAGTGACGTCGACAATGGGATAACCGCTTCGAGTCGTCCAGCTGTCCATAATCGTCTTGAAATCCGCATTGAGCTTCACACCCTTTGAGTCTATTTGGCTCTGAAAAGCCGCATACAAATGCTCCGGCGTAGCGTCATTGTAACTTCTGTAAAAATATAAATATCCCATTTTTTTGTAAATTCAAGTGAAATACTTTTATTTGAAAAATAATAGTATAACAATAGATTGTTGAAAATGTATCGAGTACAATGAAAAAGGGATTAATTCCTAATAATTCATGCTAACCGTGCTGCAATATAATCGTGCAAAGCGGCGTAGAATATATCCGAGCCTAGAATTTTTTCAACCATACGTAATACGCTGGCGGATTTGGCATACGAAATGGTATCGAATATCGCACTGATTTCCGAAGGGCTGTAGACGTCGTGAGTCATTGGATGAGTCGTAGAAAGGCTATCGAATACAAAGGCCGAGTGAAGCTGTTCTATAACGAATTGGGACTCAAGGCCCCATTCCGTTTCCACCTGACGATCAAAAATGCGTATGAATTTTATTTACAAATTTATTGGCCTGCAAAAAATCTTGTCGATTGTATGGAATACTCTAAAAAAATGCCAAAAAATTGGATTTTTTTTTGTTGTTTTTTGCAAATTAAGGAATAACGATCCCCTCAATGAAATTTACATACGTGGGCAGTTCCATGATATTGGAAATATCTGGCGAATCCTTCACTGAGCCACAAGTATTTCCACCATCTGGGACTTACTTCATCGCCAAACCACTGATGTGATATTTCATGGGAAATAACATCGGCAATCGCTTGTTTCGACGTTATTGGAGAATTATTTTTGTCGTAAAGCATATTGGTTTCTCGGTAAGTCAAGAGACCCCAATTTTCCATGGCACCGGAAGCGAAATCTGGAATGGCTGCCATGTCCAATTTACTTATCTGATAAGGATGGCCAACAGCCTTTTCGAAAAAGGCCACAAGAGGTGCCATCACCGACAGAGCGTACTCGGCCTGTTTAATCCCATTGGGTCTTGCCCAAACCGCACAATTGTTAGCTTCGTCGACTAAAGATTTAAAATCCGAGACAATAAGTGCCACGAGATACGTTGACATTGGTGGGGTTGGCTCGAATGTGTCCCAAACACGTCCATTGCTGCAAATAAAATTTCAACTTTAACTTTCAAATTTCGTGTTACATTTTCACAAAATCCTACATCATTTGGCTACTTTTTTATCAGTATTTATTTAATTTACAAAATTGTGATATTTTTATTTTTTTCTCGAATTTTATTTTTTCTCCAAAATCTATAAAAAAGAAAATTTACCAAACTTATCGCTTGTCTCTACAATATTTTTCTCACTGAATCTACAAATCTGACGAAAAAAAAAAAAAAAAAGAAAAAAGAAAAAAAAAAACGATTTTAACGCGGTTTTTATCGCAAATGTTATGAGCCCGAATCACATACGTACATCACGGTCCCAGACGATTTCAGAGGAGTATTGCTTATAGCTCTGTATTCCGCTGGTCTATTGACGCTGATACGAAAAACAGCCTTGAGCGCGGGTTCGTCAAAGCAGGGATACATTTTCCTTGCACCAACTGGTTCCAGATGAGTGGTCGCCAACCACCTAAAAAAGTCACTCAACCCATCATCAACAAAATCCAAATGAACAATTGTTATATATATATATATATATATATGTGTGTGTGTGTGCATATTTTATCGATATAATTGAGTGAAAATTTGAATGCACTTTTTCGCATCGACTTTTTTAATGAGACCAACATTATCCATCACTGGGGCCTAATATTCACCTAGTCTCGCCAGCGTCGTTAACGTATGAACTTCTGTAAAATCCTCGCATAGCTGTATTCAATTGTCCAGCATATGTGATTTGTATGGTGACTGTGGCACCGATTTTCAGAATCTCACTGAGATAAATCGTAAGAAAATTGTATTTGTTAATCGTGTCATCTACTTTCGTCAATGGCACATGTTTATCATCGGCGGTGACAGCGATTCCCTCAATCGTAATCTCGTTGATGTGCAACACAATTTTGTCGGTATCTTCGGTGACATTTGCAATTATCTCGACGATACCATCGAAAGTAAATTTTCCCGGTTCAATGTACGGTGTGAGTTTGATGTTGTAACTTTTGGGGAGAATGTTGGTTGGCAGCCGATAATCCGTCGTATTGCTTGTATCCGTTGGTTCCCCTGGATTAATCGCTGTTGTTGCTTCCTCTTCCCTGTCACTTTTTTTCATCCACGCGATTATCTCCTCCTCGTGTAATTCGAACCATTCCAATTCATATCTAGCGAGATCCAACGATTCCTTCAGAGACTCTGAGATAACCTTGAAATCCTTGACGTGCACTTGGATAAATGTTTGGAATTTCGTGATCAACCGTTGAGTGGAAAATCTTTGAGAAGCACCGGATAATATCCTCGCCACTGATTCATATCCTCCGTAACTAAAAATATATCATTCCTATTAATTTGTTTATTCACAAGCAAAAACTTTGACTAATCTCACTTACTATTTCGATATAGCCGCATGATTATTTGCGACAAAGGTCAAAATATATTCAGCACCAAATTCACCGGATTCGTAGACCGCGCCAAATACAGATGCACTGTCTTGTTTTCGTATTCCACTTTCCTCAAAATTCGTTATAGCCAACTGCAAATATCTGTGACAAAATTTCATTTAAAATGTCACGCTAATAAATTGATTATTCCATCAATGATTTTTATCTATCACCGATAAAATCTCAAATGTAGATGACAATTTGAACTCACTTCTCGAGAATCGTTGTATTTTTAGTGCATCCAAGACCCTTGAGAATTACCAATTGTTCTGCAGCGGAATTGGACGTTAAGTAATGAGCCCATAGGAAATTCCAATCCCTTTGATTACCATGTCTCATGGCTGTGCAGTAAACCGCTTGTCTCTGATTTTTTGGAATCCTAAAGATGACGTGTGACTTATCGATTATTGATTTAGTCAATTAACAGTTTTGAATTATTACGTCACTGACGCTTACGGCACTTTTTTGTCTCGCCACTCATTGAAGTAATTCAGTGATTTATCGACGCAATCCGGATGATCGAAGCTGCATGCCCATAAATTAATTTCTTTTCGCAACAAAATGTTGAATCTGTCGTCGGTTGGTTTATCGTCATAGCCCAAATCTTCATAGACGTATTCGATTATCGACACAGAGAAGTTCTGTAATGAAAATTTTGTTGGTGAAAATTCCAGGCACATTAACGAAACAGAAGAAATTTTATTCGACACAGATCATTGTTTTTCCAACTTTTTCAAATGTCATAATTTGTTTCCAGAAAAACTTGACAA
Organism: Clistopyga incitator; assembly: GCA_947507545.1. Taxonomy (NCBI): domain Eukaryota; kingdom Metazoa; phylum Arthropoda; class Insecta; order Hymenoptera; family Ichneumonidae; genus Clistopyga; species Clistopyga incitator. The sequence continues at coordinate 14,475,100 of OX382176.1, forward strand.
ATATCAGTTGGATTAAATAAATAAATACAAGAAGAAAAACAAGGAATCATATCGATAACTCACCGAAATCCAATGATAACTTTCTTGACCTGCAAAGCGTTTGTTCAGATAATCGAGACCCGCAAAAGCGGCTTTAAAAGGCAGATAGTTTTTTTCTCGTTTGATGTAATTAAAGCCCGTGAGTGCGGTGTCATAATCAACGAGGTCGACCCTGGCGAGATTCATCAAATCGTCGACAATGGCAGCGCGATTCACTTCATGAATATCTTCGTATTTGTCGCTCGTTAAAACGTTGATAATGCGATACCAAGAGTCTTTGTCATAATTGACACGATAATAACCAGCTCTCTGAACGTTAAAGACAATCCACTCTTCTTCGTCAACTTCAATTTGAATCGAGCCGTTTTCACTGTCCAGCCAATACTTTGGACTGGTTGACGTGAAGTCTCCTTTTTTTTCACTCGCCCATGAAACTGGAATCCACCAAAATGCTTTTGTCGCTGTTAAATTCCCATTCCGGAGGAGAAAACGTTTTTGATGAAAAGTGGCAACACTGGATTTTTCGCGATTGACAATTTCGACCGTCAAAACGGGAAAACCCGCTTGACTCGTCCAAGTGTCCATAATTGTCGCGACATTTGTTTCCAGCGGCGAACCATTTTTCTCGACTTGATTCTGAAGAGCCGACCACAAGTCTTCGGGCGATGCTGAAGAGTATTTGCTGAGGGGAGAGAAATTTTTCTTTATTACGCCACTCTCAGATATTATCCCGAAGATGAAGATTCTTTGAAAGAAACAATTATCCTTATCCTTATTAATGAGGATTAATCGAAATATACGATATATGTGAATCATGTTGCTCGATTACTCACCGCTCTTTCAGATATTCCCTGAGCCCAGCGTTGAATATTTCAGATCCAAAGGTGAGTTCCATCATGCGAATAACACTGGCGCCCTTTGCATAAGTGATGCTATCTCCGGTGGTTCCAATTTCTGTCGGGCTGTTAACTTTTCTGTTCATTGGATTAGAAGACTCGAGTGCATCAACTTGGAAAACTGTCTGAATCTGATCAACGACAAACTGCTGTTGCATCTTCCATTCCGGTTTGACCTGATGAAAAAATGATAAAAGCGTTTAATCGAATTTCCAATTTTTGAAAAGCCGTTTTTTTTTTTTTTTTTTTTTTTTTTTCGCTCATCCAGCGAATCTCATTGCCATTTTCCTTAATTTACCTTGGCAGTCGTGATGTACTGATAATATCTTGCAAAACCTTCGCTAAGCCACAAATAATCCCACCAATTAGGCGTAACGAGATTTCCAAACCACGAGTGAACGCATTCGTGAACGATAACCGAGGCAACGTCTTGTTCAGAGGTCGCGGATGATTCCTCCTCGTCGAAGAGCATCCGCGACTCGCGATAAGTAATCAAGCCCCAGTTTTCCATGGCACCGGCTGAAAAATCCGGAATCGCTACCATATCCATCTTCGAGAGGGGGAAGGGCTCGTTGAAATGTCCCGAAAGTACTGACAAAGCTTGCTGACCAATGTCCAGGGCATAGTCCGCTTGTTGAATGGCGTTTGGTCGGGCCCACACCCGGAAATTTCCCTTCGAGTTTTCGAGATTCGTGAAATCGGAAACCACGAAGGCAACCAGATAGGTTGACATTACAACGCTATTGCTGAATTCGTCCCACACTCCGATACTGGAAAAAAAAAAAAAATCAAATGTTAGGAAATTATCGGTGGTATGTGAGGAGGGAATAGTGAAATTTTTTCATTGTAGCGAACGTAGGGGTTGTAGGGGTGAAAATACGGTAAATTCCACTTACGGTGTTTCGGTTGACTTTTTAAGTGGCATGTTGCTCAAGCATCGATAATTCTGAGGTCTGAGAATGCGGACGAAAAAAGTGGCCTTGAAGCTTGGTTCGTCGAAGCATGGAAAAGCGTGTCTCGCGTGGACCGCGTGGAATTGCGTCGCGACTAACCATCTGTAAAAACGATCAACATTGATAAACGATCAATCATCGCGATTTGTAATAAGCTTCAGTTATAAAAATGTTTTCTTTAAATTCCTACTTTGTCTCGCCATTGGCGTTGACGTAGGAACTTTTGTAAGCTCCAATCATGTCGTTCCTCAGTGATCCCAAATATGTCAAGACTATCGTCATCTCCGTGCCCTTGCTCAATCTTTCGACCATTTTTAGAGTACATTTTTCCGTTTTACGATCCGTCATCGTGTTATTGATCGAAATCGATGTTGAGTCTTCGTAGACGCCGAAAGACAAGATCTTTATGTGCCCTTGATTGAAGACGATCTCGTCGGTTTCTTCATCAACGGTTGCATTGATTTTAACGGTACCCTTGAAAGTGGATTCGTTAAAATCGGAGGGTAGTTCCAAGATGATTTCATAGGATGTCGGCCTGATCGCTCTCGGCAATCGGTAATTCACTAACGCTTCGATTTCTTCGTGTCCATTCGTGTTCTTGGAATCGATGGCTTCGCTCGTCGAACCGATCGACAAAAGCGCCCCTGCCATCACCAAACCGATCCAGCCCATGTCGTATCTCATCCTGGAATAGAGACGATCGGTAAATGTGTCGATTTTCAAGTGTTGCAATGAAATATATATATATATATGAAAAGTGTCCGGTACTGCAGGTTTTTGGTAACGAAAAAGATAAATACGGAAATCGATAAGGTTATCGATTAATTGAGAAATGATGTAACGGATAGTGATGTGATTGGATTATTATTATATGGGACCTTGAGGATTTAAGAAACAAGCGAATTATCGTGAGTGCGGAAAAATTTTATCGACATCTACCTGCGAGCAATTTTTTGCGTGTCGCTGAATTTTTTTTCGTGCTCGATCGTGAGAGATCTCGGAAGTCGATCAATCCTGATGGCACTCGACAATGTTCAATTTAACGATAACGATTTATATGTATATCAATGTCGGTATTGGTGTTTATGCACCGGTGCAAATATTTAGATAAGATTAAATGTATTTTTTTTTTTTTTTTTCGTTTTTTTTTTTCGTACGTGGATCATGAAATCGACAGGATTATAGAGTGGAATTTACGAGAATTTTTAACTACGTTCGTTATATGTGTCACTATGACGATAGTGCTTTTATTGCGATAAGATTGTAAGATTATAAATTTATTTTATCTACAAAATAAAATGTTACGTCAACATTGATACATCGGGAAATTTCAAAATTCCATGTTTTTTTTATTTTCTAAATAACATTTTCCGTGACACGTAACAAAAATTGTATAATTCCTAATTTTCCAAATAACATTTATCGAAATGACTTTTTATTTAACCACAAATGGCAGATTAATTGAATTCAAATAAATCAACATTTTCTTTTCTCTCCACCAATCTTAATATTTAATTCTTCATTTTATCTTTACTCTTAGAAAAATAAGTTGTAATATTTTCGTGGAATTACCTGCTTCTTTCTACCACGAATGGCAGATTAATCCAAGATCACTAACGCGATCAAGTTACATTTGTGTCTTCGTATTCGATTTAAAGCGAGAACGAGCGTGTTCGTTCACGCACAAACCAGTCCGCGCGATTTAGTGAAAGTCGTATTGTCGTAGTATCAGCGCAACTTATAGGCTACCAGACGTTTACGCCGCTGTAATGCTAATGAGAAATTATATAAATTGTACAAGGCGTAAAACAGTGCACTTTCGGGCAAACGAGTAATCACACAGCGAGTGATGAAAGCTTAAAAGGGCTCAAAGAAATTACGTATCACGCGTGTAAACTCGTAAATCTGAAAATGATTGCAATGCTTCTGAATCTCGTGAATTTATAACATCTCTTGGTATCTTATCTGTCCGGATGACCAGCGGCATTGTTCTTAGCCACTGGTCATCGATACCACAATTTATTTACACTGTCCACGTTTATTTGGCTATGCAGATAATTCGCCTCTTCAATTTGACGTCTCCCAAAGATCAATTATTCAACGTCATCGTTATAAAGAATAAGAAAAACAAATTGTAAATAATTATAAAAAATAGGTGAACATATTCAACCGACACATTTTCGTTAAATCAAAAACAAAAACAACTTCTTCACATAAAAGTTGTAATTTCACGACAGTTTTTCAGTCAACTAAAGTATTAATAACCTCAAAGCGATTATGCGCGGTATTCGTGAGGATTATTTGAGTTTTTTTTTCATGTGACATCATAGAGATGGTATCGGGATTAAGCACGAATGATAACGCGATAACGATAAGATACAGCGATGAGGTGAAATTAGTTAAGACTAGTTGCCGTGTGAGTTTAAAAAATAAATAAATAAATAAATAAATGGGTCACTTTTGGGTATGAGAAAGCAGAGAGGGATTAGCAGAATGATTTTATCGTCTTACAACTTTGTATTATCGATCAATTTCTGATCATCTTGCGATGAACGAAGCAAGATTGATCAACTTAAGACTTAAGATACACTTTTTATTGATATTGATATCGATATTTATATTTATTCAACGGATTTCTCGGCTAACAAAAAATGTCTACATGACTTGATATTTGCTTGTCAATATTTTTACAACAATTCCCAAGCACTGCGACTTTGATTTTCAAATTTTTCAAGTATCTTTAATGCCTTAAAAAAAAAAACGAAAAATGCACTCCCGGTAAAAACCTCGACAGCGTCCACAGTGTGTCAAATTATTTTATACGCGAGAAATATATATTTTTTTAATTTTAAAAGAATGTTAATATGCACTCGCTGTGCAATATCTTTTCTCGATGCACGCGAGAATTACACAAACAAGTGTTGCGACTAGTCGTTGGCGCAAGTGGATTGTGCCATTATCAGTTTTCAGAAGCTCTACGTAGCACTTTATACGGAGATAAAAAAACCGCATGGCGTATCGTCAAAAATTCATTATGTATTGCTTCATTAAGCTGCGCTCGTAACGACTTGTCGATAGTGGAGAAAGGGGTGGTACAACAATGTGAGACATGGCCATTCGAAAATTTCCAATATCTTCTATCAACAGAAGCATCGATAAAAATAACAATTGATTATCCGCACAAAATCATCATCGATGATGATTATTTAATCGCAATATTCAATCGCCCATTCCTAATCGGCACGCTCTTAATAATGCACCTTAACGCTGCAGCACATGCAGTATTTTTGACGACACGCGCATCGTTTAATGCCGTCACTCTGCCGTAAAATTTCTATCTCGATAGCTTATCAATAATGAAATTATTGAAGATCATAGTCCATTGAATTTATCTGCTTTCCACTTACGTTTCCCTCGAGTGACTCTCGAATCGACGAGGCAAATTTTTCGTCAACTTATCAGATAGCATAGCCTCTCAATCGATATTTTACTATGAGACATTGATACGCAATAGACAGAAACGAAATTCCATCGATTGAGGGATTAATTGATAAAACTATATGAACCGGGTTACTCGTCGCAATTCAATATAATCATATAATTAATCATTGAAGAAATTAAATTCACATGTTGAGTGACGAAAAAAATGTCAAGTAAATTAAATAAATAAATAAATCCTCATCGTTTGAGAATTCATTAAATTGGTCAATGACCCCATTATCCATTATCATTGAAAGATTTGTCTCTCTACCGTGACTACATCGAATCTACGTGGATGATGTCAATGATTTTTGGGTACACGATTAAGGTATTCGAATAAATTCCGTTTTCGAAAAAATGCCCTTATCTGCTATTACTAAACCATTTCACGTGAATGCTTGTTATCGTTTTTACAAATCGACGAAAAAAATCTTTTGCATCTACTAGCTCATCAAAAATAACATTACATTAATTACATTCAATGTTACATTATATTCAAAACTTTGATCTTATATAAAAGATGAGCGTACAATATAAAATATAACCTCAATATGGCTCAAGAAAAAAAGCCTCTGATTGTTTATATATATATATATATATATATATATATATATATTTCCTCATTTTAATTGGTCGGTATTTTTTTAATTACATTTTCCGTTCATTTCTAGGCTATTGATGCAAAAAAAAAAAAAAAAAAAAAAACCATTTTGGGTGCCTTGCAGAAAAATATAATCGAAGAAAAAATTTTGAATGGGACTTTCCTCACCGATCGAGTGGCATTATCATCTTAAGATAAGAAGAAAGAAAGAAGAAAAAATCACTTGCGTACCTATCGATCTAACCTGCTTTGTGTGTAATATCTAACTCTCCGACTGCTGACACACACAATAACGATATGGAAAATGCCGGCTGTCGGTAAAACAGACACACTTGGCGCGCACTTGCGTTTGCGCCAAGTACGTGAAAAAAGAGCGGCCCGAATGTTTCGACGTGCTGAATTGATTGTCGAGAAAATAATAAAAAGACAATTGAACACGCACGCTTAATTATCAATTAATCGATAATGGGCGAAGTTGACAACGCTCAAATAATCGTAAGTTCTGTCATTATCTTCCTTTAAAAACCGACAATGAGGATTCTAACCTAAATCCTCGCATTTTAATGCGCTTTTTAATAACAATTGCATAAATACTCGAGGGGTTTTAATACCAACAGCTATCTTAACGAAGTCAACGATTATTTGTTATGATAAATCGAATATTTTGTTCAGGCAATTCCAGACGATATTTGTAGACGAGGCATCGCGGCAACTTGGTGCGGCAACAACAAAATTGGAGTACAAGCTTATAAACATGTGAACGCTTATTCGGACGGTAAGAAAGTAGTTGTCGTTTAATCACTATTAATGGGGTTTTTTTTTCTTTTTGATAAAATCAAACTAGACAAAAAATTTGGCAATGATGTTTTGGACGTATGGAAAAATTCTCACCCGTCGACATAAAAAATCCAAGAATTATTTGATAAATTACTTTTCCAGACAAGCCAAGTAATTTGGCTCCGTGCGTCGCCAAAGTACATTTACTTAGACAAGAAGTGATACTATTTTCGCCGATGCTGCGAAAACTCGTCAACGAGAGTAACGGTATCTTCCTTTCGATAAAGAAAATAAAGTCACTGGCAACGGGAGAATTGAGGCCGGAGCTCGTGAAACACAGCAAACAGTACAGATCGATTCTACGAGCTTGCGTCGAGAGTTTGCAAGATGCCGCTGAAAAAGCTCTTCCGGAGAAGAAAACTATGTTGGAAAATTTTTTGACGATTTTTTACAACGTCGAATGCGTCTGGCATCTCACAGAGATTCTTTACATCGACGCCATTCCAGGTTAATACAAAGAATTACACTTTTTCACTGATTTTCGAGATTTTGCAAAATGTTATCATTAAAATGCACAATTTGCAATAATATCATTATGTGAATTACAGGCGACGTGGTACTTCCGCAACTCTTGGAATGGATTCGTTTCCATTTCCCATCGAGAGAACTCGTGGCTGTTAAAATACTGGCGAAAAAGTCAATCGGCGCTGAGCTGGAGAACATAAATTACTGGGAAGCCGTTGTAGGCTGTGCATTACACGGTAAACTCGACGTAGTCAGAGCCCTTTTGTCTCTTCACAGCAAAGCCGATCATCCGGCATTCGTCACTGCTGATAATGCTCTGAAAACGATGCCAATTTACAACGTATACGGCGGTTATTCCGTAAATGAGTTTACGATGCGCTGGAAACACTGGCAGCTCGATCTTTCGTCAAACATTGGATGCAAAGCGTTTGCCGTCGACGAAAATTTGGAATCGCTCATGAAAGTAAGATTTATTCCAAGTGAAAGAATAAGGAAATTGTGGTTGTGCACGAAAAATTATGAGAATTATTGGGAAATCAATGAAAATATTTGAGCGAATTTTCGTGTCGCTTGCTAAAATATCTTTTGTGTAGATGGTCGTTGGTGAGGAATCAATTCTGTGGGAATTCTCGAAATACACGGAAGCTTGGTATGAACTTTTAGCTGCGAAATTGTTCTACTCCGCTCCCTGTTGTAAGCAACCGGAACTCGCTCGTCACGCAAACAACATAGCTGAAAAATGGCAAGCAGGAAGAAATCTCGATCACGTTATTCTCGCTCTTATGGAAAGCGATTTGCATCAAGTTATCAAGGAAATTCAGTACATGAGCGATAACGGATGGTTCGCCGCGCATCTCACGGATTTGCTTTACAATTGCGAGAAACTTAATATCATCGACAAACATCAGACAAAGTGAGTTATCCGATATTATTTGAAATCGATGACTCGCGATATTACATAGCTTTTTAATATAGACACAAAACGTGAAAATTAACACAATATCAATGGATGATAATTTGATAAATTCGCAAATTAATGATAATTCGTTTTCGTTTATTTTCCAGTGTAACCGCTCAACTCCACGAATCTCTGATTCTCGATTACGGAAGTACATTAATGAGTCATCCGTCGCTCTGGCAATGCGGTGCCAGTTATTTGGAAAATTGTTCGATTCAGGGAGCGGCGCGATTGGAAACGTTGTTACAATCGATACCAATGGGTACGGAAGCCAGGATAAATAAAATAATCAACGTAGCGCGAAAGAATAACATGAACAGTGTCGGTAAGTTGTGTTGAAAATCTAACGATATTTCTGTGACTCTATTTTAATTGCTTCGTATATTTACGAATAAATGATGGAAAATTCTGTAAAATGAGAGATAACGTAAAACTCGATAATTAACGTGTTTGAAATGAAAAATTATGACAATCCTTCTGAAATACTAATAATTCCGTAATAATCCGCCGCAGTTACGAGTATCTGCAAGATTCAGGGAATTCAGTGCATAAGACGCGGAAGACTCGGTAATGCACTCGCCTGGGCTCTCAAAGCTCAAGACGGAGATTTTGCGACTTACATCGCCGATCAATTTCTCAAACGTTACGCCGACGATGGTGAGCTAGATTGTCGCGATCTTTTGGAAAATCTTGGACCTTGTATGCTCACGAGCGACAGATTAACTTTCCTCGGCAAATACTGCGAGTTTCATCAGATGTACGGAATTGGCGAGTTCAAAGAAGCCGCGAGTCTCCTGGTTTCTCTTCTAGTCTCAAATTTGACGCCAAAATAGTAAATATTCCTTCATTAATCGTATTTCAAACAGATGTTTTATAAAATTCTTTCTTTCGCCTAATACATTTTTTTCGCAGCTTTTGGTCGATTCTTCTGACGGACGCGATTCCGCTACTGGAAGCCGAGGACGTTATTTTATCCTCCGAAGACAGTTTTGAATTAATGCGTTGCGTTGAAGATCACGGCGAGGAGGCTAATTTTGAGGAAAAAATCGAAATATTCAGACTCGCGGTGGCACGAAATTTGGCTCGTGCTTTAAACCTCGAAGGCTGCCAAGGAGAGCATTGAGTTTACAATTCAAACACTGCCTATCACGGTATCCCGGAAATTGCATTTTTGTACCTATTCGTAGCGCCTTTAATAAATATGTTTACCTAAATGAATCCATTAGAGCGAACAAGTGTCGCTTCGGATTATTTTAATAGTCCGTTCGTCGAGAGAGCCGCCGCGCGTAATTCGATAGACTATATAAATCGTGTCGTAATCCGCTACCTAAACCTAAATACAGAGCGTGTTTCCGCGCTTGTGTACATAGGTAAACACGAACAATTCGATATCCAAGCCAAGGCTTATATCAAGCATTCCCTGTCAATTCACCCCCATTCTTTTTCCACCATCTCTACCTTCAATTTCACCGGAGTGTGAAAATTATCTCAAGTCGTTCATTCTAAAGCATTAACAAATAACTTTTATGTACATATAACTTTCATTTTCCGAGTGTTAAAAAAAAAATGATTGAACCGACGGAGAATGCTTCATATGCAGTTTCATCCTTGCCTCTGGAACGCCTTGAAACTATATATATACATATATATATATAAATATGTTTTTTTCAATGTTATAGCAAGCGGCACGACCGCTCTTCAACTCCAAAGAGCAAAGCGAAGCTTTTGTAGCACACGGCGTGCATCGACCTCTGACAAACTGTCGTAAATTCAATTACGTAATTCAATTGATTTCCCGTTGAATGAAATTGATTAGGTGCGTGGTTGCGTGTAATACGCGGTATTATAGAAACGCTTGTGCGCGCCAGTCGACGACAGCTGGTGTCGATAATTCAGTGAAAATTCGTCGATGCCCAAAATGGAGTCTCGCGGCGGAGTGTCGCGCTCTCTCGAATTTTCCTATTTATCCAAATAATTGACTCGAAAATAGGGCATTTCCAACGAAAAAAGTAGCAGCGAAAGCTCAAACCGCGAGAGTCATTACGTGTATAAGATTTTTTTTAACGTAACCTATTAAATAAAATGGGGATGAAAAGAAATCCTGTTTTTTTGTTTTGTTTTCACAACAACTACGATTTCTCATTGTTTGCGATTAATTTTGTCGTGTTTCAAACTGTTTAAATTATGTTCATCCAAATGGAATAAGTACAAAGAGGGCGAAAAAAAAAAAAAAAAAAAAAAAAGGAGGTTTTATTTATTCAGTTGTGCAATCGGTGCAAGTTTTCACAAGCAGAAATGATTTTCCGCTGTCAAGTTCAAGGTGAAAAATGCAGTTTTGTAATTCAACAAACCAAAGCAGGAGGAGGATAATTCATTGTCGACGGAAGGTGGAAAAATGCTTGTCGAGGAAAAGACAAGGAAGGTGGAAGGAAAATTTGTGGAAAAATACAAACAACGACGGCGAAAGGCAAATTTGTGCCGAAAATATTGAATTTTTTCTTAATGACGATGAATCCGACGGTTGACGAGGAATTACTGAAATACAAGTTTTGGATAAAAGTGAGTTGCGCGTATTTTAGCTTGGAGGAATTTTCAATCGCAAAATATTGAATTCCCCTTTGAAATGAATAAATTTGCTTTTTCTCAGTTGCCAAAATATGGAAGATTACACTCCGGTGGAGGAGGACTTTCCGGGTCGACTATTGCATCAAGCGGCGTTATGGGACAACGCAGAATTGCTGGAGGATCTATTGCGAGGGGATCATTCGCGATATACAAACAGCCAGGATTCTTGGGGTCGAACGGCTCTGCACGCGGCGGCGATAACCGAAAATTCGCGTTGTCTAGGAGTCCTATTGTCCGCGGGAGCTAATCCAAACGTTCCTTGTGGCCCTCGTGGCCAGTACAGAACGCCATTGCACGTTTGCACCGAGCATGGCCACGCTGGCAACATTGAGAAGCTTCTGGAGTATAACGTGGACTTGACGATTCGCGACAGCAACGGTTTCACACCCTTGGACATAGCTTCAAAAATGGAGGACGAATTGTGCTCGGAAATGCTGAAAAAAGCGGCCGAAAAATACCAACTCGCGCGATTAGCGACGCACGCTTCGTTAAGAGGGGCTTGTATGCAAGGAGACACGATAGCAGCTCGAAATATCGTCCAATCGTGCTCGGATCACTTGGAATGTATCGTTAATATGGCACCAAACGGCGCAAACACTCTTCTCTTTATTGCTTGTGAAATGGGTCATCGAGACATCGTGAGACTCTTGCTGGATCATGGCGCGGATTGTCGGATGCATCCGGTGACGAAATATTGCCCTCTTTACATTTCCTGTTACAGCGGAAAGCTCGAGATCGTTGAGCTTTTGCTTCGCCATTTTCCCAAGCAAATTCAGTCGCTGACCGTCGAAAAATGGTCGCCAATTCACGCAGCTACGATCAATAATCACCACGCTATTGTGGAATTTCTTCTCAAGTTCGAATATCCTCAGCACATGCAGCAGAGATACAAAGATCCGAGCGGTGAGTTTGAGTACGAAATGCCTTTTGATCTCAACGGTCAAGACGTCACGGGACAAAATGTTTTGTACATCGCGAGCATGCTCGGGAATGTTAAGATTGTGGAAACGCTTTTGAACCACAAAGTGAAATCTCGGAAGATAAAAGAGGAAGAGACACCCAATGGAACTTGTTCTCAGGCTTTGCCAACGTCGAAACGACGAATTTCCAGTGGCATTCAGAGACTCATGTCGAGCCTCAACTTTCGGAGCAACAAAAGTTTCGAGCGGAAAGACGAAAACTCGACGAGTCCCTTGAATCTCGATATTTTCTGCAACAATAACACGGAAACTGCGCTTCACGCTGCAGTGAAAGCCGGACATACCGAAGTTGTCGCGGCGCTTCTTATCGCAGGCGCAAATCCGAATCTACCGGTGAAAATAGCCAATGAACAAAACGAAATGGAAAACAGTCAATCGACAGTTTTGACGATCGCGTGCCACAATCGGGACGTGAAAATTGCCGATCTCTTGCTGAGACACGGAGCCGTTGATAATGAGTGCAAAGCTCTGAAAATAGCAGCCCAAAATCGCGACGAAGCCCTGACAGCGAAGCTTTTATCGATAAAAGCTCATCCTGACTCCGAGTACAAGATAAACAAAAAAGCCATGACGGAATCTACGCAAAGCTCGCATTTTTCGGCACTCTCCAACTTCGGAAACGTCACTTATCCCTCGTTGTTTCCAAACACTCCTACCATGATTAATTGGCACGATCAACAATGCAGACTCTCGCAGATTCGATCTCAGTGGCTGATCGATGCGGTGTTGCACGTTAACAAAAAGCTGAGCGCGAAAAATAACGATCTCGCGCTTTACGCCATCACGAGAATAGACATTTCGCACAATTCGATAACATCGATTCCCTCGATGATTTTTTACCTTCAGAGTCTGAGGTATTTGAATATGGCGCAGAATAAAATTGACACGCTCACAGCTGAGACGAAGAATCCGAAAGACAAACTCTGCCCCGTTCTCGAAGAGATGTATCTGCAGGACAATCGTTTGGAACAGTTGCCCGAGTTTCTTATGAATCTTCCGGCTCTCGAAATAATGGACGTTTCCAACAACAAGCTTCAATGCTTGCCCGACAATTTGTGGCGAGCTCCCAAGCTCAAAGAGCTCAACGCTTCTTTCAATCTTCTGCGCGATCTTCCCAGCCAAGTTTCGCAAAATATAACGAGAAAATCTCAGCGAGAAGACACCTTGAGCAACAGTCCAAGCAGCCGAAGTTTGGCTTCCCAAATCACGTTGTTGTTACCTCGTGACGATTCCGCGGAATTTGACTCGTTCACGAAACTCGCGAACGCTCAGGTTTTTCATTATTTTTTATTAAAGGAACCGTTTCATTGAACCGTATGTGAGAGGGTATTTAAAAAATTTCATATCATTACAGGTTATCGAGATGGAGCGTCCTCATGTATGGTCGGGTTCGGTTGAGGTTTCCGAGAAGCATTCCGACGACAGCGAACCCGGAGCTCGTTCAGTTTTGGCTTCGCTCAATTTGGCGCACAATCTGTTCAACAGCGTGCCCGTGGCTCTGCCTTGTTTGGCCGTGAGTCTCGTGCGCCTCAACATGGCCTACAATTCATTGAGATCCATGAGCCACATTACATCTTATCCCGCAAGCTTGAAGCAACTTGATTTGTCAAACAATCAAATATCCTGTTGGCCAAGTTTGCCGCAAGTCGACGGTGCGGTCGATTCAATGGAACAAGCGTCAACGGCTTGTTACTGTCCAGCGACAAACGTTCAGTCGCAAATAGTTCCGAATAATCGTCAAACAGCGAGTTCCTTGAGGGACGTTGTGCTAATGAGCGTTTGCACACATCGCCGTCATCTGAGGCTCGAGAACTTGAGGACTTTGGTTCTCGCGAACAATATGTTGACCAGAATCCAACTAACATCGGTCGACGACGGTGAGGCGCCGAATTTCGAGGAAGAGAGCATCGACAGAGACACAAAAATCACTTACTCAGGCTCAAAGCTTTATCTTTTGTTTCCGAATGTGAGTATGTTGGACGTAAGCAGCAACCAGCTCAAAGAGATTCCGCACAACATCTACGAGCTCTCGAATCTCTCGGTGCTGAATATCAGCGGCAACAGCGAGATTACCGAGCTCCCGCCTCAGATGGGGCTTCTATCCAGGCTCTGGAACCTTAATACTCAAGGCTGCAGACTTCAGGAACCGCTCAAGTCGATGATAGAGTCGAAAAAGTACAAAACCATGGACGTGGTCGGTTACCTCAAGTCCATTCTCGAAGATGCCAAGCCTTACGCTAGAATGAAGCTCATGATCGTGGGAATCCAAGGAATCGGAAAGACCAGTCTCCTCGAACAGTTGAGACAGGAGGGCGAAGTTCCTAACAAGAAAAAAGCCTCGGAACATTGGGCCAAGAGAATGGGAAACAAAAACATAAACGCGAAAACAGCGAGAGGCACGACAATTTCCACCGTTGGCGTTGACATTGGCGATTGGCTTTATGAAAAAAAGGTGAGAGGTCATTCCTCTCACGGATCCGTTTACTTCAGGACTTGGGATTTCGGTGGTCAGAAAGAATACTACGCCACTCATCAGTATTTTCTCTCCAAGAGAAGTCTTTACCTGGTCGTGTGGCGAATAACCGACGGCTTCAAGGGAGTCACGGAAATATTTCAGTGGCTCGTCAACATCCAAAGCCGAGCTCCCAATTCTCCTGTTATCATCGTTGGAACTCACTACGATGTCACCAATGACCAGAGCGAAGTTCTTCAGCAATACATTCGTGATAAATTTATAAACGTCGTAGATGCGGAAAAATGCGGCTTGCCAAAAGTCATGGAAACCATAGAGGTGAGCTGCAAGACTCGGCACAACATTAAAATGCTTTGCAATCTTATTTACGACGTGGTGTTCAGTCTCAGGTCACCGGGAAGCAAAGAATTGCTTCTCGAGCAAAGAGTTCCCGCGAGTTATTTGGCCCTCGAAGACGTCGTTGTACAATTGGCCCACGACAGAAAATTAACCGGTTGCGATCCGGTGTTAAAAGCCGAACAATATTACGCCGCGGTTAACAATGAACTGCAAAAATTGCACAGATCTTTTCGGGATCCTGCCGAGTTGCATCAGGCGACGTTGTTTTTGCATGAAAATGGAATAATTCTCCACTACGACGACGCCACGCTCAAGGATCTTTACTTTTTGGATCCACAGTGGCTCTGCGATATGTTGGCTCACGTTGTTACCATCAGGGAAATAAATCCCTTCGCAAGATCAGGAATTATGAAGCTCGACGACATTCAGCATGTTTTCAAGTCCTCAACTATCTCCACCATTGACACTCAAGGTTACATTGTGAGTTTGTTGAACAAATTCGAAGTTGCCCTCACTTGGGACTATCGCACCCTCTTAATTCCGTCCTTGTTGCCTACCGAAGACGATATTCTTCGTAACAATCAGCTTATTAAGATTCCAGTTAAAACGCGAGGTTGGCACGTGAGATCCAAGAAAATTGCCTCGCCAATGTTTTCCTATCCCATTGGAACGGGTGATAAAATAAAAACCGAGTGCGTGTTAACTTCGAGACCACAGCCAGATTGTTCGGTGACTCGTCTTCTGCTCATGTCCTATTTTCCAAGCGGCTTTTGGAGTCGCCTGATAACGAGAATTCTCGCGGACGACGCTATCGTCGAAATAGTAATGTCCTTTCTCGCGCCATTCAAAGATTTCGTCGACGACAATATCTTCGCCAGTCTCTTGGACACTCATGCCGAGTGGGTTTTGTGGCAAACGGGAATTGAGCTTCGTTACGCAGGAATAACGTTGCTCAGGCTCAAACAAGTTAACTGCAATCTCAAGAATTCACCTTACGATTATCGACAGTTCAAATTTAAGCTTAAACAGGAGGGGATTTGGTGCACGGTTGACCTGAAGAGTTCTGCGATTTTGGAGATCTGGTTTCCGGTTGATACTCTGGTGATAAAACAGCCAATAATGTCCGATAGCGGGGACGAAGAGCCGATGGGTTATCAGGCGATCGTCGTGGAGCCTCGCTCGGAGAGTATGCCGCAGTTGTTGGCATTGATCGTCGACCACATAGACATTCTTCTGGAAGACTGGTACCCGACTTTGGGTACGCGTTTCGTGCACACTTCCGAGGGAAAACTTTTGGTAACGCGGCTGATTCCTTGCCCCCGTTGTCTGCTGAACAACAGCGAACACAGCGAGGGAGATGCTAGCGATCAAGACCACCAGAATCCCGAAGAGATTCACAAATATTACATGAACCACGAGAGACAGAGTCAGGACAGCTACAAGTCGGATGGTGACAGTGGAGTTGGTTACGATAGTTCAACCTCCAGTAGAATGCCTTCGTTGGAAGGTCATCCGGATTTGCTCAAGCAATATTCGAGCCCCCAAGAGATCCTCGCCTACTCCTGGATGGTCGAAGAATGCATTCTCTCCGCTTACAGCAACAAAACCATCGCTTGTCCAAAACACTCGGACATTCCACTTTCCCACGTTGCCCCTGATATCATTTTTATGGATCTTGGAGCCAAGCACTTGATTAAACCGGACGACATCAAGCGCGGCAAGATGTTGGGTCGTGGAGCTTTTGGCTTTGTATTCAAGGGCACGTGTAAACTTCCAGGCTCTTATTCCCGAGTCGACGTGGCCATGAAGATGTTACAACCGGTAGCTCCGGGTCCGAATTCAAAACAATCGGCGGTTCTCGCGTACAAAGCCGCCCAGAGCAAATGGGACCGCGATCCCCTTCAGTACGCGTGCAAAGCTTACTGCACCGCTCGACAGGAGCTTAACATTCTTCTGACTCTTCGCCACGCTAATATTGTTCCTCTCGTAGGAATAGTGATAAGTCCTTTAGCGCTTGTGCTCGACTTGGCGCCGGAAGGAGCTCTCGACAACGCTCTCAAAAATTACCGAAGATCCGGAGCTAAACTCGATTCGTACACACTTCAGGCGGTAATTCTTCAGGTAGCAAAGGCCGTCGAGTATCTTCATCAGCAACACGTCATTTATCGGGACCTCAAGTCGGAAAATGTGCTCGTTTGGCAAATGCCACTTCCCTTTCAAGATCATCCGGAGCATCCGGTCCACGTGAAGGTCGCGGACTATGGAATATCCAGGCAGACTCTTCCCTCAGGGGCCAAAGGATTCGGGGGCACCGAAGGCTTCATGGCACCTGAGATTATTAAATACAACGGCGAAGAGGAGTACACGGAAAAAGTTGACTCGTTTTCCTTTGGCATGTTCGTTTATGAGCTCGTTACCCTGAGACAACCTTTCGAAGGCCACGAGGCTGTGAAAGAGTGCATTCTCGAAGGAGGAAGGCCCTCGTTGACCTATCGAGAGACTCTCTATCCTTGCTACGTTCTCGACCTCATGGTTATCTGCTGGGCCCAAAATCCAAAGGATCGTCCAACCGCTAGTCAAATTGTTTCCATCGCCTCCGCGCCAGAGTTCACTCATCTCGTGGACGTGACATTGCTCTCGGAAAGGACTCACGTTACCGCGATAACTACCACCACGAGACCCTTGGATGACAACGTTAACGGTGACGAAATTTGGCTTGGACACAATAATGGTGAGGTCGATATGTTGCTGGGAACACAGAAAGGATGGCTTCAGCATGTCAGGATCGAAACCCCGATTATACCGTACGCGATGTGCGGCCTCGATGGCTACGTTTGGATCGGAGACAATGCCGGACAGATTCACGTTTATCTCGGAAGCAATTTTGGGTGCGTTGGGAGCTACAATCTTGAGCCCGATCACAGCAAAGAGTCCAAGGTCGTTGGACTCGTCCACCTCGAACAATTGAAGCAATTTGCCGTGGCTCTTCACAGCGGAAAAATTTATCTTCTTTCCAACACCTTCACGCACATGAAGAAGACGGAGATTGAGACAAATGTGAGGGAAAACGTGAGGACTTATTCGTTGGCTGTTGTTCACAAGAAGAGGAGAGTTCTTGAGCTTTGGGCTGGCCAAAGTTTCGGCAGGATTTCCATCTACGTTCTCAAGGATGCCACTTTGGTTGACACTGTTGAAGTCGCTCATGTTAGCGGCGAAACAGCGAGCAAAAATTTATTCGCCACTTATTTACTCACCGCTGAAGGAACTGTTCTCACATACACTTATCCGGGATGCATTGTTTATCAATGGGACGTCGATACGAGACAAATCATCAATAAACTCGATATGTCGAAATTGGTGCCGTGCTCGGAAAGTTTCAAGTCTATTTCCATTGAGGAAAATTTGACGACCGAAAGATGCCAAGTCACGGCTTTGGAGGCTTGTTTCAATCATATTTACATTGGAACCACTTGGGGATGCATTGCCGTTGCCGAATGCAATTCATTGAGGCCCATCACGGTTTTTAGACCGTTCGAGGGCAAAGTTTGCCAGATTATTGCTTTCAAATCAAATGACAAAAAGAAACTTGCATTAGCTACCGTTGGCCAAGGATATAGAAGCTTGATTTCGAGGTACACCGATTATCCGGTTGATTGTCTCGTCGCTGAAGATTTGAGACACAATATGTACACGCTACTGTGGAGATCCGAACATTGGTCTGCTGCTTAATTTATGGGAAATTGCGTTTTTCACGCGTGGCAAAAATTATCAATGGAGGTTTGTCATTGGAATTTTGTGATTCATTAATGAAACTTGGAAAATTTCGAAATTATCTTCCAAGGCTTTTTCAGCCGAAATGCTTATCATTTGGAATAGTAAAAACATTATGATTCAAAAATTTTTTTTTTAGTAAAATCAACTAATAATCAGGAAATGCTATTTTGTGAAAATACTATCATTGGTAATTGAAAAATTTACTCTCAGTTGAAAATTTTTCTTGCCTGAATGGAAAGATCTTTACAGCAGTATTAGAAATATGTGCAGTCTTTAAGCAATATTGTCAGAGACTTGAGATTACAATTGACATGGTACTGTAGTTTAATATTAACAAATGGCGAATTGGCTTCCAGACAATTACTACTATTCTCTATTATTTATTCGTGAAATATGGTACCAGGAGTGCTTTACGGTGCAAACGATGTACACTTGTAGTAAAAAAAAAAAAGCTTCACGAAAAAGAAGAATCATGAGTGAAAGAAAAAAACACACACAAACAATATGATGAAATACGTCCAGATCACATCACACGGTTCACACGAGTACGATAAGCTTTTTCTATCTTGCCTCGTTCATTTTTATATTTATTTCAATCAAACTTGTAAGCTTCATTAATTATTATGAAAAGCATTTATCCTATTATTAATGATATATTGAACTTTTATAAAAACTTCAACTTTTTATCACTTTCGGTGAAAAGTTAATTTTCTTTTTTTTTTTTTTTTTTTTTTTCAAATAACGTGGAGATATAATTTAACATTACCGATTTTATTCAATAGTAAATAAATATTATTACGATTTTGTTGCAAATTTTTTTTTTTTTGTTTTTTTTTTGCTTGCGTCTACTAAAAAGCTTGTCCATTTTTCAATAATTATTATTGAATTTTGTAATAGCATAATAATTTTGAAATTTAATATCTGATAACTGTTTACTTGATAAATTAATGAGGCTCTCAGGTTTGATTTTAGTTTATCGGCAGTTTCTTTGAAGCAACGCGCAGGGTGCTTTGGTCTCATTTATGTAATATTTATTTTGAATAGCATTTAGAAATAAAAAAGCAAGAATTGTAAGATATTTTATAATAATTCGTCAGGATAGAGGATTTTTGTACTACGCCTAGGGCTTTCTTATTGCGCGTAAACCGCAATTGCGATTGATTCTTACCAAGATCACAAAATCTCGGTACTCTAATTCAATGATCTCTTAAACACTAGTTCGGGAAAACCAATTTTTTACATTTACTAAAATTACTGCGTTAAAATTGTGAATTAGATTGTCTTAATAAAAAGTAAAAGCAGAAGTGAAGAATACGGGTAAAATTTACAAGTGCATGACAAGCAGAATATAAATAATAATTGCGTCACTATAGAAAATTCGTCGTTGAATTTTCGTTGATTAGAATATCGATAAATATGTTAAATGCTGACTCGTAGACTTAAGCGTCACTTGCGTCCCAACAAAAGTTATAACGATAATGTGATATGTAATTGTATAACTTTTAAGGCACTCCGACTCTGTGTAGATCAATTTAGCATCTAGGAAAGAAAAAAAAAAAAAAAAAAAACTGAAATTTTGAAGATATTCAGGAAGTATTTAATACCGCAACTAATCGCACGTATCTTTGAACTTTGCGACTTTTAGAGCACTTTGCTTTATCTATTTCGACTCTACTTTAATCTACTGATTAATCAAATCTATAATTATACCGTTTTATGTACAATTAAGTGCACGAGGCTCTGATCATTAAAACATGCTGCTAATCCACAGTTTTCACTCGATAATTATATTTTATACAGTGATTTTTTATAGGCATTACTCGTGATGTTGTTTTTCTTTTTTTCTAATTAGCTCAACAACATCACACAAAACCACTACACGCTATTTTATTAATATTTATTTTTAGTCCTCCGATTCGTACCTGTAAATATATATATATATATATATATATATATATTAATAATTATTAATCGAATCCCTATTGGAAGTGGTTGTTAAATGTACCGATATATTGTGAAATATAATAAATTTGTTGAAAAAGTGGAGGGTTTTTAATTATTGAGCTGTGGGTGAGTAACAAAAAAATTGAGGGTATATCAGTGCTGAGTGAACTTCATTGCAGTGATGGAAGCTCAACCGGGAGAATACATTGCGCCTGTCCAACCAGCGGACAGTTATAACGGTGCAAGACACGAAAATTTCACCTGGTCTCAAAGCATAAGCGACCTTGACGTTCTTGTGAAGGTTCCCGATTGTCTGAGGAACCCTCGCGACCTCAGGGTCATCGTCTCGGTCAAAGGAATCAAGCTCGAGAGCCGCAAGAATTCTCTGCAATCTGCCGATCGTGCGTGCAACATTTTCGAGCAAGAAGATCTCAAGGCCACTACGAGCTCGGAAATATGGGAGACGGTTTTCGAAGGTCAATTTAGTTTTCCAACGAAAAAAAACGAGACTCTATGGAGCCTGGAACCTGGAAAATATGTCAACGTATTACAACATTTCTATTTTTCATATTTATTATTATTGTTATTATTATCGTTGTTATTGTTTTTGTTATTGGTCAAGGCTGAATCCGTTTTATAATAAATATAAACAAGCTGAGTTATGAATAATTAGTGAAATAAATGCATGAATATTGTGATCTAGATTCACTTGGAAAAGGCTAAAGAAAGATGGTGGGAAGCTCTTTTAGTAGGAGAAGAAAAAATCGAATTGAGCGCAATCGACTGCTCCAGAGATGTCTTTGAGCTTGGAGAGGCTGAGCAGATGAAAGTTGCAGAGTTGATGTGGAATCATCGGCAAAAGCTTCTGAAAGAAAGAAAAAATTCTGGATTTTTGGAATCCGACAGTTGTTAAAATTTGCTTGGAAATGGCGTGAAAAATGCTTGGTTTCGAAAAAAAAAAAATGCAAGCATTCTATTTTACTTTCCAACTCACTGTACTTTGGATATTAACTCCATAAATAATAATATTCATAATTTTTCGTATTAAACTTGTACTACTATTTATATGTAAATGACAATCTTTTGGACAAAATAAGTTTTATATTCTTAATCAGAATCGGGAGTAAACGAGTGAAATGCGGAACATAATGAATATCACGGAAATAATAATGACGAAATTATGATGAAAAGCATAACAAATTTTTTATTGAAATTTATTTTTTATTTAGAAACTTAGCGGCAATCGGTCAGTAATATTTGAAAAAAACCGGCTGGTGAATTTCATTAATCAACAACTTTACAAACATATGGTAACTTACCGGCAGTCGGTGAGTAATATTTAAGATTAAACCTGCTGCCTATGAATTTCATTTATCAACTACCTTATAGAGATATGATAACTTACCGGCAGTTAGTGAATAATATTTAAAAATAATTGGGCTGCCTGTGAATTTAATTGATTGAAAAAGACCGAAAAAACGTCGCCGAAGATCGAATTTCGACTTGTAAGCTATGCCTTCGTCATGGAGGCTAGAGGTAAGGAGTAGAAACGACTATGGGAAATGCAGTTCTCAGACGTTCGCGGAATCGTGGAAAATCTTTTTCAGTGTGAACCGAGATGAAGTTAGCGCTGCTAGAAATGAATGAAACGCAGCCTAACAGGGGCGTGCCATCCGCGGAGTCTCCGAAGCCAGGGCCACGAGCCCTGTTTATATGTGAGTTACATTTATTGTACATAGGCGATTTTCCGACGTGAAAATCGACGAAAAACAACCTAAAGAACCTAAAGAACCCCAAAAATTTTTTCCGAAATTGAACCGGCGGAAATCGTGAAAATAGCCTTTAGGTTCAACGAAATAGTCTTTAGGTTCAAAAAAATTTTTCGGAAAATCGCCGAAGGCGATTTTCCGTTGTTGTATTTGAACCTAAAGAACCTAAAAGCCCCAAAAATTTTCCGTTGACGAATTCGACGAAATTCGACCTAAAGAAAATCATTTAGGTTCTTTAGGTTCTACGAAAAAAGAACCTAAAGAGAAAAAAAAAGAACCTAAAGACCCCAAAAATTTTCCGTTGGTTTATTTGAACCTAAAGAACCTAAAGACTCCAAAAATTTTCCGTTGTCGAATTCGACGAAATTCGACCTAAAGAAAATCATTTAGGTTCTTTAGGTTGTACGAAAAAAGAACCTAAAGAGACAAAAAAGAACCTAAAGACCCCAAAAATTTTCCGGAAAATCGCCCTCGGCGATTTTCCGTTGTTGTATTTGAACCTAAAGAACCTAAAGACCCCAAAAATTTTCCGGAAAATCGCCAAAGGCGATTTTCCATTGTCGAATTCGATGAAATCCGACCCAAAGAACCTAAAGAATCTAAAGACCCTAAAGAAAAATCGAACCTAAAGAACCTAAAGAAAAATCGAACCTAAAGAACCTAAATGATTTTCTTTAGTTTCTTTAGGTTCTACGAAAAAAGAACCTAAAGAGAAAAAAAAGAACCTAAAGACTTTAAAAATTTTATTTAGGTTCTTTAGGTTCTACGAAAAAAGAACCTAAAGAGAAAAAAAAGAACCTAAAGACCCCAAAAATTTTCCGGAAAATCATTTAGGTTCTTTAGGTTGTACGAAAAAAGAACCTAAAGAGAAAAAAAAGAACCTAAAGACCCCAAAAATTTTCTTTAGGTTCTTTAGGTTGTACGAAAAAAGAACCTAAAGAGAAAAAAAAGAACCTAAAGACCCCAAAAATTTTCCGGAAAATCATTTAGGTTCTTTAGGTTCTACGAAAAAAGAACCTAAAGAGAAAAAAAAGAACCTAAAGACCCCAAAAATTTTCTTTAGGTTCTTTAGGTTCTACGAAAAAAGAACCTAAAGAGAAAAAAAAGAACCTAAAGACTTTAAAAATTTTCTTTAGGTTCTTTAGGTTCTACGAAAAAAGAACCTAAAGACTTTAAAATTTTTCTTTAGGTTCTTTAGGTTCTACGAAAAAGGAACCTAAAGACTTTAAAATTTTTCTTTAGGTTCTTTAGGTTCTACGAAAAAAGAACCTAAAGAGAAAAAAAAAGAACCTAAAGACCCCAAAAATTTTCCGGAAAATCATTTAGGTTCTTTAGGTTCTAAGAAAAAAGAACCTAAAGAGAAAAAAAAAGAACCTAAAGACTCCAAAAATTTTCTTTAGGTTCTTTAGGTTCTACGAAAAAAGAACCAAAAGAGAAAAAAAAAGAACCTAAAGACCCCAAAAATTTTATTTAGGTTCTTTAGGTTCTACGAAAAAAGAACCTAAAGAGAAAAAAAAGAACCTAAAGACCCCAAAAATTTTCCGGAAAATCATTTAGGTTCTTTAGGTCCTACGAAAAAAGAACCTAAAGAGAAAAAAAAAGAACCTAAAGACCCCAAAAATTTCCGGAAAATCATTTAGGTTCTTTAGGTTCTACGAAAAAAGAACCTAAAGAGAAAAAAAAGAACCTAAAGACCCCAAAAATTTTCTTTAGGTTCTTTAGGTTCTACGAAAAAAGAACCTAAAGAGAAAAAAAAGAACCTAAAGACCTCAAAAATTTTCTTTAGGTTCTTTAGGTTCTACGAAAAAAGAACCTAAAGACCCCAAAAATTTTCTTTAGGTTCTTTAGGTTCTACGAAAAAAGAACCTAAAGACTTTAAAATTTTTCTTTAGGTTCTTTAGGTTCTACGAAAAAAGAACCTAAAGAGAAAAAAAAGAACCTAAAGACCCCAAAGATTTTCCGGAAAATCATTTAGGTTCTTTAGGTTCTACGAAAAAAGAACCTAAAGAGAAAAAAAAGAACCTAAAGACCCTAAAAATTTTATTTAGGTTCTTTAGGTTCTACGAAAAAAGAACCTAAAGACCCCAAAAATTTTCTTTAGGTTCTTTAGGGTCTTTAGGTTCTTTAGGTTCTTTAGGTTCTTTAGGTTCTTTAGGTTCTTTAGGTTCTTTAGGTTCTTTAGGTTCTTTAGGTTCTTTAGGTTCTTTAGGTTCTTTAGGTTCTTTAGGTTCTTTAGGTTCTTTAGGTTCTTTAGGTTCTTTAGGTTCTTTAGGTTCTTTAGGTTCTTTAGGTTCTTTAGGTTCTTTAGGTTCTTTAGGTTCTTTAGGTTCTTTAGGTTCTTTAGGTTCTTTAGGTTCTTTAGGTTCTTTAGGTTCTTTAGGTTCTTTAGGTTCTTTAGGTTCTTTAGGTTCTTTAGGTTCTTTAGGTTCTTTAGGTTCTTTAGGTTCTTTAGGTTCTTTAGGTTCTTTAGGTTCTTTAGGTTCTTTAGGTTCTTTAGGTTCTTTAGGTTCTTTAGGTTCTTTAGGTTCTTTAGGTTCTTTAGGTTCTTTAGGTTCTTTAGGTTCTTTAGGTTCTTTAGGTTCTTTAGGTTCTTTAGGTTCTTTAGGTTCTTTAGGTTCTTTAGGTTCTTTAGGTTCTTTAGGTTCTTTAGGTTCTTTAGGTTCTTTAGGTTCTTTAGGTTCTTTAGGTTCTTTAGGTTCTTTAGGTTCTTTAGGTTCTTTAGGTTCTTTAGGTTCTTTAGGTTCTTTAGGTTCTTTAGGTTCTTTAGGTTCTTTAGGTTCTTTAGGTTCTTTAGGTTCTTTAGGTTCTTTAGGTTCTTTAGGTTCTTTAGGTTCTTTAGGTTCTTTAGGTTCTTTAGGTTCTTTAGGTTCTTTAGGTTCTTTAGGTTCTTTAGGTTCTTTAGGTTCTTTAGGTTCTTTAGGTTCTTTAGGTTCTTTAGGTTCTTTAGGTTCTTTAGGTTCTTTAGGTTCTTTAGGTTCTTTAGGTTCTTTAGGTTCTTTAGGTTCTTTAGGTTCTTTAGGTTCTTTAGGTTCTTTAGGTTCTTTAGGTTCTTTAGGTTCTTTAGGTTCTTTAGGTTCTTTAGGTTCTTTAGGTTCTT